>CM067352.1:60673285-60733083 GCA_034190875.2 Urechis unicinctus
GCAGTTTCTGGCCGCCGTGCAATGTTCTCACTTTATTAAAGGTTTATCAGCCCACGGTTTAGGTGATTGACCTGAGGCCTACGCATAGATCACTTTCAGTGTTGTCAATAGGATATTGCAGGGGCACAGCCTTCCCGCTTCGAACATTTGTCAAGGTCTTATACATAGCTAACTATGCCGGCTTACAACTTCAGTTGCAACTTAACATATGAAGATAGTGGGATCAATCAGGTCCGGGAGATGGCAGAGGGTTTGATCAAGCATTCAAGTCGCATACAGCAACGGTACCTTCACAGCAAACGTTTCTGAGGTGTTAACTTGATACAAGATGCCATCCGTTACTGCGTACAAGGCCGTACTGGGCATCTAGCCTATGCAGTTCCGGCAGAGCCAGAACAAGTGAGAGCACAAGCTGCGGCTTGTCAATACACGACCACCTCGAGGCCAGGGACCATATCGTACAATATGTATATAGATCTCCAAAACTGTTTCGTTTATTACACAGTGCGGTGCCTTCAGGCAGATCTACAAGCCCTTTACGACCACGCACACGAACCAGTAGCAAGTTTGGTGCACGGACCACAGAATCAATGACAGCATTCGGACCTATGCCTGGGTTCTGCTGGCACTGCATTATGGGTACTGGCACAGCGTTCGACGACATGATGCAAATATTGGCCAACGTTGAAGACGCGATTGAAAGTGCTTTTGACCTACCAGTTACAATAGTTAGCAGGTTCCAGGGTGGACTTAGTCATATATGTTCTGCCATCCAACCTGCTACTCATGCAGCTTAGTTGAGCAACCATGATACGTAGGAGCTGATGATCTCCGGGAGGGCGGCTTCTTCCTTTATTTGCCTGGCCCTTCGCGCTGTCTGGGTCGTCGTACCTGTCAGGGCAATTAACAGGGTAGAGATTGCCGTTCCAATTGCAGTAACAATCGTAATACGGTAATTGCGATTGTAATACCCTGCTCCCAGAAGAGCGTGTGGTAAAGCTCGGCTAGTGTCCCAGAGAAGGCTTTTGTTGATTATCGCTCAGCCTTTCCATGCTTAGGCAGCCTCAACACGGACACGCCGCTAGTCCTGCAGCGCTGAAGCTCACTTGCGTGAAATCTTTAAGCCGGATCCTCCCCTCTTTCTTCTTCTTCTTCCAAACTTAGAATATTGGCTCCCCGTTTGGTGATCACCCCTTTTATCTCAGTTAACTGAGCCAAGTTGTTGACCAGTTCGCCTTGCGAGCTCTTGGAAGGTGGATGAGATGTCGTCTGTGTTAGTTCCGTTCTCACCTGCTTCTGTTACAACCACAGAGGCTCTTGTAATATCTTTAGGTGTAGTCTGGATGACTGCTGCTGCCTTTTGGATAGTTCAGGTCTTACCCCAATTGTCTGGGCAAGCTGTATAACGAATCTCTGAACGACATTAGGTGAGATGAATTTGTTAGCATTAGTTAGGATCGTCTTTGCAAGCAGAAGCTTCTACTTCAAACGATATGAATTCCATGTCAGCCTGTAGCCCATGCATGGACACTGACTTTTAACTAAGTGATTTGTTTCTTCTTGGAATCCAACCTGATCTTCTATTAACGTGACTAGAATATACGGCAGCAAGCTAAATCCATATCGCAGACTATCACCCCTAGGGGTACATGACACGTCAGTAGCCATTACTAACAACTCAAGCTCTGTCGACCAAAACCAACTGGTCTGCTTCCCCTACCTGGGAGTAGACGACGTCATTTTTCAAGGGAAGGACCGTGTAGCCTTTACGACCAGTTTACCAACTGCAGCGATGCATGGAACATGAGGCACGCCATAGTTAAAAGTGCTACAAGCAGCGTTCCACTGTACGCCAGCTACTCGGAGAGACCAAGCACGCAATACTGCTGCTGAAAACTGATCAACACACTGCATATGCAGTTGTTCGGACAGCTGGGGAATGACGACAGTTTGCACAGAAACTAACTTGCTCCTGACATCGCTGATGACGGCTGTTGCAGCGGTTGCTGGGTAAGGCGTTATTTCCAGGGCGGCATAACGATACATTAATATTCGACGGCGTGTATTAGAAACACCACGAGTGATTGCAAGCTAGATGGATCCTGACAGCATAATTGACAACCACCTTACAGAGCCAGACATGGCTGCTGACCCAGCTGACATACCAAGCACTCCTGAGCCAGCGGTCTATGTTGACGTGACTCACAAGAGAGATCAGCTGGCTGCCGTTATAGTCGGTGGTCAGGCCTGTCAGTACCTGGAAATAAAAGCTTGACAATTGACCAGAGTGATTCAATGACTGACGAAAAGATTACCAAGCTGTACTTTTTGCAGAGAAATATGCTGGCCGCTAACATGGGCGCTCACTCTTAGTCAGGCTAGTTCGGTTCGAGATAATTTTCTCAGGTGTGGCTGGAATGTTTCTCACAATCCCACTAGAAAACCGGCCCCAGGTATTTGCAGACCTCGAAGCCGACCAGTGTGGTTGGTACGCTATTGGCACTAGTTGATAATCATTGTGATCATAGGCAAAAACTACTGCTGATAATGCATGTCGCGTGATGGTCCTGTATCTGTAGATCGGCCGGCTGATATTTCATCCACAGTGAATGTTAATGGCCGCGGTAGGCTACAAGGTTGAGACTCATCGCCCACTCATTTTTAGCTCTTAGCGTCAAGATGCTGGATATAACTCGCTGGCTTATCCTGCTCAGCTGCCCTCCTTACGGTCCATTGGCTTTAGCTTGGCGACGTGATACCATGCTTATGCCACCGCGCCGGCCCTTCTCAATGAATAGGTGTTTGTCATAGTCGGTGATAAGCTCGAGCTCCACCCCTGTGCTCTTAAGAAGCGCATCCCATGAAAGGCCAGTATAGTATCGAGCTGGATGTAAACCATACTGCTTAAGACAGGTTTTGCGGAATATCTCAAATACATCAGCCAAGACTACTAATTCTATGCGCAGGTACAGGTCATGATAGTCGCCCATGTTTTTCCACCCAAACACGTTCCAGACTTTCTGTGCATGTTCATAGTCTTGCTGTAGAACTCCTGGAAATGGCATCAAACTTATCCCAGCCATCCGTAAACTAAATACTTCAGTAGATATAGGCTCAGAGAGCTTTTAGGCCAAAATCATGCTGTAGCTGAAATTCAGCTTCTGTCCTATAGGTTTGCATTGAAAGCGGCAGCGTGGCATTGACTTATGTCGGGAATTATCGTTTGACGCCAGAACTAAGATGCATACTCCCGTACATCGAAAGAGCTAGTGGTCAGGCCTAGTACCTGGAAATAAAAGCTTGACATACCAGAGGATTCAATGATACATGTTTTTTCCACCCAAACACGTTCCAGACTTTCTGTGCATGTTCATAGTCTGCAGTAGATATACCTTGCTCAGAGAGCTTGCTGTAGAACTCCTGGATTGGCGGCAGTGTGGCATCAAACTTATCCCAGCCATCCGTAAACTCATAGGGATACACTCCCTTGCGCAGTAGCAGCCTGTGTTTTGTTTCATCAGGCTCATACTAAGCCGTCACTGCAAAGGCGTCTGGGTTGTTTGCAGACACCAGCTTGTCAAGCGAGCCCAGGAGGAACTGTGCACTGTCAATAAAGTGAAACTGTCCGATCGATAGGGATATATACTTCTCCATATTGTTTGGGATGCAGTTGATCTTCCCTTCCACCTTGCTTACGGCCTGCATCAAGCGGCGGGGATCATAGCCCTGTAGGTTATGGAATACTACAGGCACGGCCATTGTCTGAGGATTCAACCGCAGCTTTAGGTTGCATACGTTGTGGGCTGCCCACCTGTACTTACCTATTATATGACAATGGTCGCGGACGGAGTCCCCACCCAGTTCTTTTTTACACACATGAAAATGGGTTGCTGTGTTGTGCGCTCTTTTATCCTTTCGCGTCATGCGCATGGGAACAGGGTTTGACAGAATTGCTTTAATTGTGAACTCTTCCTGCTGCAGGGCTTGCAAGAATTTCTCCTCAGTGTTGCCTCCTCTATACACCACAGGGGGTTCGGTCTGACCATCACACTGGACAAATACATAGCCGTAACCACATGGCTCATGTTCCTTTGTTTTGTGTGTGTTGCTCTTTGTAGGATCAGGTGCAGGGCCTGCAAGTTTCACCATGAGCGCCTCAAAGTCGGTGTAGATAACACAAGGGGCAGCCAGCTGCTTCTGCCAGTTCTGGAAGGATAATATGTTCTTCCCTTTCTCAGGCATATCTATACACTCAGGTTTGTGCTCAGAGATCAGTTTGTCAGTGGTATAACCATGTAGGCATCGCTCACAGAAGAATTTGCGGTGTTCGTGTTTACTCTGATCATACAGCAAGCGGTTCAGATTTTTGATTTGCGTGTCCTCAATCAGCATGAGGTTTATACGTGGACCAGTCTGTTTACTGATGTGGTGTATGATAGTGGCCCTCCCATCCCAGCCAAAGACGTTCAAGTATATTTTACCATGTTTTTATACCTTCTCAATATGCGACAGTGGTGTTAGATATTCGACGCCCTTACCTTCCAACAGGGTTAACAGCCGCTGAATATTATAATTTGATGGTTGCTGTGGGTTTTTAGCAACTGGGTGCAGAGCCGATTCAGTATGATTTAGAATGCAGTAGTCCTCTGTGTTTTTTACCTTTATGATCGCCTTCTTAGCTACCAGCTTACTCGGTAGCGATAAGTTGGAGCCACATTTTAATGGCTGGTAGTTGGCAATATCAATCCACTGAGTTGTGACTGCCTCCAATCCCCAACAGAACCCTTTATTGGTCCACTTCTCCAACCGCTCTTGGATAATAGCTTTACTCTGGTCCAGCGCATTGTTAATATCTTCTGAGGAGAGAACCACCTGCTGCTTATTACGCAATACAGGCTCAACATACTCAGTGCTGCTATCATCAGTGTGCTTCATAAGTCTTACTTGAAGGGCAAACTGACACTTGATTCCACCTAGCTCTTTCACCTCATCAGTCAAAACTTTATGCATCTTCCGACAACGCCTTTAAAGAACATCATAAGGTCCGAGCCGAGGGGGTGAGGCTTATCACACATCCACGCAAATAGTTTTTAACAGCCCACTTAGTCTTCTTGAACTTAAGACGTGGTGTGGGGACTGGTGTGTGCGGCGTGGGGACTGGGGTGCATGGCCTGGGGATGGGGGCTTTGCTGGGCGGGGACTGGGGCTGCTTTGCGTGCCACTCCAGCCTTTAATCTAGCAAATATCTCATTGTATACCCGGTCAAATTCATTACCCATTTTTAAGTGCTTTCGTATTGTTAGTCATGTTTAACAGATAAATCCATATCTCTAAATGGAAATTTTATGATTCACAAAAGACAACGACTAGCGGATTTTGACCTTTTTGACAGCACCACAGGATTTCTATTTGTATACAGTGGGAAATCCCCAGTTTTTTTAGGCTAGTGTCGCCGGCTGGTGAGTCAGTGTCAGCCTGTTGTAAAGCCTTTTTTTTTTTTTTGGTAAACATGCCTGTGGTTGACTTTATCGAACCCACAATCCATGCACAATGCTAGGTTCATTTTTATAGCCTTCTGACAAACCGTACAAAGACTATTAACGACACCATGTTTTATCTTATATCTGTGTAAGTTACAAAACTCTTGCGCACAGGGCCTATTATACCATTATTGTGTATATGTTCTATTGTCATATCATGGCGTTTACGTTCCGTGTCTCTCAGAAGCTTATCCTGATTGTTCCTCCCTGGTTTACGTTCCGTGTCTCTCAGAAGCTTATCCTGATTGTTCCTCCCTGGTTTACGTTCCGTGTCTCTCAGAAGCTTATCCTGATTGTTCCTCCCTGGTTTACGTTCCGTGTCTCTCAGAAGCTTATCCTGATTGTTCCTCCCTGGTTGGGATCATCTAATTCTCACGTAAGGCATCTTCAAACGAGTCACGGTCCTTGGTGTGAAAGAGCACCATCCAGCGGGTCAAGTAGGTTCTTCAGCAAAGAGTTGTACCTTTGGGTGAGGACCCAGACACTTTACTGCGCATGGCAGCCGCTAAAGGCCAGTTCAGATAACATGTCTTTCTTCTTGGTTAGGGCCTTTTTTGCCGAACAGTCATCAATAGGGTACAGGGTAGCCTCGCCCTTAAAACAATGGTAGAAAATCCTTAACCAGCCGTGGAGCTGCTCCCCTGGATCAACCACGTATACCTCTGAATCATCCCACACCCATGCCCACAAATGATAGGTCTCGTTCTAACGTACGGTAGGGCAGAGGATTACAATATGCTTAAAGGCACCAAATAAGGGCCCTTCAAGTAGGTCAAGAATTAATACGGTTTTCCGCATCCTGTCGCCCACAAACAATAGCCGAACAAGGACCATCTGGAAATGTAAACGCTGACAAACCTCCCATCTTTAACGTCAATTTGGGCATCCATAACAACATACACATAGGCGGTTAATGCACCGGCCGCCTCTGATGTTTTGGTGATCTGAATGGTAATACCCTCAGGCGCATTCTCCACGTCCCAGCAACTACCGTGCAGCTGGTCGTCATCACTCGTCCTTAAGTCGAGCCTCAGAGCATACTTGCTGGTTAGGTACTCTCCTAGGGACACGTCCGACAATGCTCTTTTACAGCTGTTGCTTATTTGCTCGTTGCTGCAAAGGCCTTCTTCACCTCATCCCACTGCTGGTAGCCACGCATGCCCTGGGCATAGAGTTGATTGGGGATGCCCTCAATGGTCACCTCAACTTTTGTAATCTTTGGGTTGTAGAACGACTTCCTCGCAGATGAGGCATTGGCTGGGTCTTCAAAGAGCAGTAGGATGCCCTTCATGTTGCGAGCTGGCAAGTTCAGGTTGATGTTCCACAGTGTAGCTCTTGTATTGTATGCAAGCTTCCTGTGACGAAGCACACGCATACGGGCTAACTTTGGTTGGGTAACCATATCATACTCTAAAGATATGCCATAAATTTTGTAGCTGGCGTCGGTGTCGGCCGTTGCGTGAATCACACTTCTGTAGTCATTGAATGTGAGCTCGTATTCTAGTCTGTCGCTAAGTGCACTCTGGTAGAATGGCATGTGGCTCTCGAGGAGTTCAAAATCAAGTGGAACGTAGAACCTGCTACCATAGACATTTGTTACGGACTTGTCTCCTTCCTCGTCCTCATCCTTGTCTCCTGCCCCCACTCGTATCTTAGTTGTGTTTCTGCCCTGTCTCTCCTGTGCAGTCCGCCACAAGTCGTGGTAACAGTGGTACACATCGCTGTCAGCAATAGACATGACCTCATTGCCAGATATCTTGATTTTCAGCGTAATTGTAAAACCAGCCGTGCTGTCCCTGGGACAATGACGTCGTCTGCACCTAGACTGGTGAAGCGAACCAGCAACTGTTGGTTCTAGTCAATGGTGCTTGGATTGTTTGTAATGACTACAGACTGTCGCACGCCCTTAATCCCGTATCCGGTGGATTTAGTTTGCGTCCATAAGTACTCGTCATGCTATATAATAGCGAGTATATCTTTAATATAATAACATGACAGAGTATAAGAAATAAGCTTCCAGTTCAATCAGGTTGTAACTGCCTGGTCGCTAACAGACAACCCCAGAAGGCATTTCTAATGCTTGCACCTTGCCAGCTTCCACCTTGGACATTTGCGCAGTGTCCCTATTGTTTCAGCTAAAGCACTAACCGACAGACCATTCAACATAACATATCTTAATTAAAAAAGTACAATGCAGGTAAATAAAACGACATAAATACTAATGACACTAAGTTACTCTTGACAGTAATTTTCAAATAGGTATGGTGCTTCACTAACAATATGCCTTGTTAAAGATGTGTTTACCCTTCTTCCTTTTATCTTAGCGGTTCGTTTCAGTTCTTGTGTATGGTTCTGAACAGATATTAATATAATACTTGATATTACATTATTATCAATTGAATAAGCTAGGTAAACTAGCCCATTGATTCTACTAGCACCCCAATATCAAATCACACAGGACATTACCTTAGAGTCAATATTCAATCAATATTTATTTCATGTAGGTGTTTTCAATTACAAAACCCATATAGCTAGATACTGTCATGAGTGTATTACTTACAGCATAGCAGGAAAATATCTGATTGTTGTTGAATGTGTTTAGGTTACTCATTCATGCTCCCTGCATTGATTTGGGGTGAAAGATACAGTGGAGAAAATGCTCCTTTCACTACTGAGTAACAGCTTGGCCAGATCTTCCAACTGGGCAAGAAAAGGTCTTGTCAGCGCTGTGTAGGGTTAGTAGATTAATGATAATATTCAGTTGCCATAAATTATCAATAACCTGCATAAAATGTTTAATCAGATGTGGCTAAAATGCTGTCAATTAAGGAGGCAGATGTTGAGGAATGCATCAACAAATGGCTTTTGGTAGCTAGTGACAGGAATGGAGGGTAAAAAGAAGAAGAAGAAGAAAAAAAGAATTTTTGTCAGTAGATAGTAAACTGTAACCACCATATTTCTGTCGGAGGCTTCAAATTTTGTTTGATTGTGTATATGTGTGTGTGGGTTTCTGGTGCGGGTGGGTGGGTGAAAGGAAACGAGCCAGCATATAAGTGTCTAGGCTTCTCTCCAATATGATGATTCAGTGAAAAACACATTGTTCTGTATTTTTTCTACATTATCTAGCTCACAATTTTGTACTTATGTTTTACAGTGAAACTTGACTCCAAGCAATTACAGCGAGAACTCAGATTCTGGTTCAGAATAAAAATATGACACTAAATAAAGTAGATTTTTTTCTGAGATCTGGTTGTTATTTATTTATACACATGGAAACTACAACTAAATCAGTTCAACCATGTCCACCTAATCGTTGGAACACTAGGTCTGGGACTAGGTAGGCTTGCCAACGTTGACAAAACATTAGCAAGCCTACATTGGTCTGCCGGATAAGACTACGGTGGGCCTATGTTGGTATGCCGATTTGGTGCCAGCAGTTTAGCCAGTGTTGGCCCAGTGTTGTAGTGCTATCTGTGTTGCAACAACATTCTGTGACTAACAGTAACGTTGGCGGAACGTTATGTGTTTGCTGGGTATGATACAAAAAATATATATTGAAATACTATTCTTATACAAATTACCACATTTAAAAAGATAGGAAATAGACCTGGCCGCAAAATATCTATTATACTAAGATGTACTTTAGATTTCGGGCACCCAATTTGTATCGCTTTAACATGGACTAAAGAAGGTAATATGCTTAATGTTGACGAAACACACCACTTCTAGACAGTTGAAAGTACCCGCTTGTCGGGGTGTTCAGACGCTTGCTGCGCCGTCAACATGTCAAGTCATGCCACGTGCTCAACATACACCTCTGATCCAGGCCGCTGAGATCACCCTATCTGAATATATCAGGCTCTGTGATGGCCCCGTCAATTACAGTCATATATAGGCACTTTATCCACATTTTTTATCGCCACCCTGCAATACACGACATTCGATAATCCAGTGAAACAAGCACTACACATAGAGCAAATAATCAGATCTAGGTATGTGGTGATTTCGCCGATGGACTGCAAATTATATTTGAATCTGGTAACTGTTACCATGATATTAATAGTCTACTCGCTATAGGTGGACGTAATAGATTTCAATCAAGATTGTCTCGTTCACCCATATGATAGAATACCCTAATGATGGTCAAAATATACAAAGCAGGGCAATATAAGATACTATGCAATTAATCTCTGGAAAAAATACCAGCATATAATTCTACACATACCGCGTTAAAATTTAATTCTTGGAATGATTGTTATACATCGGAGCCTGTGTTCACTTGTCGGTCACTTTAATAATAACGCCAGAATATTCTCTATCCCCGACAAGAAATCCTAAACATTTAACTACGGTAGTTAGTTTAATCAGGGTAAGGTGTAGCATGTGAGATAAATGAAGCGTTTTCAGATTAGCAGTAAAATGTTATTTTTATCAAAAGCCATCCATATGATATACTCATCTATCATACAAAATCTAGTTGTGTCGGATCTATCCTGTTAAAACCATAAGTTATCATAGGCAGCTCGAATATTTAATATGGATTTAAGTTGGGGTACAGTGGCGGACTCAGAAAGTGTTGTAAAGTTATGCACTCCGTGGTTTCCTGCTCCGCAGTGGACAGCTGATCCTTTAATGTGAGTTTTACCGGGGTTTAAACGCCACTCCCTTTGATCCCAAAATAACTGATAAGAGGTGGCGTGAATCTGCCGATTTATCGTGCATAAGCAATTGCCATCCCCCTTATGACTCACGTCCATCAAAATTCGTCTGTGTTGCAAAGCTAGCATTGAAAACCCTTTAAGGTAAAATATAAAAGCGAAGATGAATATATGTTACAATTTACATCAAGTATATTGTCATAGACTTTGGGATAGAATTAGTAGTTAGCTATTGGCGAAATTATAACATGATTTGCTAAGCGTCTCAGTCTGGGGAAGGACATGAGCTATGGTAGCGACAATACCAGGAATCGCATGTGGTGAATTTGCAAAGGTTAAAATTTGTCGCCACCTGGGATGTATAAGTTTAGTCACGGTCGTTCATCAGGTCTGTTTGCAAGATATATTTAAAATATAGAGTTATATCTGGCCGCGTGTCAGGGAACACGATTTAATTTTCGATAAGAACCAACGTGTCCATGACGTCAACGGAACCGCGTCAATCCAATCATTGACTATGGTCTTCACTCGCATTTGTGCTTCTTCTGTAGCACATAGTTATATCCGGGGGTTATTTTAAATATACTACTAGAACTATCTTTGATTATATATCGACGACCACGAATAAGACTGATATAAATCTTACATGTAAAGGACTAACAAGTGTGACGTCACATCGCTGATTATGACGACATCATTATGTAGCCCCATAAAATAAAGTTATTCATGTTGTTGGGTCCAGTGTTCGCATCTTTGCGGGGCGCAACATGGGGTCGCACGGGATAATAACAGCATCACTTTGTAGCCTGATATATCCGGTGTCTAATAGTTCCGTTTGCAAAGCGATGTGGACGCTCTAGCGAGTGCTCTATCGACTGACCTCTATTTCACTGTCAAATTCGATTGATTTAATTATAAAGCATATAAATTCACGTCAGAAATTTCCATATTGTAGCTCAAAACGCTATGATATTCTTGTTATTTTACTTGCAGACCCAGCACAAATGCCAGAGCTATTCTAGTCAATGTTCACATAGCTTGAGGTGGAATAATTCATCATTCCCCTATGTATTTCAGTGTATTCATCGGTTAATATCTTCATGGTACTGTATTGATATTATTGATGGCACAATAAGTCCTTAAGCTTGATAGCCATGCATAAATCAACACTAAATGAGAAAGTTCATAATATCAGGTTATTTTATTTCAGACATGCTGACAAGAGTGCAAAAATATGGAGATAATTGAAAAAGAATGTGCAAGATGTTGTAACAGCTTGATGGTGGTTGTCGAGCCTTGTTCTGTAGACCTTGGTTGCATAGTGAATAGAGAACAAACAACCTTGATGTTACTTGCCAATTTCAGTCAGCTTCTTGTCAAACCTGTAATCAAATACATTTCTGATATTGTTTGCAATATGGTTTGATAAAGTATTTAACGACACACCAGGGTTAAACACTAATTCATAATTTTTTCATAAATAACTCGGCGAAGGTCATGCAGGGCAGATTTTTAGTCTGCAGGGTACAATTGTCACAGGTGGGTCTTTGTGTAATTTGTGCCATCAAAAGTTTACAAACAGACAGGTACTTAGTAAACTCTGCTGAACAGAAGAGCTAAAAACTGTTTATGATAGTTACATACATGGTGAGCTTAGCTGTGATCCTCAGGGTTGTCAGCCCAGACTGGAAATTCAATAAGCCAAGAAACAGGCAATGAAAGTGATATTGGGGCAGCCCTCATCTCCTGCCACAGTTGTGGATTAGTCTGCATCCCAGACTCTAGGGGTTCCGCTACGCTTCTCGCCCTAGAGACTATTGAATATCAGTAACATGTAAACAGCGCCCACAGGCTTCAGGCTAGGGGACCTTGACTTGTTGTGGATACTCAAGAATCTTTCCACTGCGACCGATACGGAACAGAGTGAAAGATTCCTTTTGTTACACAAAGGGAAATATGAATTGATCACACATATCTTATCTCATTTGTTAATCAATTTTTAAGATATATCACAAATTACCTTGCTCAACTTTGAGGATGTGTGTATATCAGTGGAAGTGACAAATGCCTGTACTTAAATCTGTGCCTCAAGTGATAGGCACTGCAGTTGGTCAAGCTACCTTGCTATAACTCCTCGCTTGTTAGGGGTCAGTGGCCAGAAGCCATTCCTCAAAAGATTTGTGAGGTCCCTCTCTTCCATGCTGCAACACCTGAGTGGGTGCACCCTGCATAGCTGTAATATGCACAAATAGAGAGACTTATAAGATATGCATGTACATATACTTAACATTTTTAACCTCAGTTATTGTATTACCATAATATTTATATCAAATCGATGAACTCTTCATATGCATTTTTGCTGTGTCAGGTTCAATCAATGTGTGAAAGAAAGCAATGGTTAGGTGCTTGGCTTATTTCGGTTAACTTACTTAAATATTAGTAAAGATGATGGTGCGTCCGGGGATTCATGAGGATCCTTGATTTGCTTCGAACCCGGGAGATCAGCAGTGATAAAATGGTCGCCCTGAATAGAGTAACACAATACAAAAAGGACCACAAGTAACTGTCAGCAATAGTTATTTCTTCATTAATAATACATACAGCAGTGGCGCCATACCTGCCACTCATGAATGGGTGTTCAATGCGCCATAGTAGAGTCATATTGCAGACAGGCAATCAGGACAACGAAAGGGTGCATCTGTACTGTCACAGCACCAGCAGTGAGTGTTGTTATTATATGGTGCTCCCTGTCTGCTATCAATCAACTATTTATGATTGCAACCATTGCAACAATATCGCTTACAGCTACAGGGTGAAACATTAACCATCACCTGATTGTCCCTGGCAAGTAGGGTAGCCATCGGACAAGTGAAGCTGTCTAACTTGTACAATGGGACAAGTCATTTTTCATATTCAAATTTGTTTTAAAGTATATTAAGATCGATCAGCGATACCTGGGAACGTGGGTTCGGTTTACCAAAAAAGAAAACCTAAATTGTCTGTTTGCAACATCAACGGCTAAACTAACTGCATTGCAAGACTCACCGGGTGATCGGCGATTCCGGTAAATTCCTTGTTAGTCATATTTTCAATCGGACTAGTAAAAATTAGCAGGACTTGATTGAAAAACATGAGGAGATGTTAACGAAGTGTTGTTTTACTTACGTCCATATCAGGAACTAAAAAAAAAACATGCTAAAATTCCACTTGCTGCAGTAATTTACGAGCTTAGGATGAGCACTCTGGTAGCCTCACTCCTCGGTCTCCAAGGTATAATTTTAACAGCTATGCTAGCTTAATTATCGGTGCAATATAAAAAAGAAGCTGCGGTGATTAAACATACAGGGCATGAAATTGGCAAATATGTGATTTGGCCCTCAATTTTGTTCAACTGGCCCTTCAACAAAATGAACTGGCCCTACCAGTATTTAACTGGTCCTCTCAATGGCCTTTTTATTTACAATGCTGAAAGTAGAAGTGAAAAAGCTGAGTGAAGGTGGACTTTTTTCTAATTCATCACAGTTGCAGTCAGGTAAAGGTTTGACAAACTTGTCCATTGTTGTTAAACTTGGGAAAAATATTTTGCGTGAAGTATCAAATCAGAGACTTGTAATGCCGGGAACATTCGACACTCATTTGCACTTGACATAGACTGACCAATAAAAACGAGTTATACAAATTCATTGATAATCGTGTGCTTTTGTCAATACACAAATAACCAAAGTACTCTGGATAAAAGCTGAGGTCAAGTCAATTGGGTCAGTTCACAATTTCAAACAATTGCGCTATTGTCAACATGTTTATCTTTTGACGTCGAGCATGGTAACAGAAAAGTTATTGGCCTGGCGGACGACAAATGTGACAAATGAGTCCGTGGAATATACTTTTATAACCAATTTCGTGCCCTTACATACTAACTTTGTTAAAAATAAACGTCAGAATTTTACGTTCTAACAAAGGGCAACAACATTGCTGGAAAACGATGAATTAATCAGTTGTATAATATAAATAACGATGCTAGATTTAATACCGCTGCTTTATTAAAACACAAAACGTGTCCTTAAATATAGCAATGAGGTAAAATCTACGCGGATGTATAATTATGCTAATGCTAACCTGACAAACCTCAAAATGACAATGTGTATCCTGTTAGGGTTTTCTAGCCATGAAAGTTTTGTCAGATATGGTGACCAATTTATTGCCAGTCGACCCAAACTAAAGAACAAAAGCCATTGATGAGTCAACCTCAGTTGACCCTCTGCTAGTGCAGATTAAGGAAGAGACCATCCCACTACCAACTACCTGCTTTATTTGAACGTACTCGAGCAAGAAGAGTAAATAAATGTCAGCTGATAAAAGTGGCAACACAGCATTACTGCATTATTATGTGACGGTAACCAATAAATATATAGGACTAATTTTTTCATCAAGCTTGATCAACCTCATCCAACGAGGCTTAGGCCTGCGACCTACACACACCATCGCCCCCTAGTTAGCCCAAAAGACCAACGTCAGGTTCTATTAATCACCTTGTCGGTCCAACAGTTTAAGCAAAATTTTTGGTCGATGCATTCGATCAACCCAGAACTCACCCGCGTCTTGTGAGTAGTCTCGCCTATGTTCCAATTGGTGTATCCTCCCGCTGGTCAGTTTCCGCCGCCTCGCCGCCATGTTGCCAAGTCGGGCTCAGATATTACCGTTTGGTGTGTTTTAGGCCAAAATACTTATTCACAAGATACTGTTGTTGCTGAAATTCAGCTTCTGTTCCTATAAATGTTTGGTGAGTTGATTTTATTAGCTAAAACTAGGTAAAGCAGCGGAACTCTGGATAATTCCGTCGACTTATGTCGGGAATTATCGTTGGACGCCAGAACTAAGAGGGAGTGCATACTCCCGTACTTAGTTCGAAAGAGCTACCCCTAGTCCTTACCCACACGGGCCACAGCACTCGCCTGAAATTATCAAGCCACTGTTATATTATCGCTCATATCAATACAAAGTGTATTTCTCTGGCTTCACCTACATGCAAGAGACCAACACGTAATGAGTATATATGAAACAATGCGAGTAAGGTACCTGTCATATACCATGAATATTCTCTGAATTATAACTCCATTAGAACAGACACTGCATTGCGTCACACCTGATATGCGACAGGCTTGTTGATCATTAAACTAGCTCGATAACGGTGCTTCCGCGGCGAACCGCCCTGAAAAGTCGAAGGGGTTTGGATCAATGATGCTTTTTAAAAATGTACCCGTCCAAGAACCTAAGCAACGAGCTTCTGAATATGATTCAAACATGTAATATCTAAAAACTTTATAGCTAAGTTATGGGAATCGTATATCAAGAGTTAATGACTTTGTGTTGGCCTGAATCAATCCATTATACTCAAATTCATCCCAGAATGCTCTTTCTATAATCGTTTCGTAATTCAATTATAAATTAATACCCACATCCCATATTTTTTATAGCGCTATACCGGTCTTGTATGTCTTTGGTTGCATTTCGACCTGCAACGAGCGAATGCAGGTATCTCACATGGTACGATAAGACCAGCTGCAATGTCTATTAGCATAAGCAGTTGGAGACCTGCACACGCTACTTGGCATTGCAGGTTTCAGAATCGGGTGGTTGGCTGAGGGTGACCAAATCAGTTTCAGAAAAGTAGTATCACTGCGCACCACCCTTATATCCAGAGCAGCCTGGTGAGAATGCGACAGGCAACCCTGTTTGATCATTAAAATCTAAAGCTCGATAACGGTTGCCAGGGCAATCCTATCTGTTGAATGAAATCAAGAAGCAAATACATTGAGAAAGAAATATATTGTTGGCTGTATCTCACATGGTACGATACCAATTAATAAGCAGTTGGAGACCTGCATACTTGGCATTGTTTCAGCATCGGGTGGTTGGCTGAGGGTGAAAATCTTTCAGTTGATGCTTCCCAGTCACAGTAGTATCACTCCTAATTGAACTTGACATATAGTCTTACAACTGTATACAACAACCAACCATTCCTATTTATATCCAGAGCAGCCTGGTGAGAATCCAGGGCAATCCTATCTGTTGAATGAAATCAAGAAGCAATACATTGAGAAAGAAATATATTGTGCTGTGTACAAAAAATATATTCGTGCAGTAAACTCAGTTGATGCAGTACACACTGCTTTAGTTACTATTGGTATGTGTCTTGGCGCAAGTGGTGTAGGTATAAGGTCTGCGGTAGTTGCCATTCCCATTGCCACAGTGTTGGGTATTACTGGAGCCGCTTGTGGGCTACTTGGAATTGCTGGAAAATTTGATAGTCGGTGACTGGCCATCAAGGTGGAAAAACCTGATCAAATCCGCATTCTAGCGCAGAGCAAATTGAATATCATTGCTGACATTGTATCGAAATCACTTGAAGATGGTAATATCTCGGATCATGAGTTTAAAATCGTTTCAGCTGAGGTCACAAAATATACCCAAATGAAGGGCAAAATTAAAGCTAGATAGGTAAAAGCGTGCCAGACTGTTTCAATTAATGAAAAAAACGGGCTGATCCAATATGGAAAACAGATCTTTTATGTCAACTTTATGTTATATAAGGATAACAACGTACGTGCAGAACAGATATGGGTGTTCACTAAAAAATACTATCACTCTGATAAGCGTTTGAGGATGACACTTGGATTGACTGCCTCCTATTATACACAGTTAAAAAATGGTTATTTTAACATTTTATCAATTCATGGTAATTAGATTTGCAGCAACTGTTTAACTCAAATACGCACACAAATCATAGTGCCACACAGCTGTGCCGTCAATCATAGCGTGCACACCAATCATAGTGGCATATATGAACCACAACTGTGTTTCCTACCCCCGTTATACTCTACCATGCATGAGTGGAGACAACCGGCGGATTGAATCACAGCCGTGTTCCCATCCCCGCTACACTGTACCATGCAAGAGTAGAGACAGCCAGCGGATAGACGGCTTGGCCTCAACTGACATACTATGAGAGCGGCCTATTGAATAAACGAGGGCAAAAGGTATAGAAATGAACACTTATGATGAGCTTGAAGGTTATGTAAAAGAGTTAGATATAGATTATCTGAAAGACGAACAAATAGATTTGGAGGACGATTGAGTGATGTTCTGGTTGATATGGAGATTAAGTACGATGACCTTGTGGAACTAAAGGACAAAGTGAGAGATCTGGAGGTTAAGAACGATGACCTTGTGGAACTAAAGGACAAAGTGAGAGATCTGGAGGTTAAGAACGATGATGTTGTGGAGCGAGTGGAGCGTCTAGAGGAGCTTGTCAACAAGTGTCATACGAGCTTGTGAGCGGTGCACTGTTAAAGTCGTGCACCCAGAGAAAATATGGGGGGGGGGGTGTGCGATCAGAAAGTGACATAGAAGGTGTGAAGAAAAGTCCGTCTATCAGACAGGCAAAACTCAAAAACGGTCCAGAGATAATTTTAGGTCTGCGTCTTGCGTCCTATACGCATAAAATTTGCTGGGGACGCAAAGTCTTGAAGTATGTGCGTTCTTTGGGACGCATCGTGTTTACATTCAGAATCTAGCCGAGTCGCTCCGATTGATTTGTTTTCATAAAATCTAGATCATCTAACCGTTTGCTTGAAGTCAACCTACGATTTTTAAAGCGTCTGTGCGATCGCGCACCTCTTCAGGTAAGTACAATATGTAACGAGGCATTTGATTCGTCAGCGATAATAATTAACCCAATGGAATTCGTCGATCTGAATTTTGTTAGGTTTGACAGCGAATAGAGTGCCCGGATATTGTTTACATTTGTCATTGCTCGTCATTGAAAATGTCACCTAAACAAATACGAAAAGTCGACGACAATGAGCAATTGCGTCTTTCGTTTGATGCAAATAACAACGCGGTCTCACTAGTGACGTCGCCAACCGACACAGTCAGTCCGGAAACTATTGAAAAACCCAAAAAGGTGAGAACATTTCAAGAGAAATGGATGGGTTTATATTCATGGCTCCGGTACAACAAAGATAAAAACTTTATGTACTGTCAAGTTTGTGACGACAATAAAGCCAAAAACTCTATGGTGATGGTCTGTGAAAATACTAACTTTCAACGCAGTACCCTTGATAGGCACGCTGAATTGTCTGACCATATGCGTTGTGTGCAAGCACCTGAACTGCGTAAAGACCTGTCGGATGCAACAAAGAAGATATGTCCCAACAAGACAAAGCAGTGCTGGTACTATTCAAAGTGGTTGATTGGATGGCACAGGAAGACATGCCATTAGCAAAATACCAATCACTAGAGCACCTGCTTCATAGTTTTGATGTTGAGGATGTTAAAGTTTTGCAGAAATGTAAAATCAACTACGAATCACAGTTTACTGTGAATGAGTTGTTGGCTAGTTTGTTTCATGTTGCGGAACAGTCGGTCAATGAGAAGATGCAACAGTCTCGATTTGTAAGTGTCTTGACGGATGAAAGCACTGATATTGCAAACTTGAAGCGACAAGTCATCTATGCCCAGATAATGGATGAGAACTTTAAGCCTGAAACATATTATGTTTGTAACATTGAGTGTGAAAATGCTACTGGTAAAGAAATAGCTGAAACTGTGTTGTCAGAAATGGAGAAACGTGGAGTGGACTTTTTGGGAGAGGGTTAAAGGCTTAAGGCACAACAACATTTACTGTTTATTAACAGTGTAAGAATAATAAATATAATATTGGAAACAGTAATTATAACAACATAATTGAACATATTTCAATTAATTGAACATATTTCAATTATATATTTCATCATGTCTTAAAAATCAAAAACATTATATTAATAGTAAATGTCATTTTTATATTTTTAGGGGCGGCTGCCATCATGAGACGTTCCAATCCTCATATGCATAATGTGCATTACATTGCTCATAGGCTGGCGTTATGCACTTCACAAGCAGCCGAGAAATTGCCAATGTTGAAGAAGCACCAACAAGTCCTCTACGACTTGTTCTACTATTTTAAGGTAAGGAAACTTAAATAAAACAGAAATGGGCTTTAACACATTACTGATATAACACATTACTGATATGATAAACTTAGATTATGTCATCATTTTCTATATTTAATTCAAACAAAAATAATCTCAAAGGCACAAATTACTAATTTTGAATGCTCCATTTCACTTTTTTTTCAAATGTCAACTGTCATAGATACGTCATAATGAGTCTGTATCATGTAATGGTTTATACTTATTGCTAATTATGAACTTGTTTTCAGAATTCTTGAAGCTGGGATTAGTCATAGCAGTCTAACAAATTCATTTATTGCTGCAGGGTAGCGGACAGAGGGAGGCGCGTCTTCATGTCATCCAGGAGATCTTGGACAGTCCATAGCTTACGATCAAGGAGGTCCATTCTTTACGCTGGTTGTCATACTTTGATGCATTGACAGCTGTGTACCGTAGTCTTGACGCTTTGCTTACCAATTTTGGAGGATCATCTGACAAGGATAACAAAGCAACAGGATTACGAAAGAAGGTAACATTATATTGTTAGACTTTTTTGAGGTTTAATTAGTATATCAACATAAAGCTGTGATCCTTTTTTAAAACTGTGGCTGTGCCTATGAATAATAATCTTTGTGACCACAGCAGTATATGCTTTCAGATGGCTACAGACACATTCATTTCCACCACCTACATGATGATGGATGCCATGGCTCCTGTCACCGTCTTGAGTCAGTTCTTCCAAACGGAAAACATAGATGTAGCCTTGGTTAAGGTAAAAATTTATTATTTACTTATGTGCAAGTTAATATCAAAATGTTCAGTTCCATTGACCAGGAAGTTCATTCTGGTGTTCAGCCCTGACCTTGACTCATCTCTATTTTTTCTTTACTAATAATTTAATATTTAATTAAAACAGGTAAAACAGGAGTGCCTAGGGGTCCTGGCCAAGGTGTAGCAGATGGACACACCATACTTGAAGCAACTGAAGACAGATCTTCAAGGCAAAACCTTCAAGGGCCATCATATAACCTGCACAAATTTCATCCTGGAAAACCTGGCCAATACCTTCATCGACAGTCTCACGGAGAACATCAATAAAAGGCATGGTTATTTAGTCTTAGACAATATGTCTAAAAGTAAAGTCATTAAAACATTAACATTTAATAGTTGTTATGTTATGTCCAAATAACTATATTGAGAAACACACACACGAGGACGACACCATGTAGACCGGAACAGAACTGTCTTTATTCTTAACCACCATCCAACACATGAAGTGCACGTTATGATTTTTAGTGAGGGCTTCATAATGCAACATCCCCCTTCTTTTAAGAAATCATCAATGACAGACATTATGTTAGTTGCATGTCTGCAGTCACAAACAAAAAGGTAGCAGTCTGCCTGTTACAATAAAATGACATACAATTTATATCTAGTCCCAAGTTGACATTCATACAAAACAATACTATCTGGTTCTGCTACAATATGAATATGTATTTAGATTAAATATCTTCTATGAGACGACGTGGAGGCATGACATTTCGCTTGGGACGTGGTGTAGGTATTGTAGTATTTCCACTTTTCTGTATCGCAGGTGAGGAGACTGTTGCGTTGTGATTCACTTTACTAGTAGGTGTGGAGATGGGATCAGGTACGGGGCTATCCTGTGTTGGCTGTAGAGGAGGTGGGGCAACTATCGGTGCAGCTGGTGGTGACGGAGTTGGGCTTGTGTAAGTGTCAGTGGCTATGGGTTGAGGTCGTAGCAATATTCTGTTGCGTTTTAGAGGGCGACCTGTCGTGCGGCATAGCACTGTGTAGGAACGTGGTTCGGGGCCAATTCCAATAACCTTGCCGGGGAGCCAGTTTTTACGTGCCACATCCTGGTAGTAAACGGGCTGGTTGATGTCAAGCTCATCAAGGGTTTTGCTCTGGCTGTTGTAACGCATTTCAGATTTCTGATGGGCTAGCTGTCTAGCTGCAGTTATGTCATGGGCGTTGCCTTGATGGTAGACTGGTAGGTTGAAGTTAATTTTCCTTTGGAAAATGAGTTCAGCTGGTGAGGGGATTTTAGGGCCTAAAGGGGTTGTTCGATACACAAGAATAGCTTTGTCGGTTTCCTCAGGTGACTTCTTAATGAGGGCTTTCATGCTCCGGACCATGCGTTCAATAAAACCGTGTGAACGAGGATGGTGAGGGGAGCTGGTGACATGAGCTATTCCATAGTTGTTTGTCATTGCCTGGTAAGCACTGCCTATAAACTGTGGACCGTTGTCCGAGATGATGGTGTCTGGACAACCAAACATTGAAAATACATGACTGGTAATAGCAGCTACGTGACGGCTGGAAGTGTCACGTCCAAGGCATTCAACAATCGGGTATTTCGAGTGGTAGTCTGCTATGATGAGATAGTTCTCATCATTCAGTGTGAAGAGATCTGAGCCAATTGTATGCCAGGGATATGGTGGAACGGTTGTCATAACGGGTTCCATTGGCTCTTTACTCTGCGATGCCTGGTGCTTTTGACAAATGGCGCATTGTGATATTATGCCCTCGATGTCAGAGTTGATCCCGGGCCAGTACACGCTACCTCTAGCGCGCATCTGACAGCGGATAATCCCTTGGTGACCAGTGTGGATGTCAGTTAGATATTGGTCATGGAGGATCTCTGGGATCAGCAGTTGACTTCCCTTCAGAATGAGACCATTTTCAATGCTTAGTTCGTCTCGGAAAGGCCAATAAGGATGAATGCTGTGGTGGACGTCTCTTTGGCGTCCGGGAAATCCTTGGATAATGTATTTTGACAGGCGATTGAGTGTCTCGTCATTTGTTATTGCTTCACGAAGCTCATCGAGTCGTCTGTTGCTGAATTGAACGAAGCATACCTTAATATTCAGTTCAATGTGCTCATCAGCACTAGACTTTGGGAGTCGAGAAAGGCTGTCCGCTAGAATCATCTCTTTGCCAGGTCTGTATTTATCTCGTAGTCATAGCGTTGCAACCTCAACAGCATACGCTGCAGACGGGCTGGGGCAGATGTGAGTGCTTTGGCTGAGATCATCTCCAGTGGACGGTGATCTGACTCGATGGTAAACGGTTTGCCGTACAAATATGTGTGAAAGCGTTCTGCTCCAAATACACATGCAAGTAGCTCTCTTTCTATGTTTGCGTACCGCTTTTCGGTGTCAGACAAACTTTTTGAGGCAAACGAGATTGGGTGACCATCTTGAATGAGTGCGGCGCCGAGGGCTTCTTGACTCGCATCAACTTGCAATACAGCTGGCTTGGTTGGATCAAAGTATGAGAGCAATCCAGCTCTACTAATGAGCTGTTTGAGTTGGCTGAAAACTGCTTGATGCTCTGGATGCCACTGGAATTCAGAGTCCTTCTGTAGTAGCTGTCTCAATGGTCCTGTAACGTTACTCAGCTTAGGGATATACGGAGCAAGGTATGTGACCATTCCAAGGAATGACTGGAGTTCTGAGACGTTTGCTGGGGGCTTCAGGTCGATGATAGCCTGCACTTTGCTTGGATCAGGCTTGACCCCTGACTCCCCGTAGATGTTGCCGAAGAAGCATACTTCGTCTTGGTTGATTTTACATTTCTCTGCATTGAAGACAAGACCACATTTGCGAGCACGTTCCATCAACTGATGGAGATTGCGGTTGTGATCAGCTTGGTCAACACCGAACACAGTGATGTCATCTGCAATGGATATGACGCCAGGCAGTCCATCGAGTATCTGATCCATTGCCTTTTGGAAGACGTCTTGGCTAGTTTTCAAGCCGAATGGGAGCCTTTGGAAACAGAACCTTCCAAATGGACTGTTGAACGTAGTGAGGTGTTGACTGGCATCATCTAACTGCACGCTCCAATAGCCGGACTTGGCATCCAGTTTGCTAAACACTTTGGCGCCCTTGAGTCTGTGTGTGACCTCTTCAAGTGTGGGGGTGCGGTGCTGACCCCTCTTTAGCGCCTTATTGATGTCTTTCGGATCCAAACAAATGCGGAGAGACCCGTTTGGTTTTTGAACATATGTTATGCTCGAGACCCAGTCTGTAGGTTCACTCACTGGGCGGATGACATCTAGGTCCAGCATTCTGTCAAGCTCAGAGCGGATTTGAGATTGGAGCTGGATTGGAGCTCTTCTTGGCGCATGGATTACAGGACAAGCATCCTCCTTGAGGATTAGTGAATGCTCTCCTTTGAATTTACCCAAGCCTGTGAATCGGTCAGGGTACATGGACTTGACGTCACTCAGCTTTCCAAGGTTTGCAGTGTCAGTCTGGAGAGATATGGTACAGTTCATGGTCACCAGACTGAGAGCTTCGCAAGTTTCCAATCCAAAAATTACAGGACCTGGTGTGTCAGTTACATAAAATTTTGTTGCTTGCCACTGGCTGTCCGCGTAACGACACGGGATGGTAAGTGTACCGTACTGACGAATCGGAGTGCCATTGTATGCAGTGAGTTTGGCGTCACTTTTAACTAAGGTTGTTGGCAGTCCATCTTCATTTACATGCGATGGGTATATATTGCGGAACGTTCGCAGAGGCAGGATATTCCCTTGAGCACCTGTATCCACTTTACCTCGTAGATTTGTCTTCTTGTTGGGGTATGCCTCAATGCGCAAGATTGCAAATGCTTTGTCCCGGCTTACTGTTGAAATGGAGAGAGTGTCGAATGTGCACTGTTCAAACTGTGGGTCATCCTTATTCTCAACACAAACAGAGTGTACATCAGGCTTCTGCTTCTGTTTGTTATACTTTGAAGTACTGTACTTTATTGAGCCACTGCGATGTCCTTGCGTAGAACTGTGTGCAGCAGTACTGCGACAAACTTTTCCCCAATGACCAACTTTTAAGCATTTATTGCATTTCTGGTCGCGAGCGGGACATTCCTCCCGACGGTGTCTAGTCCCACCACAAAAGTGGCATGTGTTCCTTGAGGTCGATTCAGCATGTGGAATCGGTCCTTTCCTTTGGTTGTTTCGCTTTTGATGGATGCTATCCACCTTCGTAGCCTGCCCAAACTGATTGAGTTGTTGTTGTGTGGCCTCGTATGTTCGAGCACAGTCAAGAACTTTGTCAAGTGTCAACTTCTCGGGATCGTGGTCTAGTAGCTTTTTACGAA
The DNA here is from genome assembly GCA_034190875.2 of Urechis unicinctus. Taxonomy (NCBI): domain Eukaryota; kingdom Metazoa; phylum Annelida; class Polychaeta; order Xenopneusta; family Urechidae; genus Urechis; species Urechis unicinctus. The sequence goes on from CM067352.1 coordinate 60,697,604, forward strand.
CGGGGTTGTGCACAGTGCCAATAATGATTTGGTCGATCAGCATGTCCTCGAGAGCAGCCTCGAATTTACACTTCCGTGCTTGCACCTTAAGACGAGTTGTAAAGGTGTCAATGGGCTCAGCTGACTGTTGACGAATGTCGCGAAATTGAAAACGGGCAAGTCTATAGTTAGCCTTGGGCTCAAAATAGTCTTGGAATGCCTGCCACACTGACTCTGGCGTTTTCTTCTGCTCTACTGTCAGATGAGACCAGTTGTCGTAGGATGTAGTTAACAATTTCGTGACCTGTTTTGTTACTGTACGTAGGAGTCGACAACAACAGTTCACAATAACGCTTGAATGAGCGAAACTGATGAGGCAAATCGTCACTGTCCCAGTTGAATGAGGGCAACTTGATACCGGCTAGATCGTTTGAGTGCACGTACTGCACGCTTGCTGCTGGGTTTGATTCCGACATGATTTGGCGGGCGATAAACTGCACACTGTCACTGACGCGATGCAATTATTTACCACAACGTCCAACACGATCACTAGACCTGATATTGTCACATGTAGAAGCTTACTTGCGATTTGCACTTTGCGCTCGTTTTTGTTGCTCGACATTCCAACACCACAGTCACACAATCCGTCGCCGACCATGTGCGTTTGAGCGGGGTCGTTGAGGAGGTGAATTGCTCGGTTCACTGAAATCCGGTGTCACTGACCTCAAGACGACAGTCGTTTCCACTGCTGACTAGCGGAAGATAAAAACACTGTTTTTAATCACTATGGGTCGTTTTAGATCTCACTTGCTGCCACCATGTTATGTTATGTCCAAATAACTATATTGAGAAACACACACACGAGGACGACACCATGTAGACCGGAACAGAACTGTCTTTATTCTTAACCACCATCCAACACATGAAGTGCACGTTATGATTTTTAGTGAGGGCTTCATAATGCAACAATAGTAAGCCCTTAAAAGTTATTTCATTTGTAATGCAACTGTCTGTGAGAAGAAATCTACAAAGAAAAGTTAATTAGACATGCCCAATTTTTTTGAAATACATGCAAATATTTTGAAATTTAATAGCTTATTTGAAACAAATGTCCTATTTTTAAATCCTGTAGGTTTCCAATGAATGATTTGCTGTCCAGTTTTGTTGTCCTTGGTTTACGGCCCATCAGCTTCCTGAGCAAAGACCAACTTGATGACTATGGAAATGAAGAGATTGCCAGCCTGTGCGACTTCTATGGGCAAGAGAGATCTGCTAGATGGAAGGAAGATGGGGAACCAAAGTCATCAACTTCACAGCCTGTGATAAATCCTGAGCAAACAAAAGCAGAGTGGTCTTTTCTGAAGAAAGTTGTTGTTGCTGAAAAATACCCCAGAGCCAGTATGATAGATTTGTGGGGCTTGATACACATGTATCACAGGGATTCAGTCCCTAACATGTTGATGTTGGCTGAGCTGTGCATACAGCTGGATGTGAGAGAGGATTCTCTGTTCAAAACAGAATTCTGACTAAGTCTATGTCACGATTGGGGGTTGAGAACCAGAATGAACTGATGATGGTTAAGCTACAAAAGGGGAACATTGACATGGATAAGGCGTTGAGCCATTGGAAATCACAGAAGGACCGAAGGCTTTATTAACTTAAATAGTGTTCTCAATGCCTAATTTAGTCATAGGCATAGCCATAGTATGATGAGTGATGGTACAGTCTAGTCCTTATTTGTTTCATGGTTATGACGAGTAATGATTACCTACAAACTAGCACCTCGGCCCCTATTGTGGGGTCGGGTCCCAGGCGCCCTTAGGGTGAGAAAAATATCGTATATAAGCTGCCTAGGGGTGAGTAGTATGGATGAGGGGGCTGTGCCAGAACCGCCTGGGTTGCTGTTGGCATCTGGTGTTTGGGCTAGTGCAAAATGGCTGCTGATAATTTCATCACTTCAGGAGAGTAACGAAGATACATGGGATTGCACAGATCATTTGCAGACCATCGTTGCTTCTGCAAAGCAAAGTTTGCCTTACAGATTCAAACCAGAAATTAGCGATTGATGAGAAAAAAGACAGAGCCGATGTCACTGCTGCATCTGGGTCCCACGCGTCGATCATAGAAGAAGAACAGCATCTTGAGGGCGAAGTGGTTAACCAAACTGTGGAAGGCTTCAACCGACGATGTTTACAAGTCGCCTGAAAGTTTGCGGACATCCTGGCAATGTTGATGGTTGTTGACCAAGTTCTTTAGCTTAACAGCCACATGACTGCCTGTTAGAACCAAGTTATGTATGTAATTTGGTAGCTCGATCATTGCTGTATTTTGTAGAAAAATTTTACACAAGCATCTCCTTAAACTTGTAGAGGCATAAAACTAGGCCATTTACCATATTTATATAGATCCATGAATTTGTTGCATGGTCGAATTGTATTTATTTAAAAAAAAGGTCATCCAATGCAGTCGTTGTTATATTATACAATTAGTCCGCTCAGTGATGAGTATTTACGGTGAATGGGCGATTGTGTGTAATGCTTGTTGGTCAGCTCTGGGTTGTGACATAGCATGGCGCATTGGATAGATAATTATTGCAAAGCCATTGATTGTAAAACAATAAAACACATCAGGACTACTGTGAGATTGCTGTTGTGAAGCTTTATATTTTTAAAGGTATGAAGTCGGCCACGTCAAATTCGCTTTTGCAATCGCTATTTGCGAGAATTAACATAGTTTGAAGTATTGACCAATTAGGTGGATATTGAGAAGCAAATGGACATGGAGGCAATACTCATATGAACTGCAACGACTCGCCACCAAAATACCCATTTCGCAACTTCCCACTTATGTATTAGTTATTAAATTGAACATTTGACCAAAAAGGCTGCTGTAATGTAAGCAGCCAAGTGCCGCGAATATTGCCCTAGTAGTCTTTTTGTCATTTCTAAGAAGCGCGTTTGTATGCAAAACTCGAAGACTTGTGTAATCTGGACAATTTATGTTTATTGCCTCTGGTACAATCTCCGTCTCTTCCTGGCAAGATTCTCCTCTCATGACCCCAATGCCCCACCTTTTATCCCCAGCCTGATACTTCCCCTCTCCCAGCCAGACACATTGACTATCGTCATTGGTCACGACTGGTCACCTAGTTGGAGTCTGAGTGATTGGTTCAGGAGGACGAAAGGTAGACAGCTGGCGGCGTCTGGGGATTAACAAGCTGAGACAATTCCAACCATGTTTATTGTAATAGGATAGTAGACACTCGGTATTAATATCCATTAGAATTAACTGTGGGGGATTTCTCTGGATCGAAGGGATTAAAATAATGCTGTTACAACCGAGTAGATAAAAGGTATAGGGTTGTGAATAATTTATACGGGTCAAAAGAAGACAAAGGTCTGAATAATTTACGTATGGAATAAGGGTTTGATATGGACATTTTTAAAATACCGGCATTACAATTGTACTGGAAATGGTGATCTAAACAAAAGAGCAAAATTTACCCGGTCACCTATATAAACACTGATTGAGGATATGATTAACTAATTTATTCAATGAAAATAATCACATGAATATCTAAATATTGAAAAGATAAGACATTAATCGTCATACAAAATAGATTTGGTATGAAGGCAAAGCATTCCAGGTGACATTATCCGTACATATGAACCGCCAGGTAAAGGGGAAGAGTGCACAAGAATCAAACATGGCGCTTGTAACGTACGTCCTCAAAATTACCACCTTTGTTCAAAACGTCAGTGATATCCACATTCTTCGTGTAGAAAACCTCCACCCACAAATCCGTGGTCACGTTCAGGTCACCACCCTCGTCCATCCACAGGAAGTTATTATCTTCCAGGTCGAGAGACAACAAGTTCTCTCGACAAAACTTGTCAGCTTCTGTTGACGAAAACGTCATGACCAGCTGTACACACTGCGATTTGCCGGTAGGGAAATAATCGGCAAAGTACAACTTCGGCTGCTTCTTCCGACCGAACCAATAGTCTACCGGTACATTCAGACGCCTCGGGCCGTAGATGCTCGGTTGCACCGGACGTCCCGTTCTGCGGTGTACATTCGCGCCGAAAAATAGACCATCCAGGTTTCCACGAATAATAGAACCGTCACTTCCGTTCATTTCGCCCTTAACATTTTTTTTCATTTTGTTTCCCATTTTTTTTATGTCATCGTAGTAATCGGGAAAACTATCCCGGTATAGCATTTTACATTCCATGTGATTCTTACAGAGGTCTTCGGCGTCGTCCAGCAGCGAAGCCAGATCATCCACCGAGAGTCCTATAGAAGTAGCACATATTTACAAACATGCCAAATACTACATGCACAAATAACTCATGATCCTCGAAATTGGTATAACCACAGTGCAAATTATAAATGCAACCGTATGTTAATTAAACTAACAATTATAAATGCCCTGTACTCACGAGTGTGAACATCTTTCTCGCCTGATATAGCATTCTGTCCATATCGGACTACGACCAATACTTCGTAAAGTTCGTTTGGCTCCAAGTCGTAGAAGAGAGCAGTCGGGGATCTGCCCGGGTTCCTCTGCACCTGCCATCCCGTATCCACGTTCTTCAGGCTCACTATCACTTTGTGTTTTCTGCTGCATATGTCGTAAGGTATGTCCCATCGCACGGTGACCTCATCGCAGCTACTTTCTGTACGTATATTCAATTCTCCACCCGATGCCATGATGTTCATGAAGCCAAAGAAATAATACCTTTTCTTAAATAGACTCTGCTGAGAATATCGGGCTGGCGTGTAGGCTCGCGATTGGCTGAGTGAATACGGAGCATCTGTTGCAGTGTGGTTATATGAGGGTACTCCCATGGTTTTGCACAACCAGCGATAAATTTATTCGTCACATGAGTCTGCTGATTTTTGCCCTCAAGACAAGCTTATCATGTGATAATAAGCCTGAAAAACGTCGATACGGGATGTCACGTGCGGCAGAACCCCGGCCAATCCTCGACTGCTCGCTTGGCAATCCTCCAGGCTGGTTATTCCGTGTGTATTCCATAACAACGCTATAAATAGAATTTTTTTCTCTAGGTATTCATAATGCATAAGCGCCATATGAGACCTTTATGAGCCGATTCGGGCGAGGGCGTTTAACGAGCCGTGTCCCTACTTATCTATCCTGGTCATTCTCACTTATCAACAGTCACATAAAACCACGATAGCTTCTGTATAAGTTTATCGATCTCTTCTTGACTGATAAAAAAGGTGGTTCTGTGACAAGCGGACTGGTTGGCCACGAACGAATGATATGGGGACAAAGAATATATCCACGATACAATCTTCTATGATCTTAAACAGTCCCGAAGCGTAGCCTGGTTGCCCCTATGATACATGTCTGTGACCTTAGTTGTAGAAGGAGCTACCTTTAAACCGTCAACAACTTGACAAAGAATGATCAAAAATAGTGACCACAAACAATATTAGCCTGAGGGTGCTTTCTCCTCTACTGCGCTATCAGCAGACAGATACTCTATGAATCATCGTAAACTCACAAACACAGGGGCATCCGCTTTTCGTCGAACTTAATGTGCCTGTCGCACGAAAAATCATGTCATTTTTTCGCCAGATTACGGAAATATAACCCAGAAGTACCTATTCTGTCTATGTATCAGTCGTCAAACTGCGCGCTTTCGGATCGAAATTCGACTTTAAAGATGAGTCCGCGTGACGTCAGCTTCGGCATTGATTTATTTACGAGGCATGTAAGTGTAAGTGCTCCTCCACACAAATTGTAAACAAACCACAAATAATTCCGGATTAGCTTCTGCTAATACATAGAGATGCACTTTGATATAAAGTAGGCCTTATTAAAGGCTGATCACAACATTTTTAAAAGTTTATGTAGATTTATTCTGAGCTAGAACATATATGCATGTACAACAGCTGTTTTTTTATAGGATTTTCTGTTAGCTCATAAATGAATGTATAACTGGACTTACGAAAATGAAGATATATATGGTATCATATTATCATCATGGTCAGTGTTACATCAGAGTATCCAAAAATGTACACAGCTAAAACGTATTTGCCATACAATATGTCGTCCTTTATTACATACATTAATATTCCTATCACTATATCATGTAACAGGTGTTTGTGTGGCTACTGTCAACCAATGGCAGAGGTGGAAGAATATGTGTGCTGTGTGGAGATTCCTTGAGTCACGACCATCTTAGAGAGCAGCCCCATTACCATTTGTTGCATAATCCAGCATCCTGGTTTCAGACCAATCTGTTTGAACCATTTGACCTTGCAAGTGGCAAGACAGACAACAACACGGGCACATGTCAGAAAATGATGTACGAAGGTGACGGTTTTTTCTATTAATTACACATAAATCTGTACAAAGGGTAGTAGTCATTTATAAAAAAATTCATTATGCTTATTGAAACTGGTATGACAAAAAATATTTAAGCATGGACAAATTAACAATGTCACATGGTTATTTTACAGGCCTTACAGGTATACTGCATACAGGCAGTTTGTTGCTGGTGCTGGGGACATCTTGGACAAAACGTTTACCTTTATCAGCTTGCTCTGTTACAACAATACGAGATAACTTCCCAGCACCAGACTATCAAGGAATCCTCTACCCTCCACTCACCTAGGACTTGTCTTGATCCCCAGCTTCTTTTGTCGCCTGTTCTCTTCTCCCATTTTCATTGTAGTGGAAGGCAGCCAGTCTCAATCTGTGATACAATGAACCATTAATACGTGACCTACATATATTTGCCATATCAGCGCATGTAAACATAATTAATGACTCACATTTTTAATTCACAATATACAAACACCACAATGAAGGAGCAATGTAAAAAGCAACATATTATACGACAAAAATGGTACGCAGATGTCTGCGCCTAATGAGATTCACCAACCTAATATTCTGTTTCTTCCCGATGACATTGTGTCCCTATGTCACTAAGTCTGATGAGCCGGTGCTCTACTATTTGTTGGATCTGTGTTGTAGCCCATGGAATTCTATAGCCCAATATGCCCGTGTTCGATGCAGGCTTTCTAGATGTCATTCAGGAGGCTGACCGGGCGGGCCTGGAATCTGCCTGGATTGAGAGAAATGTAAATCCTTTGACCAGGCGTGAACATTGTGGGTACTGAAACAGCTGCCCTGATAATTCTCGCTGTTATGGATGTTCTCGTCTGCAATGTCTTTCAAGACAATGAAACGTTTGATGATCCTCCCGAGATCTACAATATCGTGAATGGTGGTGCCTGGCCCATGGACCCGCTCCTCTCACTGCTGTATTTTCTCCCTGCTTGTCTGTGAGAACACCTTCAAAGTGGTCTACAACCCTCCTTGCTCCAGATTAGCGGGATATGGCTCACGAATCATTGTGGTTACTGGGTTAGCGTTCAGGTAGAAAAACCTATCGATGCCTACAAGTGGTACCGGTTTTTTGGAGCGGGGGATTTCAACAACGTGCTGGCCCTTCTTTGGCCCAGCCAGTGTCAAACTAAGGCAGGTGACTGCTATATCCAGGATGTCCACTAAGAGAGGTTCTTTGTGAAAAATCTTGGACCATACAAACACGGAAGATCCGACCGTCCTTCAGTAAGGTTCACTCTGATGGCATGTAAATTAAAGCTGTCAGTTCGCACTTGTTTATGTGAACTTCACCTTCGTTTATTCGACCCGAATATTGTGTCATCCAGTGTTAATAGCCGGCAGCATGCATAAACAAAATAAGCTTTAAATGGTCCACGTTTTATGACTTGAATGCATGCTCCAATTCATTCAGAGAGCGCGCTCAGACTTAGCCTCACACACACACACACACACACACACACACACACACACACACACACACACACACACACACACACACACACACACACACACACACACACACGTGTACACGTACACGCTCGTACGCACAAACCCACGCACGCACGCACACACGCGCACGCACGCACGCACGCACACACGCGCACCTACGCACATACGTACGCACGCGCGTGCACACACACACACACACTCATTCGCTCACTCACTTAATGACTCACTCACACCCTAACATTTATATGTATATTAATATATATGTATATATACATATATAAATATATATATATATATATATATAAATATATATATATATATATATATATAATATATTTATATACATGTATTTATTCATGTATATACATATATATATATACATCTATAAATATATATATATACATATATATATATTTATACATATATATATGCATATATATATATATGTATATATATATATAAATACATGCATTTTTATGTATATATATATATATATATATATATATATATATATATATATATATATATATATATATATATATATATATATATATATATATATATGCGTGTGTGTGTGCGTGTGTGTGTGTGTGTGTGTGTGTGTGTGTGTGTGTGTGTGATTTCTCGCGCTCAGTGGTGATCCAGGTTCAGCTATAATGTTGGTGGGTAGCGCCTGGCAGCAGGCATTAACAAGGCCCCAGCCAAAACCATTGAATTCTGGCAAGCGCAGTTGTGCAGTGGTGTGTGGTTAACCAGGTATTTATAGAGGTGTTTAACCACGGAAATGTCGTGGTTGTTGAGCTATTAACTTCAGTGGTCGTTTGATTGAAACTCTCTATTAAGCGTACTAAGGTTCTTGTATATGTTTTTGTGATATAAGTATCTAGAATTTAGATTAGTTAAATTAATTCGCCAGCAGCGAATAACCACCAGCTTAGTTATTCTGGTAGGCTTTACAAACATAGACGATTATTAGTATGGTGCTTTCGGATTGCATGGAAATTTCCGCCAAACGGGGCTGGTACAAGAACGCCGGCCTTCACCTTCAGTTGCTCATGATCACACCGCCTCTCCCCAACCCCCACCTACGACGATCAGCCTTAAATATCGCAGCATCCATCGCTCTTAAATCATCTTTTTAACGCGTGATGGAATACTGCCTACTGCAATTGACAATTTAATCATCATTGGCGTGAAGCTAGTTTCTGTTTAATTGATTGAGTACCGCCTACCCTTTGAATCATGGAGTGCGGGCTTCGACAGCCTTTTAATCGCGACTCGTTGGATCCGTTATGATGGAATTTAGATGATGGTTTATTGGTGACCTTACAGTGCTTTTGATACATTTGACGTTCACCGGAAGAGTTTAAAGCTATCCTAAGAAGCCTGACTCTTGCCATCCCCCGAGCAAATATATGAAGACGCCATCTGTGAGACGCGTATTGCTTTCTCATTGCGTTTCTTCAAACCACGTACAAGTCTCGGCTTAAATCGGAGGCGTGGTCGCCTCGACCAATCAGAAGCAGGGGCGTAGCTGGGCCTATTACGAAGTATAGGCTCACTTGGTATGGGTGGTTCGAGGGACCTCCCCCGATATGTTTATCTATAGATCCAATATGGTGCGATTCATTTTTGGAAACGATGTGTAGGCCCGGGCCTACCGTGCCTATTGGAGCTATGCCGATGAGAAGACTCTTTAACAGACGCGGAACCCCGAGACGCAGGATCAACAGTCCCATGTGCTTTTTCTGATTTCATGGTATGGCGAGCATGCAGTTCACACATTTCATACTCACTGCATAACTTGTCAGAAGTGAACCCACTTTGATTTGCTTTTTAATTTACTCGTATCATATAACGTAAGCGCTATTGAAGTTCGCCATAACGGTATAGCGCCATCAAAGCAGTCCATTTGAAGCGATTACAAATATTATGTAACGTTCGCTTATTGCCTATCTGAAGATTCAGAGCGTCTTTGAACAATCAAAGCTATAATTTCTTGTTGTAAACAGATAAGGTCACTTTTAAATGTTCTTACACCAATGTCTTTTGGCTGCTTGAGTAATAATTTGCATATCGACAAATTTGAAAGATGCTATAATTCAAAGATTAGCTGACAATGGTTTGTAGGTTGCAGCTAATTCTATTCATAAAACACAGCCAAATGAGACCGAGAAAGATATAGTTATTATGAGTGATGGCAGCATTCTAGGTGGAAGCAGATAGCGAAATCAGCAGTCCATGAGCTTAACGTTATATTCATATTATTCCAATGTCAGGCAGTTGTGAAATTATCCACTTAGATACTTAACCAACAATTAACGGAATGTCTCATGTTTGAGATGTTCAATAGAAGAATGGAAAGCTATCCATATTGATAAAGCAACAAACATTATATATATATATATATATATATATATATATATATATATATATATATATATATATATATATATATATATATATATATATATATATATATATATATATATATATATATATCTCTCTCTCTATCTATCTCTATATATATATATATATATATATATATCTATATATAATATATCTCTATATAGATATATATATATATATATATATATCTATATATATATATATATATATATATATATCTATGTAACACCCCTATATATATGTAACACCCTAAGGCAAATTGCTAATACACAATTGTCAGAGTTATTCAAAGTGACAGTTGATAATGTTGTGCTGTTCATTCGTAAAATTACATAACATAACATATATGGCATTTGTATAGCGCCTGTTTCCAGGAAATATTCCTGCTCAAAGGCGCTTGAGTAAGTCATTGAGTATTGTTTTGCCAGTGAATCGGCACACCAATTGTTGAACAGCTTAACCATGAGCAACACTGCTGATAAATTCCCCATATATTTATTGGAGAAGTGGACAGCAAGTATGTATGTGAGTGATGTGGACGTTACTGCCAACCCAATATCCGATACTGAAGTCGCATTGCCCTCTGTGAGCACGTGCCCACGCTTCTGGGTGTGATGTCCTGTGTATTGCCAATGGATTTGCTTGCTGGACCATCTTAGGTTTAAACATGAATTCAGAGCTAGATGAGCTGGTTGTTACATTCATTGACCTGAAGTGTCACTGGATGGGCAATCTGCAGCAAAACAAACCGCATCGAACACATTGTGGCTCTCAAATAAATGAAGGCAAATGGAGGAAAACAGTAAAGTAATGTCATTGCTGGCAAACGCTGTAAGTTATTGACCGGCAGTTATCCTGCTGCACGACGTCATTTTTGGGGAAGCTGCATGAAATATGGGAGCGACTCACGCAAATGAAGATATGTGAAGAAGCTGGTATACAGGGTACTGACGATGAAGCGAGAAATGCCCAGGTGTTTTCTTTTTGAAACTCTGATTCTCCCTCGAACTGTCAAAGGACAAAGGCAGTGACATGGATTAAGTGAAAATGAACCCCGCCATATTGGATCTCAGTATACGGCAGCCATGATTCTAATCTACACACTATGGTGGGTATCTTATTTGGCGGATCGACCAACTAAATAAGAAAAGCCTGGATGTCAAAATGGTACATCGTCTCCATTGGCTTCACCTGCGTTCTACACCGGCTTCACTGGCTACAAGAAGTGCGCTCGGCATTATCTGGCTGCTCGGCATTATCTGGCTACTCGGCATTATCTGGCTGCTCGGCATTATCTGGCTCGGCATTATCTGGCTAATCGGCATTATCTGGCATCGGCATATCTGGCTACTCGGCATTATCTGGCTGCTCGGCATTATCTGGCTACTCGGCATTATCTGGCTACTCGGCATTATCTGGCTGGCATTATCTGGCTATCGGCATTATCTGGCTACTCGGCATTATCTGGCTGCTCGGCATTATCTGGCTACTCGGCATTATCTGGCTGCTCGGCATTATCTGGCTACTCGGCATTATCTGGCTGCTCGGCATTATCTGGCTACTCGGCATTATCTGGCTACTCGGCATTATCTGGCTGCTCGGCATTATCTGGCTACTCGGCATTATCTGGCTGGCGATGGTGAGGGGTTGCATGTTGCTCTTTGGTTGGTGCTTGTCCGAGGTGCTTTTGATGATAAGCTACCCTGGCCTTTCCAGCAGAAGGTCTCATTCATGTTCTTAACTCAAAAGAAAGGTCCACACAGTGAGGAATCCTTCATTCCTGATCCTGATCAACAATCGTTTCAGCGGCCCAAGGAACGCAGGAACCTAGTGAATGACCTGATATTCCTGTCTTTATCACAGAATCGTATTGATCGGGAATTCGTCGTAAACGATGCTGTTTACGTTAAAATATCTGTAGATGTATCTGGCCTTGATCAACGAATGTTCTACCCACGCGACATCTTGTGCATGGTGATAACCAGCTCTCCCAAGTCGAACATTTAAAGTAGAATTGCATTAACGACTTACATAGGAAAGCTCATTGATGATCGGGGTTTGTCTGGCTTGATATGAGATGATGTCACCGGTCATGACCTTGATAACATATAAACCAATATGACATGCATGCTTTTATCTTCTCAGACCACGTGGTCAATTTACTGACGTGATTACAATTTTTATATCAACAGCATCAAAAGTAAACTTTATGTCAAATGTAACATATATTACACACATCCCTGTCTGTCTTTCTCTTTTAAGCCCCTCTCTCTCATTCTCAGTCATTACATGATGTTAGAACAAACTGAACGTATTTATATTCTTCGCTTAAAGCAGTGGTCTAGTACATTGATAGTAATGAAATGACGTATTAACGCAGACGTTTAATATTTCACGTCTACAATTAACTCACTTATGGTTTTTTTCACATTATCATTATATAGTATTATCAAATTTCAAGGTAACACTATTTTTCTAAAGTGTACATAAATAGTTGATCAATCTGAAAATCACCGGTTTTCGACTGAGCACATAATATAATTAGGTAAGCCCACTTACTATTCTCTGGGTATGAGCTAGGTCTGTGATGGTCCAAAGACGATTGTTAGCAGGATGGCTTGGGAGGAACGCGATGGCCGGTGCACCATAACTAGATTACCGAGGACAGAGGTTTGCACAGTAGTTCTCGTTCCTAGATAGGAACCAGCGATTGCAGGCACGTTGATAAACAAATCGTTGGATTGCCCACAAATAGCCTTTTGAATATGATATTTGTGAACGAATTGTTAAATAAGAAAAATTATTACAGAAAGGAAAAAACTCTCTGCCATCATTGATTTCCTTGTTCTTCGCCATGTTCTTCGTCAGGGTTCAACACCTTCCATTCAGGCCATGGAAATACATTGATTGGACAGCAGTAAGATCGACCGAAATACACGCTGACAATAGTGTTCTGAAAATATAAAATATTCCACAGCGAACAGAATCATTCATATCACTCATTTTCATAGTATCGTAAACAATGCAGGAGGTTTCACGACCCACATGAAAAATTGCTCGCAATAGGTTGTCCGAGTTGGGAAAAACACCCTGCAACCGATATTAAACACACGCAAACAGTGTAAAACCTTGTCGTCTGGTTTTATTCTAGAGGGCTAATCAGCGTGATAGCAGGCCTGGCTTGACATCCTGCAAGTAGGATTGAGTTTGGTACACTGCCAAGACGCAAACACCCAGTGATTAACCATATGGATCGACTTATTTAACCTTTGGAATTCAATTGTTGTTGAGTATATATATATATATATATATATATATATATATATATATATATATATATATATATATATATATATATATATATATATATATATATATATATATATATATATATATATATATATATATATATATATATATATATATATTACAGAACGGTACCTGACGATGCTTGCGACTACAAGCTTTCACCCTTACGATGCATTTATAAACGGCTAGGTACACGTTTTTTGAGTAGCTCCCTCTATCTGTTTAATTTCACTAAGTAATGTACAGTGTTAAATATTTACAACATTCTTTCAGTCGCCGTTTTGAATAAAATTGGTTACATATAAAATGCATCGGTTGCCACAGTAACCAAGGCCCAGAAATACGCCTTATACTCATATATAGCAAACATTAATTGCCAGGTAATTGCACACTGCATTAAAAAAGTATGATTTTTCTGTAATTAAACAGACATCGACCGGTTGCACTGATGTAGTAATAATAAGAACCAGATTCCGTTATACAACTTTAAAACAATTGCAGATAACAACAAATACAAAGGGATATATAAAGATTGTTAACATATCATCAGACAATATATAAATCACTTTATACATAACGGTGCCAACACCCTTGTAGTCGTTACAATTTACCAATCCTCTGCTTCAGTAAGACACATCTGTCAAATATATCAGCCATGGCTGGTGCAACTGCCCTAAGCGGTTGTTTATCAATACCGGTAACGTTGACCCTTGTTATTGTGTCAAGAACACTCATAAGGGGGTGGTGGTAATCGATGCAGTAGTAATGAGAATGGATACGTTGATATGACTTATTGCGTTCATTCACTGAATTATTCCACCATGCTTTTAATAAACCCGTATTATATATGTAATCAAGAACTTGGTAAAAAATGGAACTCCGGACATTAAACATTGATTCGTTTCATTTCTAAATAGACAGTGGTGCAAAACCCACCCATGTTGTCTTTGCAGTTTCACGAACCCCCGCTTCAGTGCGACACATCTGTAAAATATATCAGCAATGTCCCGTGCCACTGCCGTTTAAGGTTGCATGTACATAACCTGTGTTCATGGAGGTACCATGGTTACTCATGGTGTAATGTGCAATGATCATCATGGTTACTCATGGTGTAATGTGCAATGATCATCATGGTTACTCATGGTGTAATGTACAATGATCATCATGGTTACTCATGGTGTAATGTACAATGATCATCATGGTTACTCATGGTGTAATGTACAATGATCATCATGGTTACTCATGATGTAATGTACAATGATCATCATGGTTACTCATGGTGTAATGTACAATGACGATCAGTGATCATGTTGTTTGGTTAGTGGTTCGTTTCAAATGCAGTGGACAGGGTATGGACATTCTCCTCGTTTCTTGAAAGAAAACTTATTCCGATGAATGAGATATTTTCAGTTCGTTAGGTAAGACAAATTCCTATGTTGATCGCAATTAACTATCAATGTGGTTATGAACCTCATTCCTGTCAATATATTAAATGTCCCTGGTGAAAATGATAGAGCGATCACGCCATCCCCACCCTGATCTACAATCTTTATAGCGACGTAACTGGCAGCTCACGGTATTGCTACATGAGTTGTTGTTAATTTTTCACCAAATATTCCATCAGTTATCATCAAGACCAGTGAGTTCCACAGCGATTTGGATGAATGCCGTATTATCAACAATGAAGCCTTGGCGCGGATCATCTAGCTGTGAATGGGGCATAAAGAGAGGGCATCCGCTTGCTAGGTTCATCTCTGATTTTGGTCTCTGAAACGATGTGGTGGTTGGAGCAGGACGAAAGGCGTCTATCACGTGGTCACGATAGTTCTGGTTTATAAATTTAAAGGTGACCTTCTGTCTGAACGGCCATGGAATCAGTGCATCATATGTACCGCGTAGCAGGACAAAAAACAACGATACGTGTGAGCCTTTTCCAATACCGTCACCATTAATATAGAGACGGCCGCACATCTTATACCCGGTACGACTTGTATGGAACACAGGCGAGTATACACTGGTTGTTTTACCACTCACAGCTTCTTGACGCCTTCGATTGAATTCGTTCACCCTCCACATAAGAGTTCCGCTGTAGTTGGTATTATCCAGGTATTGGACTCGTAGTTCGAGCTCAGCTAACTGGATGTCTTTCAGCGTCAGTGTTCTCTCTAAATAAATGATTTTATCTGTGGCAGAATCGAGCAGTTGTTTGTGCTGCGTCAGCTGTTGATTCAATGATTTGATGTTTTCAGTGTCTCGGTTGACTACATCGGCGATGACACTTACAGTATCTTCCAATACTTTCAACGATCCCTGTATGTTCGTTAAATCGTCTCCCCTCGGCTCCGTTTTTATGCCAGAATCTTCTGGCGAACGCTGGGAAAGATGCGGTTGCTGATGCTGAAGTGATGAAGAAGCAGGTGCATCACCATGCAACTGAAGCATCTGTATCATGCGTAAGACGTGCGAAGTGTGCTTTACGTGTTCCTCTTCATAATGCTTGTGCTGCTGATCCAACGACGACAGGCTCACAGAGCAACCGAATGGACACAGGGTTTTATTAGATAGGGATCCTTGCAAATGAGATGGTTTTGATGCACAGTGATCCCAGTGTGTAACCATTTCACGGACAATGATAGGTTGGGCACAGAATTGGCACAGTTCTTTCCTTAGTAAGCAGTCTGTTCGTTCGTGATCATCAAATCCGTCGCGTACAACTTCTTTCCCGCACAGACATAACACAGGCTTATTTCCACACTGACTCACGTGCTTCTCATATCCTGAAAATTTCCCCGTCCATCCACACGAAAGGTTGATGCATTTTACTACAATCTTCCGAAGGTCTCTATTCAGTGCGTTATCTGGGAACATTGGCCCTCGCAGTTTCCCCGCATCTGTTCCCTCCTCCTCCTCGACGCACTGAGGACATGACACCTCCCCCGATGCATCATGGCTCACTAAATACTCAGCACAGTCTTTACAGAACCGATGACCACACTCACTCTGGTGAGGTCTCTTCAATATCAGCTTACAGTAACCACATAAATACCTCGGATCTACGTCATCACCGAGAATTTCCAGCGGGAAACCGCGTGGCCCATTGGTCCTTGAAGACTGGCTTTCTATATTTGTGAGGTAACAACCAAATAAAACAACTGATTTAGTTAACTGCAGGTCATTGACATACCATGTAAAAAGTAGTAAATATATTTCGCCTAATTCATACGATAACAGTTATAATTATAATGATTATAATAATAGCAATAATGATATAGCGTGATAAGATGCTTCACGGGGAGCATATATCGCTGTAACTGTTTCATGCAAAATAGGATAATCAGTTTTATAATGGTAATAATAATAGCAATAAGGATGCAACTTGGATATATAGTCGTGAGGTGCTTCACAGTGAGCTGATATCACTATCGCTGTTCCATATAATATATAATTACAATTATATATAGTAGTAATGATAATAGCAAGAAGGATATTGCATGGATATATTGTAATATGATACTTTACAGGGAGATCATATTGTTAATGCAAATCTCACACCCGAGCCATCGTGTGAATGATACTTCCTTTTATCCAAACAGATGCATCTGCGAGTCATGCCTCCAGTGAACCAAATAGAACCTCCTGTGAATTATGCCTTTTGTAGATCAGACAGGGCCACATGTGAATCATGCTTCTTGCTAACCAAACAGAACCACTTGGTAATCATACTTCAAGTGAACACCGTGCAGTACATATTGGCCCTCATGGATTCTGAAGAGGAACAAATGTTCAAAGAGCGTGCGTTACGTTTGTCTTCCTCTTTATAGTGCACTTCAGTGATCATCAGACTCTAAATAATCACCAACAATTGAGTTTCCTCGTCGATGATCAATCTCCGATTACATTTACAGATTTAACAGAAAAGACCTGATCAGCAATGTTGAAATAACGCTCCGGTGGCTGAAAGATTCTTAAAAATAACCAATAGTGTCAGAGCCCCGTCCATATGACCAACGGCCAAGATAATCCCCATGGGTTAGACATGTCCCATTGGGGTTCAACACTTCTTGTGGATTGGTACCTTTTGGAGGTGATCAAAAAGCTGAAGGACACCATTACGAAATCGATGTGCTCAGTATATGGAAAATACACATTACAATTGGTAAGAACCTTTGTCACACTTCATAAGAAGTGCATTACGTGATGGGAAGATTGGCATATTTTCAAGAACACTGTTAACAATGGTAGTATGATGTGGTGCATCAAAGTGTAGGTAAGATCCGACTCAAGATTCATTACATACACATCGAGTCATTTTATCATGGTTTGCAACTTGCAACTTGCCTTTCCTTAATTAGTAATTATTAACCTGTTACTATATGAGCATACTGAATAATCTAGCTCCGGTCATAACGGTAACATGAATTTATACCGTTACGATACGACGGTTTTAGCGCTTCATTAAAGCACACGTTTTGGTCTTCACGGTTTTGGGTGTTCCATTACGCATCCAAAAAATAACATATATCAATAGCCTGTACAACAAACAATCTTCACGGTCAAAAATACTTATACCAACTCGACGCTATTCTTCAAGAAATGCCATCGATACATCATTTACTAAAAGTCCAGATACCATGATCGCCATTTTGAAAAATATTGTGTAGCGTGATTTACCGCCGCCTCATTTGCATTGCCTTAGCATCCCGGGGGGGCACTTGACCCTAACTCGGATAGGGGTGTGCCGCGGGACCTCGAAAACCCGTACCTGTTGTACAAGTTGAGAATGGCAAAAAGTATACCCCGTCGTACAAGGTATTATGCGAATGTATAACCCGTCGTACAAGACGAGAGGCCGAAAAAACATACCCGGTCGCGCGGCACATGTATACTACCTCTATACACTTAAGAGCCCCCCCCCCCCCCGGGTTTAGCATTAGTCGTCATTCTGAGCATGCGCGATGTACGTGGTCTTGAACTTGAAAACAAACATGTTGCTGTGTTTCGGACTTTTTACCGCTTCCCAAATTAATCGAACTATATATAATTACCATTAATGAAATCCCCCGCCGAAAAGGGATAAAATTGTTCGTAAAACATTATTGCATTCTATAACTCATCACTTGGGTATGTTTGGTGTTTGGTAGTTGTCTGAATCGATCTCAATTATTTTTCATTGCGTCGTTTTCTGAGAAAGTAAGACGTCTACTGACGTCTTGTAAGGCTATGAATAATCACAAAGATAGCAGTTACAACATGATGGTAAAATATGAATTACCTAAGTGATTCTATTTTTGTATGATTGGTATATTACATTCCATATAGATCTTAATGTAGCAAACATACGCCAGCCTATTTTCCTCCAAGTCTTAAAGAACGATTTAACATAGCTTTGTATAGAGGAGAGGAATGAAAAAATATATAAAATTGAATGATGAAATTCCAAACAGGATATCACTTATTATTACATAGTTATGGCTAGCCTATAATTTTGATTAGATGTTACTGCTTTGATTTAGCATTTAATGAATATGCTTTGTTTAATTAATCATGATACAATATATTGTTATTAGCATTATTGTCTTGACCTGAAAGGTTTTAGAGTGGCTAAAGCTTGAGATTGATTATTTAGACTACAATCGTTTTGAATATAAATACGTCTTTGTCTATATTCTTCGGGACTATATGCCAACATCAAGAACATCATACTCATGTTGCATGTCCGTCAGGATTTATGTTTTGTTCTTATGAAAACGGTAATTAAAAGTGATATCACGAAATGATTGTGGCAGGTTATATACAAATAGCGCGCTACAAAGTGGAAATTTAAGTTTATGCACGATCGTCGATTGGTTTCACTGTAGAATACTGGGACGTTTAATGTATTTCCCCGTTGAAGCATATTTGCATTATAAATTGAGGCGAACATGCCAGGAGGTCAAATAATTTTTGTTTACCGGGAATATTGAGAACATGGCTAGTTAATAATGGAAATCAAAAGCGTCCATCGGGCTCTGTTCCTATTTGATCATGGTGTGTATTCATATAATGATCCCTGTTCAAAAGAAGTCAATGACTGTGGTTGTTTTTATACATCCTCTTGAGTATCTAAAATTCTAATTTGGCCATCAGACAGGAGTAAAAAGAAGTCTTTGCTACTATAATTACGTTTTAATTTCTTGTGTTTCGCGTGTAACATGTGTTATCAGCCATTACACACAGGGTTCACTGAGTGCGACGGGGTTTACAAAACTCAAATGTCTTACATTAAAGGGTCGGTGATGCACTGTCACACCACGTGTGATAGACATGTCCCATGCCAACAGAAAATATTATCGAGCCTTCGGAACATCGGAAGTGTGGTTGAACATATATATTACCATGCCACGTTTAAGTGAATAAAGTAGTCTGTCTAACATCACGCACGACAAAAGCCACGCAGTCCAAAGATAATATGAAACAATTTTGGAAGCAGTTGCATTAGTAGCTTAATGGCTTCAGCAAAGAACATTTCAACTGAGCTTCACTACGCTCTTTGAAAAAAAATCAGACATCTGCAAGTACAACATCTTAAATGTCACTCACATGCATGCAACCAACACGCAAAAGAAAAAGCGCCTGATAAAATAGCCCTTTTCTATGTGAAATAATCTCGTTGTGGTGTTCATGAAGTTGGTATAGTTGAATAATGATATAGGGAATCATTTATTCATAATCAAAATTTATAATCAAAATTTATAATCAAAATTTATAATCAAAATTCGTCCTATTCATCAATAATTGTTCTGTGAGCTGAACCCATTATCACCTAAGAGTAGAGGAGCCGATCAAGACGAGACAAATAGCACCAGAGTTTGGTTTGACGAAGTAAGCACAAGGTGGTTCATATCGGATGCGGGAGTCAAGACAATACTGAAGGCAGAGAAAGTTCTTAGGAATAACCGCAAGCATCAGATGAACTTTATGACGACCAATCGTAAAATTTCTCCCAAACAAACCCTGAGAACAGATTTGTCCCAGTGGGATTCGAAACTTCTGGTTGATGCTCATCACCGGGGCAAACACGTTTTTTGGTTGGTGATTAATCAATACTATATTGGTTATGACACGGCAGAACAATAGTTGAGTACTAAAAGAGTGACGCAAGCGACAGAGCCAACCATAGTAAGCGAATTATTATATTATTATTGTTATTATTATTATTATTATTATATCATTTATTCGCAAATCAAAGTTTACAAAAAGATATATTAATTAAGCAATAAAAAATAAAAAAAATACACATGAGTACCAATTAGTTTGTACAAAGAAACACATGAAGCTCATCTGCCTCTTGCAGTGTTAAAGAAGTTAACAAACTGCCTTCGCGCTGCTGACCCAGTTCTTGCAAAGCGCATATTGTCGCCCTGTCTTCTGCTGATTCTACATTAATATTTAAAAGCAATTCGCGTACATTATTAAGGTTACCTTCATTAATTAATCTTAGTTGTTGGTAGTCTAAATTTAGTAATGACAGACATGATCTTACATTATTCGATACGACAGATGAGCTTACATTAGTGAGCATAGTAGCAAGTCGAACTTTTGGGTTGTTACTAACGGTGCATTTAACCCAAAAATTAACAAAACGTAACAATAACTGAGTGCGTATATCTGGTCTGCCTACAAGCAGCGGTAAAAAACGAGACCTCGTTCTTCTATTAAGCTTAAAAACTCTCCTTACACACTTTCGCCAAGCAACACTTATTTTTTCAAGTGACTTTAAATCCAATTTCCATAAAGGACTACCATAGAAGCTTGTACAAAAGGTATCAAAAAGCCTAGTGCGAACGTCGGTGCGGCAAAAGCCGAATCTGGACATCAAAATGTTAGTACGATAAAACAATTCTCCTACAGCTTTATCGATATTCGCATCGTTGTTTTCATAACCAATATAACTGCCTAGATGAACAACCTTAGAGTACTTTTATAAAATAGCTCCATTCAGCCGTAATTCGAGATTGGTATAACATTGTGGAATATTGTAGCACAGCAGCATACTTTTTTCACTATTGAACATTACATCGTATTCTTGTGCGTATTCTTCGCATATTGAAATCATAAGCTCGGCAGCAGTGACTGAGGGAGCAAGGAGTGTTAAGTCGTCAGCATATCCAAATGCACCCATAAACTGATGACCGACATGACAACTAACATTACTACGTTCAAGAGGATTAAGCAGCTCATCGATATAAATACAGAAAAGAATCGGCAATAACACACCGCCCTGCTATATGCCATTACTGCATTGGAATGCCTCAGACACATTAGAGCCCCATTTAACTAACAACGATTGGTTGAAATACATATAAAGGAGCAACTTTACAATAGTAGGACACAAACCTCTACGTATCAATAATTGAAACATTTTAATATAATTAACCCTATCAAATGCCTTCGATGCGTCTAGCATCACAACATAACATGGCGATTTTTGATTGACATAAAAATCTATAACTTCTTGAACTACATAGGTACACTGAGAAGTGGAATGGTCAGGTTTAAAACCAAACTGGAGGTGACTGGTGCTTAAAACATTTGAATACTTTGACAAAATAACGTTATCTAAATCCTTGCCTACAACACTACTCGGCGCTATCGATCGATAGTTAATTCACAAACGTTTGACAATCGTATTGGCCAAGTTGCCCTATCACCTACCGGATCTTGGAAACGTTAATTTCCACCAATCGATGCGCCTTGAGAGAACAGACGAGAAATTTCAACTCATTGAAGGTTGATGTGGAATAATTATGGCAGGTGGGAACCCTAAATACAGCTCATGAGTACAAGGCTACGTCTAGTCAGACACTGGAATATGTCAAATACAAGTAGCGAGTTGTGCCTTATATTTCTTATTGCTCGTTCGTCCGAGGCTGAGACGCTGGCAATGTGTAATATGAAAGTGATGATAAATGATGATAGTGATTCACTCTCGAAAGAAAGACATTAACATCATTTGAATTCCATAGTTCTTTTGTTATCGCCAATCAAAGATTAAGCTCCGCTGGGAAAGCGTAGTTCGTCTAGAAATGCAACCTACGAATGAGGCCAAATATATTTTAGCTTGCCCATGTCCACTCAGTTTTATGCATTTTCTAGAGCAGTGGAAAATCATACTAAGGCAGCAGCATGGCAAATTAATGTAACTGGACTAATGAGAAACTTATTCGGCTTGCAAGGTTGGCATTGGAGATTTATTTGGTATAATAAGACTAAATCCATTTTGATAGTCAGCCATACAATCAGCCCTTTATATTGTGTATTGTAGAAAATCACCACACAAAGAAAGTTCATTGAACAAGGAAAGCTTTATCGATGAGTTTATAAATTCTATAAATTGCCCAGTGGCTCATCAATCTCAGAAGGCATGCAATGCCTGATTATTGTGCAATTCTTGGAAGGCTGGTCGATCTGACAAACTATGAAGTACAGAGGACAGTGGCAGACGTAAATAAGCACATAGTGCCTCGATCTTTCAAAACGCTACAACAACGAAGACTGATTATCTTCATATAAGGACATAAGAACACCACTTGAATTCATAACTTGAGGAAGATAATCAATAAGCGCAAGAATACGAGTACGATAGTGATGTGTATTAAATTTGGATAACCCAAATTACAATGGGAGCCTGAATATTGGTAAGAACATTGTACCACAGCCCATAAGAACAGAGTTACGTGGTATGAATATTGGCATTGTAAATAGATCAATGTTAATAATGGCAGCATGGGTAGCTTATCAACCGATAGGTTCAGTCTACATCAAGATTCACTGCAAACACAATGACCATCAAATAGTAATACTCGGAGAAACAATCAGCGTCAGGTTAATACGGGGCTGTTCTTTTTGCGATAAGAATGACTGAATTCATAAACGATCCATAAGATATTTTTACAATATCACCTATTTAGGTATTTCACAAATAAGTGTTTGATTTCTTGAGAGACAATTATGTTACCGTAGTGCAGACTGCATAATCAGGAATATATCAGAAAGATACCACAAACAACGATTTGTGAAAATTGAGAACCAACCAAGTGGTGGCATTCTTGCAAGCTGGGTGGATCCTCATCGTTTATGTCTTTACTTTTTAAACGCAGGCTTGCATATTTTGCAGTGTAAGCGTATTTTCTTAAAGGTCAACTACAAAGATTTTTTTTATTCCATTTTTCTAAAGTTCTATGTTTTAAAAGGGTATCGTAACTAAAATAAGGTGACTGCGCGCTTTTTTTCTTTTAGAAAAATGATTTTGAAATGTACATTTTCCACGTCGAATCTGACAAGATACCGCTCGGTAAAATTCGTGAATTTCCGGACAGTGACGTCATTCGGGTTGTCGCGAATATTCCTCGCCATCTTCAGCCTTCACGGTTGGTTGACAGCGTGTGACTTACTCGTCTTTCTTCACGGTCTGGTGCGTTTATTGGTGTGGATTATGCCTTATTGTTGTGCGTTTGGTTGTCGGAACAATGAGAAGTCAGGCGTGAGTTTTTTTCTGTTCCAAAAGACAGCAAAATGCGCCGCATATGGGTGTCGAAAGTCAACTCAAACGTAAACACTGGAGTCCTACTACCCTTACGACAGTTCTATGTTCTGATCATTTCGAAAATGGTGCTTATGATACTGAGCCAGAGCTGCTCAAAAGTCTAGGATTTCGTAAAAAACCTAGGCTCCGAAAAGAAGCCATACCGACTCTCTTTAGCCACGTTGGAGTTGATGACAGTCAAAGTAATCGACGGAGTACC
This sequence comes from Urechis unicinctus, assembly GCA_034190875.2. Lineage (NCBI taxonomy): Eukaryota > Metazoa > Annelida > Polychaeta > Xenopneusta > Urechidae > Urechis > Urechis unicinctus. Next base: position 60,721,922 of record CM067352.1, read on the forward strand.
TCGGAGAAAAGGCAACGACAGGAGTGCCTCGGAGAAAAGGCAACGACAACAGGTGAGATCTGTTGGCTTGAACCTTTACTTTAGGGGAATTAGGCTAGTCCTGCTATGTTGACGTATACTTATTTAGATGTTAATGAATTTATCACCAAGTTGCCAGTATATCAATCCAGCTGTTTCTTGTCATGCAGGTAGTAAATGAAATGGTATTGGCAGCTGAGCAGAAACACACTTATTTGTAAATGAAGGGATCAAGAAGAAAATACTGGCCAAAGGGGAAAGAAAAGACTGCAACATCCTGGGTGGGTGGGCCAGAAGTATTTCCAATGATGTTTACTGGTGTGCTGCCTCAAGTGATGGAGATGCGGGTCTGGTCAGAGCCAAGTGGCTCTCTGTCACTAGGCATGTCGTCAATGAGCACGCGGGGCATGGGGATCTGTACCTGGAATGTGAGCATGCACTATTCGAGGACAGGAAGTGGATACTGAAGGTCAGTATTTAGTTTTTAATCATATAAGTTTATATCGAAATATTTACTTCAGTGGTAGTGTAATTAAATGAGTCGTAATGGTAAAATCCATGTCCCTGTGGTAGTATTTACCAAAGAAATGTAATCTGTATTGATATATGTGTTAACCATAAATAGGATCAAAGCCACACAAAGAGTTGGAGTTGATAGTCTCCAGCAAGCATCTCCTAAATGACATTGGCAGGCTTTCCCCATCAGAGCAGACATCAAGCCTAGAATCGTATCACAAAGTGGTCATATTCTTCGCACCAAAGAGTGTCCACTATCCCTATGCCACCATGCAGGCCAGGTAATACCAATGAAATAACAGTTTGAAATTCAGTTGTGTATATTTGTTGTATGGAAGTTTAGCACATTTGTGTAGTGACAGCTGTAATGTTCTTTGTATGTGCTCAAGTTTCAATTCTTACTTAGGAATATGTTATCAACCTGCTATATATATATATATATATATCCAGATTGCTCCTAGCAGTAATTCACTTCAATGAAAACTCGAACAGAGCTCAAGCCATCACTGAAGGAGGTCAGACCCAATGGAGAGTGTCTTACCCCAAAGCCAGACAGGGAGACCCAGTTGTCAAGCCGGTCAAAGTACCAATTTCTTTTGGTGTGTACATGCATTAATCTAAAATGAAACACATGTTATTTTGACATTTATTACCGAAATCTAAATAAGTTTCATATGCACAAACATTGTTACCCAATTCAAATGGGCATATTTTATAACTAACTTACTTTATGACTATCATAAAATATGAATATCATTGATTTGCTTCAGACTATGTACATCAGTTCATTGCTGAGGTGCTTGATCTCGGGCAAAAATACCCAAGCTACAGACTTGCTGAGGTCCTTGTAGAGGAAAGGAATGTTCCACCACCTATTGCCTCCCAGTACGAGAAACCTGCAAAGGATCTTCTCGTAGATGCTCACAGGTGTCGATTTAACCTAACCAAGTAATCTTCCGCTCCATTGTAGATAACCTGTATATTTGCCGCCCATGTGAGGGAAGGATTCTCTAACAACTGTTACCACACAGGCTGTCAGCACTTTCCTGTTTCTTTTGCCCAGTCTGTGCCATATCCATAATGTTAACTGGTGGTAGGCTAGATACCTGAATAATCTGAAGCAATATGTCAATAAGTTGTCTATGGTTTTGAAATAAGTTGTATAATTTAAAAAGCAATTGTCATTTGTCAACCATTCCCTCACTTTGTAATTTTATTGTAAGCTCTGCCTCTGGATTTCATGTTACTGGTTTTATTTATTCTTGGCTATGTGAAATATATTGTAGTTTATCAATATGAACACTGAATATTTTACACAGCGGGATTGATGTTCCCTTAGCAATAAATATGATTGTTCAACCTCAAACCGTCCTTTTTGGTAGCAATAATGGCTAACTTACTCATTGTAGAGACCTCATCTCCAACAGGTCCATCCATTTGAATAGATTCAAATTTGGAAGCTTCCACCACATTTTTATTCAGGCAGTTTGCCAGGAATCTGGAATGCTTGGTGATGCATGTCCATTCTTCCGTTATAGCCATCACTCTCTCCAAACCTCTGCTGCACACTCTGGCTTTGTCCATTGGGATGCAGTGCTGACAGCTACACCTAAGTTAGAGAAATAATTAAAGAGTTATTGTAAATTTATATTTGTGGTACAAAAAAATGAATATAAGAGGAAAATACTTTATATACTGCATGTAATCATCTGTCCAAAATATTTAATGTGCTGAGGGTACAATGGCAAAGCTACATTCACTAGCCAAGTTCTATCTGTTGTAATAGTTACATCTGTCAACATACCACCCTCAACTTACAGAATGTGTAAATTTATTGGGTAAATGATACTAACGATTATTTTTTACCAGTTTACATAGTTCAATAAAGCTGGGGAAGGGTATTCTTAAACTCACCATTCGTTTATGTCTTTTTTGTGGATTCTTCAAAGCGAGTGAGAGCTCCCGGTGTCATTTCGAAGTGTGACTTGGATTTTTCAATACGTCCGTATTGTCAAATAAATAGTCATGGACATAATTTGCCCCAGTTTTATGCTATGGAGCCTCGTAATTTTCATCAGAAGATCATGGCTCATTTAAAAACAGTGTAATCCAAAATCCAAACAATCGCTTTCGCTATTCAAATTCTCTATGGTAAGATCTCAAACCTGCCCCTAGCGGCACAAAATGGCATAAGACCTCAGGATTGTGGCTTTTTAGTAGTTCTGTTTGATTCAGTATTGGTTAATGAGTTATAAACGTGTTTGAAAAAAATCGGTTTTATTAAATAGTTTTAGATCATGGGTCGCCAAGGAGACGCTTTCTATTTGTTTTGTGTCCATTTAAGTTAATATTGTGTTCCTGTGTAATGGAATAAAAGTGAATCAGATTTATAGTCCAAATTATTCAGCAATTAAATACAGTGCAGAGATACTCTGAACAATTTCTGAAGCAGTTGCATTGGTAGCGTAATGGCGTCAGGTGGGAACATGCCATTTGAGCTACAATGCACTTCATTGAAAATGTGTCTGACATTTTTTTGATACCTGATGTACAACATCTCGAATGCCACTGGGATGAATACAGCCCACATCATCCCCCAACACAACAAAAGCCGTATGATATAAATCCTTTCTTGTGGCAGAATAATCTATTTCTTGTTGCAATGAAGTAAATCATGGCAGGTACACAAGTATCATTTGAAATAAGTGAATGATTAAAATTCCAACTCGCTTTAAAAGACCACGGAAGTATCATGGAACAAGGGCACGATTTTCAGAAATAAGCAAAGGAAACCTTGCACAGAAATCAATGCTGCAGTCAATAAGAACATGCTGGATATTACCAAACAGAAGCAACGTCGAGCAACCTGGAAGTCAAAATGCGTGACATTGACGAACGTGACAACGGCACGCAACATCTGTAAAAGGCAAACCTGGACTTTATCGGCCCCCGTTCAGATGGGGTGGTGAAAGTGTTTGAACTCGGAGAGTGGTGGCACGATGCTGACAAATAGGCGGGTTGATCAATTAGTTCTCAATAATGTTGACGGCTTCAGATAACCACCAGAAAGCTAACAATAATCAAACGGAACAAACTATCTCCTGTTCAAACAGAACTACCTATAATTAAAGCGTTCCGTTAATCAAACAGAGCCACGTGTGAATCATTCGTACTCTTATGCAAACATAATCATGCCTCTAGTGAACCAAATAAAACCATATGTGAAGTATGCCCCTTATAAATCAAATAGTGCCATCTATGAATAATACTTCCTGGTAGCAAAACAGAACCACTTCTGAATCATACTTCAAGTGGATTACCTGTACCCTTAACCAACTCACTGTAAAACGAAACATACCGTTAAGCAGACCGTGCGGACAGGTTTCTGTGAAGTATCCAATTACGCAGTAGATAAAGGAAGTACAACCTTCTATAACGAAACTAGCAACGATTTCTAGAGATGTCAGAGGGAGAAGGGACCAATTATGACTAGACCTGTCTGGTCAAAGCCAGTTCTAATACTTATCACTGTTATTTGTCTTCTTGACAACCCCATAAGTAGCTATGTTTTATTTGTTCGTGCATTCTTAGCCAAAATATCGCAACGATATATCATTGTCTTAGCCACGCTTTTCCCATGTAAATTCTATGATAAGGTATACGTGGGGTACTATTTGTTTTATATGAACTTGTTGCTCACCTAAAAACTGTTGAAATTCGTCCTCTTCATTAATAATTGTTCTGTGCTGAACCCATTATCATCTAAGCATAGAGGCGCCGATCAAGACGGCACAAAGAACACCAGAGTTTGGTTTGACGAAGTTAGCACAAGGTAGTTCATATCGGATGCGGGAGTCAAAGACAAGACTGAAGGCAGAGAAAGTTCTTAGGAATAACTGAAAGCATCAGAGGCGCTTAACGAAGACCAATCGTCCAAACTTCTCCCAAACAAACCCTGAAAACAGATTTGTCCCAGTGGGGCTCAAAACTTCTGGATGAGGCTCATCACAGGGGCAAACACGTTTTTTTGGTGGGTGATTAATCAATACCAAATTGGTTATGACACGGCAAAACAATAGTTGAGTACTAAAAGAGTGACGCAAGCAACAGAGCCAACCATAGTAAACGAATAATTCACAAACGTTTGACAATCGTATTGGCCAAGTTGCGCTACCACCTACCAGATCTTGGAAACGTTAATTTCCACCGATCGATGCGCCTTGAGAGAACAGACGAGAAATTTCAACTCATTGAAGGTTGATGTGGAATAATTATGGCAGGTGGGAACCCAAAATACAGCTCATGAGTGCAAGGCTACGTCTAGTCAGACACTGGAATATGTCAAATACTAGTAGCGAGTTGTGCCTTATATTTCTTATTGCTCGTTCGTCCGAGGCTGAGACGCTGGCAATGTGTAATATGAAAGTGATGATAAATGATGATAGTGATTCACTCTCGAAAGAAAGACTATATCCATTTTGAATTCCATAGTTCTTTTGTTATCGCCAATCAAAGATTAAGCTCCGCTGGGAAAGCGTAGTTCGTCTAGAAATGCAACCTACGAATGAGGCCAAATATATTTTAGCTTGCCCATGTCCACTCAGTTTTATGCATTTTCTAGAGCAGTGGAAAACAAAGGCAGCAGCATCAAATTAATGTAACTGGACCTTTAAGGTTGGCATTGGAGATATATGTGGTATAATAAGACTATATCCATTTTGATAGTCAGCCAGCCAAAATCACCACATTGTAGAAAAATCACCACAAAGTTCATTGAACAAGGAAAGCTTTATCAATGAGTTTATAAATTCTATAAATTGCCCAGTGGCTCATCAATCTCAGAAGGCATGCAATGCCTCATTATCGTGCAATTCTTGGAAGGCTGGTCGATCTGACAAACTATGAAGTACAGAGGACAGTAGCAGACGTTAACAAGCACATAGTGCCTCGATCTTTCAAAACGCTACAACAATGTAGACTGATTATCTTCACATAAGGACATAAGAACACCACTTGAATTCATAACTTGAGGAAGATAATAAGCGCAAGAATACGAGTACGATAGTGATGTGTATTAAATTTGGATAACCCAAATTACAATGGGAGCCTGAATATTGGTAAGAACATTGTACCACAGCCCATAAGAACAGAGTTACGTGGTATGAATATTGGCATTGTAAATAGATCAATGTTAATAATGGCAGCATGGGTAGCTTATCAACCGATAGGTTCAGTCTACATCAAGATTCACTGCAAACACAATGACCATCAAATAGTAATACTCGGAGAAACAATCAGCGTCAGGTTAATACGGGGCTGTTCTTTTTGCGATAAGAATGACTGAATTCATAAACGATCCATAAGATATTTTTACAAAATCACCTATTTGATAAAGTATTAGAAGATATTTCACAAATAAGTGTTTGATTTCTTGAGAGACAATTATGTTACCGTAGTGCAGACTGCATAATCAGGAATATATTAGAAAGATACCACAAACAACGATTTGGGAAAATTGAGAACCAACCAAGTGGTGGCATTCTTGCAAGCTGGGTGGATCCTCATCATTTATGTCTTTACTTTTTAAACGCAGGCTTGCATATTTTGCAATGTAAGCGTATTTTCTTAAATAGTTTTAGATCATGGGTCGCCAAGGAGACGCTTTCTATTTGGTAAGATCTAAAACAGACACTTAAACCTCAGGATTGTGGCTTGTGTTCTGTTTATTCAATTTATTATAAACGTGTTTCGGTTTTATTGTTTTTGTGTCCATTTAAGTTAATATTGTGTTCCTGTGTAATGGAATAAAAGTGAATCAGATTTATAGTCCAAATTATTCAGCAATTAAATACAGTGCAGAGATACTCTGAACAATTTCTGAAGCAGTTGCATTGGTAGCGTAATGGCGTCAGGTGGGAACATGCCATTTGAGCTACAATGCACTTCATTGAAAATGTGTCCGACATTTTTTTGATACCTGATGTACAACATCTCGAATGCCACTGGGATGAATACAGCCCACATAATCCCCCAACACAACAAAAGCCGTATGATATAAATCCTTACTTGTGGCAGAATAATCTATTTCTTGTTGCAATGAAGTAAATCATGGCAGGTACACAAGTATCATTTGAAATATAAGTGAATGATTAAAATTCCAACTCGCTTTAAAAGACCACGGAAGTATCATGGAACAAGGGCACGATTTTCAGAAATAAGCAAAGGAAACCTTGCACAGAAATCAATGCTGCAGTCAATAAGAACATGCTGGATATTACCAAACAGAAGCAACGTCGAGCAACCTGGAAGTCAAAATGCTTGACATTGACGAACGTGACAACGGCACGCAACATCTGTAAAAGGCAAACCTGGACTTTATCGGCCCCCGTTCAGATGGGGTGGTGAAAGTGTTTGAACTCGGAGAGTGGTGGCACGATGCTGACAAATAGGCGGGTTGATCAATTAGTTCTCAATAATGTTGACGGCTTCAGATAACCACCAGAAAGCTAACAATAATCAAACGGAACAAACTATCTCCTGTTCAAACAGAACTACCTATGATTAAAGTGTTCCGTTAATCAAACGTGTGAATCATTCGTACTCTTATGCAAACATAATCATGCCTCTAGTGAACCAAATATAAAACCATATGTGAAGTATGCCCCTTATAAATCAGATAGTGCCATCTATGAATAATACTTCCTGGTAGCAAAACAGAACCACTTCTGAATCATACTTCAAGTGGATTACCTGTACCCTTAACCAACTCACTGTAAAACGAAACATACCGTTAAGCAGACCGTGCGTACAGGTTTCTGTGAAGTATCCAATTACGCAGTAGATAAAGGAAGTACAACCTTCTATAACGAAACTAGCAACGATTTCTAGAGATGTCAGAGGGAGAAGGGACCAATTATGACTAGACCTGTCTGGTCAAAGCCAGTTCTAATACTTATCACTGTTATTTGTCTTCTTGACAACCCCATAAGTAGCTATGTTTTATTTGTTCGTGCATTCTTAGCCAAAATATCGCAACGATATATCATTGTCTTAGCCACGCTTTTCCCTTGTATAATCTATGATAAGGTATACGTGGGGTACTATTTGTTTTATATGAACTTGTTGCTCACCTAAAAACTGTTGAAATTCGTCCTCTTCATTAATAATTGTTCTGTGCTGAACCCATTATCATCTAAGCATAGAGGCGCCGATCAAGACGGCACAAAGAGCACCAGAGTTTGGTTTGACGAAGTTAGCACAAGGTAGTTCATATCGGATGCGGGAGTCAAAGACAAGACTGAAGGCAGAGAAAGTTCTTAGGAATAACTGAAAGCATCAGAGGCGCTTAACGAAGACCAATCGTCCAAACTTCTCCCAAACAAACCCTGAGAACAGATTTGTCCCAGTGGGGCTCAAAACTTCTGGATGAGGCTCATCACAGGGGCAAACACGTTTTTTTGGTGGGTGATTAATCAATACCAAATTGGTTATGACACGGCAAAACAATAGTTGAGTACTAAAAGAGTGACGCAAGCAACAGAGCCAACCATAGTAAACGAATAATTCATAAACGTTTGACAATCGTATTGGCCAAGTTGCCCTATCACCTACCGGATCTTGGAAACGTTAATTTCCACCGATCGATGCGCCTTGAGAGAACAGACGAGAAATTTCAACTCATTGAAGGTTGATGTGGAATAATTATGGCAGGTGGGAACCCTAAATACAGCTCATGAGTACAAGGCTAAGTCTAGTCAGACACTGGAATATGTCAAATACAAGTAGCGAGTTGTGCCTTATATTTCTTATTGCTCGTTCGTCCGAGGCTGAGACGCTGGCAATGTGTAATATGAAAGTGATGATAAATGATGATAGTGATTCACTCTCGAAAGAAAGACATTAACATCATTTGAATTCCATAGTTCTTTTGTTATCGCCAATCAAAGATTAAGCTCCGCTGGGAAAGCGTAGTTCGTCTAGAAATGCAACCTACGAATGAGGCCAAATATATTTTAGCTTGCCCATGTCCACTCAGTTTTATGCATTTTCTAGAGCAGTGGAAAAGCATACAAAGACAGCAGCATGACAAATCAATAGAATTGGACTAATGAGACACTTATTCGGCTTTCAAGGTTGGCATTGGAGATATATGTGGTATAATAAGACTATATCCATTTTGATAGTCAGCCATACAATCAGCCCTTTATATTGTGTATTGTAGAAAAATCACCACAAAGAAAGTTCATTGAACAAGGAAAGCTTTATCGATGAGTTTATAAATTCTATAAATTGCCCAGTGGCTCATCAATCTCAGAAGGCATGCAATGCCTCATTATCGTGCAATTCTTGGAAGGCTGGTCGATCTGACAAACTATGAAGTACAGAGGACAGTGGCAGACGTAAATAAGCACATAGTGCCTCGATCTTTCAAAACGCTACAACAACGAAGACTGATTATCTTCACATAAGGACATAAGAACACCACTTGAATTCATAACTTGAGGAAGATAATCAATAAGCGCAAGAATACGAGTACGATAGTGATGTGTATTAAATTTGGATAACCCAAATTACAATGGGAGCCTGAATATTGGTAAGAACATTGTACCACAGCCCATAAGAACAGAGTTACGTGGTATGAATATTGGCATTGTAAATAGATCAATGTTAATAATGGCAGCATGGGTAGCTTATCAACCGATAGGTTCAGTCTACATCAAGATTCACTGCAAACACATGACCATCAAATAGTAATACTCGGAGAAAAAATCAGCGTCAGGTTAATACGGGGCTGTTCTTTTTGCGATAAGAATGACTGAATTCATAAACGATCCATAAGATATTTTTACAATATCACCTATTTGATAAAGTATTAGAAGATATTTCACAAATAAGTGTTTGATTTCTTGAGAGACAATTATGTTACCGTAGTGCAGACTGCATAATCAGGAATATATCAGAAAGATACCACAAACAACGATTTGGGAAAATTGAGAACCAACCAAGTGGTGGCATTCTTGCAAGCTGGGTGGATCCTCATCGTTTATGTCTTTACTTTTTAAACGCAGGCTTGCATATTTTGCAGTGTAAGCGTATTTTCTTAAATAGTTTTAGATCATGGGTCGCCAAGGAGACGCTTTCTATTTGGTAAGATCTAAAACAGACACTTAAACCTCAGGATTGTGGCTTGTGTTCTGTTTATTCAATTTATTATAAACGTGTTTCGGTTTTATTGTTTTTGTGTCCATTTAAGTTAAAATAGTGTTCCTGTGTAATGGAATAAAAGTGAATCAGATTTATAGTCCAAATTATTCAGAAATTAAATACAGTGCAGAGATACTCTGAACAATTTCTGAAGCAGTTGCATTGGTAGCGTAATGGCGTCAGGTGGGAACATGCCATTTGAGCTACAATGCACTTCATTGAAAATGTGTCTGACATTTTTTTGATACCTGATGTACAACATCTCGAATGCCACTGGGATGAATACAGCCCACATAATCCCCCAACACAACAAAAGCCGTATGATATAAATCCTTACTTGTGGCAGAATAATCTATTTCTTGTTACAATGAAGTAAATCATGGCAGGTACACAAGTATCATTTGAAATAAGTGAATGATTAAAATTCCAACTCGCTTTAAAAGACCACGACGAAAGTATCATGGAACAAGGGCACGATTTTCAGAAATAAGCAAAGGAAACCTTGCACAGAAATCAATGCTGCAGTCAATAAGAACATGCTGGATATTACCAAACAGAAGCAACGTCGAGCAACCTGGAAGTCAAAATGCTTGACATTGACGAACGTGACAACGGCACGCAACATCTGTAAAAGGCAAACCTGGACTTTATCGGCCCCCGTTCAGATGGGGTGGTGAAAGTGTTTGAACTCGGAGAATGGTGGCACGATGCTGACAAATAGGCGGGTTGATCAATTAGTTCTCAATAATGTTGACGGCTTCAGATAACCACCAGAAAGCTAACAATAATCAAACGGAACAAACTATCTCCTGTTCAAACAGAACTACCTATAATTAAAGTGTTCCGTTAATCAAACGTGTGAATCATTCGTACTCTTATGCAAACATAATCATGCCTCCAGTGAACCAAATAAAACCATATGTGAAGTATGCCCCTTATAAATCAGATAGTGCCATCTATGAATAATACTTCCTGGTAGCAAAACAGAACCACTTCTGAATCATACTTCAAGTGGATTACCTGTACCCTTAACCATCTCACTGTAAAACGAAACATACCGTTAAGCAGACCGTGCGTACAGGTTTCTGTGAAGTATCCAATTACGCAGTAGATAAAGGAAGTACATCCTTCTATAACGAAACTAGCAACGATTTCTAGAGATGTCAGAGGGAGAAGGGACCAATTATGACTAGACCTGTCTGGTCAAAGCCAGTTTTTTAAATACTTATCACTGTTATTTGTCTTCTTGACAACCCCATAAGTAGCTATGTTTTATTTGTTCGTGCATTCTTAGCCAAAATATCGCAACGATATATCATTGTCTTAGCCACGCTTTTCCCATGTATAATCTATGATAAGGTATACGTGGGGTACTATTTGTTTTATATGAACTTGTTGCTCACCTAAAAACTGTTGAAATTCGT
>CM067352.1:60733183-60753183 GCA_034190875.2 Urechis unicinctus
ACATATAAGAACGAGATAAAAAAATGCAAAACATCCTGTGTCTTTCTATTTGAGCAGGTAGCAATGACAATGAGCTAATTAAGTTTTGACATTAGTGCGGCGTACCAACTTACCAGTTTTGCCAATTTAATCTTCTGGAATAAGATAAAGGTTAATCCAAGCTGCATACAGAGGTAGAGGTTTCCGAGCATTGACAATTTTTTGTCATATTTTGACGTGTCCAACGGGTCATTGTAACATGGGTTGGCATTACTTCGCTTAATTGAAACATGGGTTGGTATTACAAGGGGTAATTGTAACATGGGTTGGCATTAACTCGCCTAATTGAAACATGGGTTGCCATTACAATGGGTAATTGTAATATGGGTTGGCATTAACTCGCTTAATTGAAACTTGGGTTGCCATTACAACGGGTTATTGTAATATGTTTTGGCATTACCTCGCTTAATTGTAATATGGGTTGGCATTACCTCGCTTAAATGAAACATGGGTTGGCATTACCTCGCTTAATTGTAGCATGCGTTGGTATTACCTGGCTTGATTGTAACATAGGTTGGTGTTTTACCTCGGGTATATCGTTGACGTCTCCAAGTCGAGAACTTCCAGGGCTCCATCCGGGACCTTTAAAAATGACGGACAGCTTGTCCCCGAGATTCGCATGGATCCAAAATGTCCTCCAAATGTGAAGCAAGTGATGAAACTATCACACAGATATCTAAAACATGTGGTCGGTCGTGTATCATAAGTGGAACACATACTGAAACCCTAAATCTAACGACATGTCTTATGATGCTGTTGCAAGCAGTCGTCTTCGCAAGGATACACTGGGTGCGATTTTGCAAATATGTACGGTATACGCAGTGCTCGTTATACCGAGGTATCCTCTGAAACTTGCATCACTATATCATATCCAAATTATATCGGTCTTCTGGTCGTTGAATGCAGGTTCGATACTGTGTAAACTGATCTACGGACCTGGATATACACTGTATCCCAGCTGTTGATGGGGTGCACCAACCCGTACGATATCTCCTCATCCTTCCGTTCTCGTTCCCACGTTCCTGTCAACCAAGCGTGAGCTCTAACAGTTAACAACGGCGAAATAGATCACAATGACTTATTTCAGTACATGCATTACAAACAACAACTACATGCTACTTCTTGTATTGTAATGTAACCATTACTCGCGGAACCTAACCTTAACTGATAATGTATTGTAACAGATAGTCATATGGTTCAGTCCTACAAGCGAAGCTACAATTATGGTCCTCCTGTAAGCGGACACTCCATTTTTAATACACCGACACTCCGTCCTTGGGTGTCCGTTATAGAGAGTTCTGCAAGTATCATAATAAGGAGTATTTTGAGTGTACCGAATAGCAGGTCCCAGAAGCTGAAGACAGCGCCGTAGTTCTTGTCAATGCAGTACCTGTTGCGCCCGTGGTGAACGCGGTGCAGACTGGGATTGTTAAGGAAGTAATCCAGGAAACCTAGGCTCGGTACTGCCTGGATACACAACGCGTCAGCGACGTAAAGAATAGACAGATAATGAATGCATATCATATGTGATCAAATCAAAGCAATTAGGTCAAGTTCAATCAAATTCATATGGTCAGGTTACCTGGTAAAACACCTGAATTAAAAGTTATTTCAAAATTACTTTAAATTGACATAGTTTGAATATTCAACAATGTTTTGGGGTCCTGTGTTTGCGCTTTTGTAAATATTATCATTATGTTATTATAATTAATTCATATTGATAAGGTATATGTCAGTGGACTGACGTCAGTGTGAATCCACAGCTGAAACATGTAGTTGAGCTGGTAGTGAGCGTAGAACATCGCCGGCGGGAAGAAGAAGGCGCACGGTAAATAGAACAGCTGCAACAGGAGTCAAGAGGTCATTACAAGGTCATGGAATGGATAATTGTCACTAGTGTTATTGACATCATCATTGCCATACATGCAATCACGTCTGTTTATCATCAACGTCATCAATGTCAGCATCATCGTCATCAATGTCAGCAGCATCGTCATCAATGTCAGCAGCATCGTCATCAATGTCAGCAGCATCGTCATCAATGTCAGCATCATCGTCACGATTATCATCATCATTATCATCACCATTATTATTTTCATCGTCATCACCATTATTGGCATCGAGAAGAAGAAGAATGCCATGAGTGCTGTCATTATCTTAACCACCGCATGAGCGCTGTCATTATCTTAACCACCGCATGAGCGCTGTCATTATCTTAACCACCGCATGAGTGCTGTCGTTATCTTAACCACCGCATGAGCGCTGTCGTTATCTTAACCACCGCGATCTCGTGACCTCGTTCAATGACACGATAGTCAAGACCACACATACAGTATCTCTGTAAACACGTGACACTTTCTTGTGTCACTGAGTACGACCCCTGGTGAATGTCACGTGGGCCTACTCCATGACACACGGATGATCATTGCGATCATTAATGATAACCACTGACCAGCGCCACGTATCTGTTGAAGGCGGGAAGCCTGACGCCTGTGTAAAGGTTGAAGTCTTCCGGGGTGTGGTGTACTTGGTGAAAAGCCCAGATAAAGTTGATCTCTGAGCGGACAGACACAAAACGTGCAGGGCAATTACGTAATAGGTATACAAGAAATTGTCCTACATTACTTGATCATTGGCGAACATTTGAAGTACACGTATGGTTTATCCGTTCGAGTTCAGGGTCATCAAAATCCCTGCTAAAACTCACAGCTTCAAGGTTGTAATGTTCGCTTTATTTTGTAATAATATTTGTTTTAATTGGCTGCGTCTTACCATGAGCGGCTCTATGCCAGACGTAGTGATGATTAATGACGCTGCGTCTTACCATGAGCGGCTCTATGCCTGACGTAGTGATGATCAATGACGCTGCGTCTTACAATGAGCGGCTCTATGCCAGACGTAGTGATGATTAATGACGCTGCGCTGCTCTACCCATGAGCGGCTCTATGCCTGACGTAGTGATGATAAATGACGCTGCGTCTTACCATGAGCGGCTCTATGCCAGACGTAGTGATGATTAATGACGCTGCGTCTTACCATGAGCGGCTCTATGCCTGACGTAGTGATGATCAATGACGCTGCGTCTTACAATGAGCGGCTCTATGCCAGACGTAGTGATGATTAATGACGCTGCGTCTTACCATGAGCGGCTCTATGCCTGACGTAGTGATGATTAATGACGCTGCGTCTTACCATGAGCGGCTCTATGCCAGACGTAGTGATGATTAATGACGCTGCTTCTTACCATGAGCGGCTCTATGCCAGACGTAGAAGCCGAGGTCAACAAATAGGACGCAGAAGATCCAGCTATAGGGGGAGTCCCAGGGCAGGTCGACGAGGCGGTACTTGTTATAGAACCAGATATACACGTTCATCTCCATTTGTCCCAACACAGCGCTGTCAACCGGTCGAAATATCAATAATATTTCATTTTATGAATGATAGTATTTAGATCATTATTTCATTTTTACATGATGCTATGTCCGAAGTGCTTTGCATTATTGAATAAATATCGTAGAATTATGAAAGCTATTTCGAGATAGAAGTTTTAGAAAAGAGTTGAGAGGTAAACGTTGACCAATAGGAGACGCACACTGGAAGGAGGATGAGGACGACGCAGCATAATGACGTCAGAGCGTCGTTCATTCGTGGGAGTCGCTTCCCTTGTAAATATAGTACAATGACTTCTACGAGAACTAAGTAGGGGGCGTAGTTCATAGCCTGCAACCAAACAGGGAGTTGTGTGATGGAATTTGATGAACGAATGTTTAGGCGCGTTCGTGTGTTTGTGTGTGTGTGAGAGCGAGAGAGATAAAGACAGACAGAGATACAGACAGAGATACAGAAAGAATATTATAACGTTCGCATGCACCACGCACAATTGAACTCGTACCATGTAGTCACAGAGTATCTTGCGCATCACTGTACCACATAACTCTCATGCATGTGCCCAGTTACCGGACTGTCCTTTAAAACACATTCCACGACACACACGCACCCAAACCATTCAATGATTTCAACATAAGCTAAACCGTGGCTTCATTTAAGACTCGCTGTCATTCCTAACCCCGCTACAGGGACACGTTCTCAACCTTGACGGACGATGGTCTAGGGAGAGGAAGACGTGGTGTTTGTGAATAAGGTGTAGGGATACATTCACCCGTTGGGCATCCGATCGACCTACCGCTCCTGGCCCAGCCTAACAATAGGGTCAATCACGCAGGGTCAATATGCTTCAAAAGCCGGTATGTGAAAAATCATAATAAGTAGTTAACATGAAACGAGGAATTCCATTCGCCGGCAGGGATGATGTAAGTAAGGTCTCATTTCCAAAGGGCAGATCCGAGTCGATCACACTGTCGGGAGATCAAGCCGTCGTCAAAACAATTGTATAACTTAAAGATCATAGCACAATGCTTCGGGTGTGTTTCCAAGGGAGTGAAATACAAGCACAACTGATCAAATGTCAACAAATGATGAATCATTAATGATTCGATTGACGTCTTCCTACGCACATAACAAACGTGATCCCCTGTCTATAGCGGACAAATCCAAGAAGCTACGAAACACTAATTAGGTGCCACTGTTTTACGGCCCCCTGTCTCAAACGGGCCCTTCAACCGGGTTCCATGAGTGGTCGCATGAACCCGTGTACAGCGGGGATGCGGTACATACAATAACGTGTAACAGCTGATGATTTATCTGAAATACAGCCTTACCCCAAGGAAGTAATTAGGCACATCTTCCATCTTATTGAAGGAAGTCTCATTGGGCGAGACGAGGTAAAACATGGAACGCAACACGAACTGAAACGGCAGCACCTGGGGAGCCGTCTGGTTGCCATGGTAACTCGTATTGCCCTCCATCTTCACAATATACACCAGTTGCCAACATACAATCACAGTGAACCGCTCCTGAACGTGTCGCTCTGTGTCTCCTTGCGTTTTGGTCCACGTTAAGAACCGCTCGCTTGAGATACCTGGCCCGCCGTGTGCGCTACGTCTAGGACGAACGGACAATTTTTTTGTTATCGTTGCAGACATTGCATGTATGGGTGAGCTTATCACAATGTTCATTGTCCTTGGGTGTAAGTACGTGAGAGTGGTATGTGCGTTCTGCTGGGCGAAGCAAGTAGCAAGATATAAGAAGACGGAGGTCACTTATCATAGGAGATTACAGGTGTGTTTGGGTGTCTAATTACCGCCATGGTGAGACCACCCAGAGTTTGTTAGAACTCAGGGGAGGTCTGCATGAAACACATATCGAACAATGCTTCGTGAACAGCTCTGTAGTGGCATAGGAGTGGCACATTTGGTGAACGTTATGATTGGTCAGCGTTTAAATTATAGGTCAGCAGTTTTATAGTAAGCCAGAATTAAAAATTTCGGTCGAAAGTAGAAAATAAGTCATGTATGAATGAAACTTTAGAGGCATGATGTGAAAAGAAAAAGGACAACTATGTAGGGTCGCTGGAAAGCGTAAGATGAAAACGGAATTTGTACTATGTTGGTAAAGGTGTCCCGTAGCAGACGCGAACTCGCGACCCTTGGCAATGAATCAAAATGACTGATTTCATTATCTGGCCCAATTAGCACATCCTGCAAGTACCAGTTGATTTTCAAAATGAAAATAAGGACCACATCAGTCTAAGAGGTGACACCAAAAATAAATCCCGCACAGGTCGAGCTATTCATTGGTGTATTACTGGTACTTGTATGCACACCACAGCATTAGTAGAGGACACCCGCTTAGTGAACTTGGTAGCTTGCCGTCACAGCATGCTCCTTAATGGGCCAGCTGCCCATCTCTACAAAGCCCGGGAATCCTGCCAACACAGTCTGTCAGCACGCACCAGTCTAGACTGGTGGGGTATCAGGAAGAGCATTGGCCCATACAGTGAAAAGAAATTATTTCCTGGCTAAACACGCGTCGGCGTTAGCACATAACGAAGTCGTCTGGGATCAGGTCATGAGCGTTTATTATCATTGGCAATCTGCTGCTGAGAATGACAGTTTGCAAGGTCGTCACCTTCAAGGCAAAAACTGCCATCACGGTTAAAACTTGAATTTAGATACCAAGTTGAAGACACTGTTTTGGTAGGCATTCAAGTAGGATCCCAGCGGGTACCCGGATGGGGTCGTTATGGGGAGAATGGTAGCGTTACGTTGGAGACGAGTACCCGGATGGGGTCGTTATGGGGAGAATGGTAGCGTTACGTTGGAGACGAGTATCCGGATGGGGTCGTTATGGGGAGAATGGTAGCGTTACGTTGGAGACGAGTATCTGGGTGGGGTCGTTATGGGGAGAATGGTAGGGTTACGTTGGAGACTAGGGTGGAGTTACGTCGAGTATACGCTGAGTCACCGTACCGAATATTCACACATCATTTCTGGGTCATACACAGCACTTTTCAGTCTTGGGTGGAATATCAACGCAGAGATGAAGGATCAGTCTGAATGGACCATACAAAGTGATTACAACATGCACAACGATATGATCAATCTGTCTGAATGGACCATGCAAATTGATTACAACATGCACAGCGATATGATCAATCTGTCTGAATGGACCATGCAAATAGATTACAACATGCACAGCGATATGATCAATCTGTCTGAATGGACCATGCAAATTGAATATAACATGCATAGCGATATGATCAATCTGTCTGAATGGACCATGCAAATTGAATATAACATGCATAGCGATATGATCAATCTGTCTGAATGGACCATACAAATAGATTACAACATGCACAGCGATATGATCAATCTGTCTGAATGGACCATACAAAGTGATTACAACATGCATAGCGATATGATCAATCTGTCTGAATGGACCATGCAAAATGATTACAACATGCACAGCGATATGATCAATCTGTCTGAATGGACCATGCAAATTGAATATAACATGCATAGCGATATGATCAATCTGTCTGAATGGACCATGCAAAATGATTACAACATGCACAGCGATATGATCAATCTGTCTGAATGGACCATACAAATTGATTACAACATGCACAGTGATATGATCAATCTGTCTGAATGGACCATGGAAATTGATTACAACATGCACAGCAATGTGATCAATATACCTGAATTGTTCATGCGCACAGCCCAATGCAAGATACGTTATGATATGTGGAAAACGGACGGAATTAATCTAAAGGATAATACCGCATATTATTACCATGCATCACTTCCGGGAAATGTGGGGACGGGAGAACGCAACTCTCGTATTATGCTGACCTGTAATCATATGGCTACTCATAGCCATGTGGCTACTCGTGGCCGTGTGGCTACTCATAGCCATGTGGCTACTCGTGGCCGTGTGGCTCCTCGTGGCCGTGTGGCTACTCGTGGCCGTGTGGCTACTCATAGCCATGTGGCTACTCGTGGCCGTGTGGCTCCTCGTGGCCGTGTGGCTACTCGTGGCCGTGTGGCTACTCGTGGCCGTGTGGCTCCTCGTGGCCGTGTGGCTCCTCTTGGCCGTGTGGCTGCTCATAGCCGTGTGGCTACTCGTGGCCGTGTGGCTACTCGTGGCCGTGTGGCTACTCGTGGCCGTGTGGCTCCTCGTGGCCGTGTGGCTCCTCTTGGCCGTGTGGCTGCTCATAGCCGTGTGGCTACTCATAGCCGTGTGGCTACTCGTGGCCGTGTGGCTACTCATAGCCGTGTGGCTACTCGAGGCCGTGTGGCTACTCGTGGCCGCTTGGCTCCTCGAGATCATATGGCTACTCGTGGTAATATGGCTACCCATGGCCATGTGGCTACCGATAGCCATGTGGCTACCCATAGCCATGCGGCACAAAAATATCGTCTCTTTATGTAAACACGTATGTCCCGTCAAGTTGTCTGCGCACGCAAACCACTCGCTTGGCTATTATGGAATTTCACAGAGCGAATAACAACACGATTGACGCTACAACCCAATCAGCGGGACGCCATTGCTTCGCCTACCTCAGAGGAAAGCTCACATTGTTCCTTTTATCGCCCATTAACATCACTGATCCTAAACCAACAAAATATTTTGGACGATCTCGGTTTATAGTTTTTGACAACGAAGGTTGATAAATATTATTATGCTTGAAAAGAAGCGTCTATAGACGAGTGTGTTTGTCGTCTATAGACGAATGTGTTTGTCGTCTATAGACGAGTGTGTTTGTCGTCTATATACGAATGTGTGTTGTCGTCTATAAGACTGAGTAGCAGTTACATAAAGAATAACCGACTCCAATGTATGTTTGATCATTGTTCATAGCTTGTCGATCGGTGATCGACTTTCTGTGAATGCCAACACAAGGAGCTCTTTACTGTAACTGCCCTTTGTTGAGAGTTTATAGATGACCACGAAAGTAAATCTCAATGTGGAAAGTTCATGCCTTGTACCGTAGTGGTGGTATTTGTTTTGAAAATAGCAAACATGGCAGCCAGCAGTTAAGCAGATGAATTACAACAATGATGAATGTTTTGCAAAAGTTATATATTTTATGCCAACGATATAAATCTACGAGTTCTTCACTTCATTCGATTCATGAAAAGGGGCGTTGGTAATAAGAGACGTCTTTGGTAGTCCTGTACCCGTGGTGCAATGTTACAACATATATATATATATATATATATATATATATATATATATATATATATATATATATATATATATATATATATAGATATATATATATATATATATATGTCTATATATATATATATATATATATATATATATATATATATATATATATATATATATATGTGTGTGTGTGTGTGTGTGTGTGTGTGTGTGTGTATGTGTGTGGGTGGGTGGGTGGGTGTCTGTGTGTGTGTGTGTGTGTGTGTGTGTGTGTGTGTGTGTGTGTGTGTGTGTGTGTGTGTGTGTGTGTGTGTGTGTGTGTGTGTGTGTGTGTGAGAGAGAGAGAGAGAGAGAGAGTGTGTGTGTATGTGTGCATGGTGCTAATTCGGATGTACGCTAGCCATATCGGCTTACAAAATTCAGGGTGAACACTCGGGCGAATAACCCGTGTTGCGGCAATTTGTGCTTTAAAAAATGCCACGCGATATTTTATGCAGATGAACTGTTATTAATGGCATTAATGGTCACCTAATCATGGAAATTTGTCAATGGCAAGAAAAATAATGCACTGCATTTGTGTTCATTACACTTATTCTGCCTCTCATGCTAATCAGGTGAGTTGATTTGAGCACAATACCTGGATGACGTCATGTATAATGGGCGCTGACCGTGATCCACTCGGGAGGATTACATCCTAACCCTGAGATATATTGTAGAGGACATTATCCTGCATTGTTATTGTTGAAAATGGTAATCCTATTCTATATGTTGTTTTATTGAATGTAAAGCAGGAGCGATATTCCCTGCCAGTCGACGACTACACCCCAACTCCAACTCAACCACTTCTCAACCTTTACAAGCAATTGTCGATAATCTTCTTCGAGTTGGCAATCCATTTAATACGGCTATACATCGGCGCCTTTTATGACCTAGTAGGCGCCGTTGGGGTGGGAGCTTAGGGGAGTGAAGGTGGGGGGCACGTCACCATGATAAAACTCAAATGCTATACTATAAGTCATGAGGGAATTCCAGAATCTGCAGCATGTGTGTTTAAGTAGGAAAGCTTTGGCTGATATATTGCCTTGACATTCAGACAGCGTAAAGGCAAACAAATGAAACAGTCACAATTTCACAAATCGTACTTCCAAAATCCTATTTCCATTGGCGTTAATAATATCTGATCGGTTTCACAAATGTTTATTTTTAGATAATCATCCTGACACTCGCCCACATCCCTTCACACCCTACCCCCTCCCCCACACCCTCAACAACAGCGCATACAGGATCATAAAAGGCACCGATGTATAGCCAAATGACATGATGTACATAACACCCCCCCCACACACACACACACACACACACACTCACACACACACACTCACACACACTCACACACGGAGATAGATGATTATACAATGATTTTCCGTCTGCAAAAATCAAGCCATATATATCTATGTTGGACGTCAGGCGAAGTCTCTGCTACCGTTGATCGGCCTGACGACACGTGAACAGGTGAGAACCAATCCAGGCAGGTAATGTATTTGTGTTGATTGGACAAGCAAGCCATTCAAGTGTGACGCCGATCACAACGGCACATGGAAACCTTTCAATGGGTCCTTTACAATCTGCGTCAACTTGCTACGATTCTCTCGTATTACCAGCGATGGGATAAGCAGATCTCTTAGCCAAAGTTACTGCCACGTTCAGGCTAGGAGCACCCTACTGGTATGATGTTTATATAAGACAAGAACTAAGGCTGGGGCTGGATTTGTGGGGTTCTAGTGAAGCTGGTCGTCGTCATTTCCCGCCTTCTCGTCGATTACTGGATGAGAAACACGACTGTATCGCGCTTCCTTGACCAACATGGCGGCTATTGACCCCATACTTCTAGTGCGCGCACTGGTCAGTGTTTAACCACGCATTCAAGTGTTCTTAACTAAATAAGAATATGTCGATTCGGCCGATAGGTGTCGGATTTTGTTCTTGACAAGGAGAGAACAGGCGCAGTAAGACTTGAGGGCTGCTCGAGATTTCCCAGTGGAGCTGGTAGGTGGCGCGCGACAAGAGCCGATTAACTACAATGTCGACGATCGGCCTCAAGTTCTGGGCACCTCTGAAAGACTCGACTTAATACGCTGATAATCTGTGATTTACCAGACACCCATCTATGGGTTGATGCCAGAACCTCACATTCGTCCGTTTCGAAAGCCATCATTTCGTTGAAACGCCTACCTCTGAGATTTTTTTGGATGTGACTGAGGTTTGCTTCCTGGGGTGTCTGGCGGAAGTTTGGGACTACCGCGTTAAGGTGTGATTTATCCCATTCTGCAATCAGCTTCACGCCATATGGTACACCGCGAAGAAAACACCTCGCTTTGCAGGGCCGTGCTTATATGACGCAAACAACTTACCTGTGATATTTTGCCAATCAAGGCACTCCGATGAACATGACAAACTGACGTGGAACATGGCGGGATCAGACTCTTGTTATGCTTGGGTCATACTGGAATATGGTGCCCGGTCAGGACCTGGTGGGCAGAAACTCCCGCTGGGAAAGTGAGTGTATAAGTCTATAAAGCTGACCAGCAAGTGTTGTGCGTTTAATATACAATTAGCGAACCCAGAATATGAAGTCAAGATTCAGGGAGAATGCGTTGATAAGGGACTCATCTTTATTCATATTATTCATCACATATTTCGTCTATTTCGTCAAGCCGTTCCAAGTTGACTTGAACCAGAGTTAGAACGCGTTAGGCCCACCGGAAGTCGATATGGATCGTCTGCTTGCAATCTTCGGTCAAATCGGCGACACAAAGGTCCGCTGTGACGACGATCTGGTCGACAAACTCAACCATCGCTACTCCACCTTTGTCCTCGTCATATTTGCGATCGTCGTGTCGACAAAGCAATACGTAGGGGAACCCATCAATTGTTGGTGTCCCGCGCACTTCACCGACAACCACGAGGATTTCACCAACAAGATTTGCTGGGTTTCCAACACCTACTACGTTCCCTACACCACGAAAATACTCCCTGAGGAACAGGACCAGAAAGCACGCATCGGATATTACCAATGGGTACCAATGATCCTACTGTGCCAAGCTCTCATGTTTTATATGCCCTGTATGGTCTGGCGATTTCTCAACAATAAATCAGGAATTGATGTGAATAATATCGTCGAGGCGGCCATGACACTCCAACACACAGCATATGTCGAATCTCGAGATAAAACTGTACGTTTTATGGCCAAACATTTGGATCGGTATTTGAGTTCAACGAGGGAGTACCGCAAAGGATGCTGGGTAAACTGTAAGCATTTTGTCTCCAGACGATGCTGCCTCGTGTGTGGTCGTCGCTACGGCAACTATCTTATAGTTTTATACCTCATCGTCAAATTATTGTATCTAGGGAATGTGTGTGGACAACTTTTTCTCCTCAATGCCTTTCTGGGGACGGATTACCACGCGTATGGCTACGAAGTTCTTGTGAAATTACTCCGCCGGGAAGATTGGACTGCTGCTGAACGCTTTCCACGAATCACATTATGTGATTTCCAAATACGGAATCTGGGGAATATCCATCGACACACGGTCCAATGTGTATTACCAATCAACCTCTTCAATGAGAAGATTTATATTTTCGTCTGGTTTTGGTTCATTTTTGTAGCTCTGGCCAACCTGATTAGCCTGTGCACGTGGTTGGCTCGAGTTCTCTTCCGCTTGGATCAGATCCGCTATATCAAACATCATTTGCGCGCACTCGATCGTATCGAGAAGAAATCGGACAAAAAGATACCGCGTAGATTTGTCACCAACTATTTACGACAAGATGGCGTCCTTGTACTCCGTCTGGTTGGTATAAACGCAAACGAGCTAGTCGTTGCAGAACTTGTTTCTGAATTGTGGAACCAGTACAGAATGAGTCGACCCGCGATTAATGATGGCCGAGCACGGACAATGGATGACAACATAGTGTGATAGCTTGACATTAAAACAATGTTTATTTTTGCGATTTTATCGAAAATTGAGTGTGTATTTGGATGATTAGTCTGTGATTTTGATCTGTGATTGGAAACTTTAGATTTTCTTTTATGCCTGTGATGATTTCCTAGATACATGGTGGTTAGGGCTTGGGCTGGGCTAGGTTTGGGTCATTGGATTAGTTAGTTGGATAGAAATCTTCTTAATTGAATGGATTGTGTTCTCGATTCTATTGTTGACTCGAAAATGTTGTCCGCTTATGTATTACACAACATATGATACTTCGCCTTCCGAATGCAAATTATTCATTAGATTATTGTGTACACTTATCATATCGAAATATTTCATAACAAAATTTTTGCTCATGAATTGATGAATATGAATATGAAGGTATTTTAAGCGGGTAAATTTACAGAATCCCGCCATTGTCCTTGAGTGCTTCCATTCTGATATGAGACTATACGCACGGGACTATCACGTGACATTCTAAAAAATGAACTTTTTATTAGCATTGCGTCGTTGGATTGTGTTTAAGCTGCGTTGGTTTGGCAAACGGTAAACGTCATGAGGCCACACAACTCGGTAAGCTAACAAAAACCATGGAGTTGGCGATGACGGTCAAGGCACTCAAATATTGTATTTGCCGGATATAACTAGAGGATGTATTTAACTTGGCGAACTGAAATTAACACAGGTTGTCTAAACAGTGGGGTGTAACATCATCTGTAACGAACTCTGTTGAAACCAGTTTTTGGCTGATTGCCAGTGATAATGTTATCAAACTTCGTTTCAAAGATTTAATGACTCTTTTTGTTCCAGCATCAGTCTTTTCTTAGCTTATGTATGTTGTTCGCTTCAAGATGCCGGTTTTTTATCAAGAAAAATGCGAATTCTGCCCACCCAGCAGGTTTATTTCGTTTTGTACTGCAATTTTCTTCATGACCTCATCGTGTTTGCTTTTATATTGTCGATCCGACTCCGCACCACCGGCTTTAAGTTTACTGTGATATTTTCAACTTTATTATGTCGCTTTATCGATTTGTATTTGTTGATCAATGGCGAATCTTTTTTTCTTTCAAATGCGATTGTGAAAGCGAATACTTTAGCGTCTGTGATACATGATGTCATCCTTAACGTAAAGTCTGTGATAAAGCTATCTTTACTCACCTGTCTCGTGATTTATCTAATTTACCCTGTTTAGTGATTATGTTTCTTCCTTTGAATAAACAGTATTCATTGATTTATGTTATTCTTAATATTCTTAGTAAAGCATACCAGATAATAGTCAACTCGATATCTAGGTTAGCCACATTAACTTCAACCAATAAACACAACAAATTGTCAATCAATGAAGCGATGAATACAGCTGCAAGAACATTTTGTTTTTCAAAATTAGATATAGATCAGAATGGATGGTCTTGAATGTCGATGGAAAGCTATGCCAGTAGATCAAGGAAATCTCGTATTCTTTGACATCTGCTGTATGTTATATATTCATTTGATACGTTTCTAATCTATATATCTCTATCAACAGACGCGATGCTGTATGATAGGAAACAAAATCCGGTAAGTACTGGAAGTTGACCGCATAAGTAGCCTCCGTTATGATGGTTAATATTGCAAATCAAAGTGTGAACATCATAACGATTAAGAGGCGATCGAATCAACAGCGCTTGTTGTAGTAAGAAGCGTAATGGCAGTCTCGGTATATGGGTTCCTCTAAAGCGGTTGACAAGGAACAAAACAAGGTCGAGATCAGGTTTATGCACGATCTACGGAGGCTTCGTCGGTTAAAAATTATTAGCCGTCTCTACATGAAGAAAACGCAAAATGATCCGTAATGGTCACACACGTGATCAATGAGTTATGGGATTGAGGAATTCACGCCAACAATGGAGCAGAAATTAGTTCCAGCACATCAGGCTGATCCATTGTATTGACAAATATGGGGCCAGTGAACGCCTGCAGCACACCGCTCTGAGCGCCCAAACCGATATTTATTGTTTCAACGGATATTTATTGTGATTTAATCCGACAACGCCTCAGATAGCGAGCACAGTAATTTCTGGATTTATCGATTAGTGTTACGTGTGATATATTCAGCAGTCGCCTCACTTTTTACTCCCCTTCGGTATAAAGTAATAATTCACTGTTGAAACAGGATTCCAAAAATTATTTTGAAAGGATCGTAGATGTAATATTACAGACACGTATTAACCTTCAGTAAAAGTGTCGGTAAGCTATTCAACCGATGACCAAACTCAGCAAACAACTCCTGGTGGGTTAGCCATCTTGTAACGAAAAGGTAAGTCATAACGGGCACACATCCAAAAAGATGACAGTCATTCGTTATGACTTGTGGAACGACTTGTTTACGGTAAACAGAGCCCCTGAAATCTTGGTTACGATAAACAGAGCCCCTGAAATCTTGTTTACGGTAAACAGAGCCCCTGAAATCTTGTTAACCCATTTTAATGGCTCCGATCTTGCAGAAGACGTATTTTCTTGCGTTTAATCCTACCGACATCGAAAATTCTTTTGACCCTTTTTTTATGCAAGTGTGATCCCCTTTACTCTCATAATGGAGCAATAGTTTACACCTTGTTGATGGTTCATAACTGTCATAGCGTTTATGACAGCGTTTATAAAACATGGCTCAATCGAAACGGGATGGTTGCGTTAACACGCCATCAAATTTGCAATCCCATGAATTTGTTTAACTCTACAACAAATATTCGAAGGTTAAGACGATATATAAACTCAGTCGGTATGCTTTGTACTCGGATATTACAATCAATTACAAATATTCAATCTACTTCGCCCTGCCAACACAGTCAGTGAGTTTTCATTACTGACATGTCTATATATCAGAGCCGACCGTAAATGATCAAAAAATAGTAATCTATTTAGTGTAGTGACACCCAGGTCCTACACCCTCGAGCGATTAACTCGACAGCGACCAGCAATTAAACAGCTATGTCTCGTGCTTTCCTGGACAGACGGTACCCGCACATGATAAATGAGTACCTCGTCTCCCCGTCACATCAATCACTTCAAACACATTCATCAATCAAGACTGCAGAGTGATGAGAATCCCTAACCTGCGTTCACAAATTGAATTAATTGTCCAAAGCCTTTGAGGTAAGAGGGTAGACACAGAAGTTCCTACGACTTGAGGTGCACTTGTTGAGGCTGACGTCAATAGGCCGTGTCACGTCAGGGGTTTATGATATGATATATGCACGGTTGGTAGACCTGACAGAGTCTGTGTTGACTTAAGCTCAGCAGGAGGGCGACACCCTAGGTATGATCACCTTGACGCCTTACGCACGCCAGCGCATTATTTCACTCGCCACACCGTGATCAACATAACCAGTGTATCACACGACATAAATATCTATGTCCATAAGTGAACTTTGTCGTCTTTGCTAGCAATCTAACTTGCACTGGTTGTACATTGCAGAACACTCGACTGACTATCAAGCGATCTTGAGAAAGTTTTTTTAGTAATTTCAGCCTGAAGGAGTGATAATGTTGGGTGATACGAGACAGTTGTCAGAGGAGGAGGGATCTCACACAACGACCAACCTCTATCTGATCTACAGCTCCGACAAGACGGACGGCTGTAGAAAGATGTCGACCGTCAAACTGCAGTCAGAAAACATGGTCAGTTGATAGTAAATTACCAATCTAATGGTTCGTTCATATGCTATGTATATGTGGCGTTGTGTTACGCATATATGACAAGTGTCGCCGAGAGGTTTCCCGGGTGATGATCCAACTGGTTCTGTATGTTATATCACGATGGGGGAAGGGATCGAACAATCGTTTTCATAAACGCCAATGCATGGTTACCGCCATGACAGTTTTCGTGACGTCACTAATGGTCATAGCAGACGCTGTTAGTTCCGACAGAAGCTGTCACCCGAACACCATGGACAAAAACTCCGCGGACGCCACAAAAACTGATCGCCGGTTTAACGTGGAATCATTTAAACGGAACTGTTAAAATCATTCTGTTCCCTATAAATGCTGAATAGTCAAATACGTAGCGCTAATAGTCGTTGTTTGTGAAGGGAATGATACACTTTGTCCTCTGCTGTCCTTCTTAGCAATCGGTGATGTTCCTGGGTCGGCTGCCATCAGGCTGTGGTCAGTGGTTCTTCATCTTCATCAACCTGTGAAAGCCAGGTGGTGATTTTATTATCAAGTGTCCCACAGTTGAAGAGGCCAAAAAATACGCGTAGTTACTTCTAGGTGCATTTTCGTCACATTGCTTCCTAACAGAGTAATTAACTTATCACTAAGTCATGTTTATCAATGCCAGCTTAAGTCATGTTCCTAGGATATAAAACTTCATACAAGCAGTTTCGCATGAAGTTGCATATATCAATCATGATTATGGCGGCCATGACAGTCTGAACAGACAGAATTTACCGTTATCGCCACGTGCATGACATTCAGCCAATACGGGCGCCAAATGAGATCCGTCCGACCTGTAATCTGTAATGTGGAAATGCCGTCCGTAAGATTCGAAACCAACACTCAATAAAAATGTCATCGCCGACAAATATCATCAAGCGAGCGTTGTATAAGAGGTGAATGTAGGGGTGATGAGAGTGGGGGGGGGGGGGTGATCCTGATACTGTAGCGCAGTCATCATGGTACGTGATGCGCCAGCAGCCTGTCAATATGGCTGAATTAAAAGCGGAGAAAACGGCATTGATTCGTCCGCATTGCGTTGCATTCACCTTCGCCATTCTCATCCCGGTCGACTACACTAACGCCCCTAGCGATCGGACGCACACGCGCGATGCACGCTGTATGGCACCTGTCATTTGTGATGCGGAGGATTGAACACACGTTGATCAGTCGTAGGATTATGGTGGACATGACAGATGGTGTTAGACGTCCGGGATTAGGCTTGCTCAAGGTAACAAACATATAGTTTTTCACCAAGAAATTAGACTGAAGACATGAAAGGGTGATATTAAAGAATGCAAAGCAATTAGCGTTGGAATCGCGATATAAAACCAGACACACAATACAGATATATGTTTATATATATATATATATATATATATATATATATATATATATATATATATATATATATATATATATATATATATATATATATATATATATATATATATATATATATATATATATATATCTATATATATATATATATATATATATATATATATATATATATATATATATATATATATATATATACGAATATGGAATGATTAATACAAACTTCAATTGCCAGGTGTGCTATATATTACGGGTTCTGATGCCAAGCACCATACGTACGACTAATATCACATATCATTGGCGATATCACATCCAAGAGTGTTCATAACATAATGTCAGCATGTGCCCTTTGGTGATAGAAATAGAAGGAGGCACTATCAGTGATATAACAGTTTTAATAGCTTTAGTGGTCCATTGTACAAATGTATAACACTCTATAGCGTCGTATTCTTGAGCCAGTCGTGGGTGGTCGAACACCTGGTTTTGTAGTCCTTATCAGCGCTTATCAGCGCTTAGTTGGTGCAGCGCTCAGTTGGTGCAGCGCTCAGTTGGTGCAGCGCTCAGTTGGTGCCACTCCGTCGCATGCTTGAAAATCAGGCTTCATATCGTCAAGAATACGACGCTATAGAGTGTTATACATTTGTACAATGGACCACTAAAGCTACTAAAACTGTTATATCACTGATAGTGCCTCCTTCTATTTCTATCACCAAATGGACATCCTGCGTATATACTTGTCCTTCTTGATGGAGGCTGAGGTGGATTTCAATATCCATATCGAGAATAGAATGATCTTGAATAAGGAACCAAAGCCACTAACCAAACCATCGACCTTGAATACAGTTCCTTGTTGTTATTGTTTGGAACATATTCTTGTCTTCCTAGATATTGTTGACAAAAATAATTCAAACTGATGTTGAACATACCTTCCACTGCCGTGGTAAATTATTATTCAGGGACAGATAGGAAGGCTGTTGATGATTTTGAGCTATATAATATCCATTGCCATTGTGCTGTATGGCCAACTACAGTCTCGAATCTGAAACCCACGCGAGGCCATTCATACCTTCGTGGGTATTTATTGATAAACATTACGATTCGCCTCTGTCTGTTTATTTTCAGGTGCAGTTTGAAACGGACGAGCAGACCCGCCTGGCCAGGTTCGAGTCGATGAAGAAAACCGCCCCGGGCTCGAGAACCGCTAAAGTCTCCCGCAACAAGAAACTGTTCGTCGTTCACAAAGACCTCCAGAAACAGTGTGATAAACAAGTCAAACGACACGAGTATGACGCTCGCCTCGTCTCGCTCGACATTCAACGACAGCAAACATTCTACTTGCAAAAACAAGAGCGTTTGAAACGACAGCAGCTGAAATATGACGCGCAGTCACAGCGGACGCATCGTGACTTGGAGAGCAATCGTGATACATGCTCACAGAAAACTGCTCAGTCAGCAGAAATTAGACACGCCTGCCAAGACATCAGATACTGACCTGATTCGCGCGATACGACGCATGTCCATGCCCAAAGCGATGAAGGAAAAGTTGCAACTGCAAACATATACCACACGAATTGATTCTGATTTGGATTTATGAAGAGCACAGATAGATAGGCACAATGGCCGTAAGAGCTTGTGTGCAGAATGCGAACTTTCAGTTATTATTGTCTTCCGTGTCGTTGATGGAATATATGATAATCCTCATCTGCATCATCATCATCATCATCATCATCACCACGGTGATGATTCCATCGTTTTTGTTACCTGGAATTTGGAAGTCAAAAATGATCAGAAAAAAAGGTTGTTTTTCATATGTTAGTGATTAGATGGTAGCATCTTACATTGAATAATGTACCTAGCTTATTAATTTGGCGAAGATGGGCATATTTTGGAAGATATTAATTAATTAATCAGTGACATTGGGGTATTTGCTACCTGAATTTATTTCTTTAACATGCTGGTTATCGGAGCTAGAAAATAGTAAAAACTTTGGCACGAATGCCATAAGGAACACAACAAAAGACACCACCAGCGATTTCAGCGTTTTAAAAAAGCCCATTTTAAGGCTGTCTGCCAAATGCCTTTATTGTCATACACTTAACGTTGAAACAACTTTTGGTTTTACCGAATTTAACCGGAACATAGTTTCACCCTTTTTTTGATATTTATAAAGTAAATTTTGATATATGGAGAATTAATGGGTATTTCCAGGTTAGCATACACAATTGCATAGGCTTACATTTGGTGAGAAGTGTTTTATTTGCATTTTGCGTATTTTTTGATGTAGCATCTAAGGTAGCAACTACCCCAATTTTCATATATATCTTAACAGAAAAGTACTGCTTGAAGGCAATAAGTCGTTATAAA
>CM067352.1:60763183-60833183 GCA_034190875.2 Urechis unicinctus
AATTCATATAATACGCTACATACTATCACAAAGACATAAAGTCAGCCTTGAGGCAAGATATATGTCCATTCTCAATCGTATACAGTCCACACATGATTCCGTAATCATGACATATATGTAACTTGTTCGCCAATGTCAAGGTGTACTCCCTGTGACCATCCAGAACCTAATGCCATAATCCAATTCCAGAACTCTAAGTAGCCGTTACCTCAAACTAATTGTACCATGTTTCCCACTTCAAGGAGCTTGCATCGTGCATCATGTGTCTGAATCTTTGGATTCAAAGCCCGCCGCCCATAGGACAGTTAGACTATTCGTAGATCAGCAGAAAAGTAACGCAAAAGAGCCACGTGTAGGTCAACCTAAAATTGTGAACTGAACCATAAACACATCCATATCAAGCGCTAATAACGTATATAAGAATTTTATTTTACCATGCTTAAGGTAGCGTATTATGTTAAATCTGTTCGGATGAATAATTGTTTGAAAGTTTACTTATCGCCAATGTTCATAAACAACCAAACCAACTATCATAGCGAGCATATGTAATGTCGTGTTTAACCTGTGTCAGGGTGACTCTTTGAGAAGACACATCCAATCTAATGTTTGCGCATTCAACCGATAACAACGGCCATTCAGATTTGTTATTGAATTTAACGAGAGGGTCTTTTAAACACGCAACCAGGTGGCGAACACGACATGTCGACGTGATGGTACACTCTGATGATGTTTCGTACTGTATTGACATCGAAGTTTACGATACACAGAAATTATATTTCCGAACCAGGCAAATTATTTCCGAATGCACTGCATTTGGGTGTAAAACACCAGATTATGCTGCAAATCGATTCAGTCAGGTTTGTTTTATAACCATGTTACTGTACTAAACGTCTCATGCACTTTATCAATACTTGGGTTCAATTATTACAGAAATAAGTGCATTACCATGCCTGTCCGTGAAATTTCCCGTAATGACAAGGTATCATTTACCCCGTGAGGCAATGTCGGAACCCTGCCACAAGCAATGAGTCGCAAGTACCCCACCTTCAGGTAGCATGTACCCCATATCGGTAGCAAATACCCCATGTCTGGGTAACAAATACCCCACATTGGGGTACTTGCTACTTTACAATGGGGTATATGCTACCTAGGAGGTAGAAAATACCCCTTCACTATGGTCATCATCATCATCATCATCATCATCATCATCATCATCATCATCATTTCACCGTCGTTATTGTGTATTGAGAGTCAAAGAATTCGCACATGTCAACAGATAACAAGTGATGTGTTACTTATTTTCGAGTCAACTGTAATACGCAGCGACATGCCATTGGCCTTATTTAGCGAAATATGCCGTCAGTGATAGCTTAACTCCGGCTTGGCCTAATTTCCTAATCAATCACTTATACAGGATTCATTGTTGAATAGTACCATCTATATATCAGACCTTGAAATGAATGTATATTTCTTCAACACTTCAGTTCACTGCAAAGATTATTGTCAGTGTATTCTTTTACTAACTAGTATGATTCAATTTAGCTATAGAATTTATATTTGACTCAATAAGAAATTGAATTGTGTGTTATGATCTATGTTGTAAGTCGCATGCCAATTGAAATATAAGCATACATGCCTCTGCCAAGGAGAGTACCGCCGAAGTTTCCTGTATCTTGTAAGGATAAAGAAACCATCAATGTGTTCATAGGGCCTAGGTATGTTCGAATTTTCTTTAAGATCCACATGAAATTTTCACTAAGCTCACTTATCAATTAATGTTTGATTCTACTTAACAAACAATGATATGTCGGTTTTTGACACATTTCGCCTCGGGTTAAGGATTATTGAAATAAATATTTCACCATTCTCTATTTAGCGAGGGATAGATCCTTATTACGTTACCAATCTGCCGTGAGCACTGTCAATATTCATTCGTTACCCCTGCCAAGCAAGCTGATTGATCTAATAATTGTATAAAAAACGAACACAGACATTAGTGTAGTTCCAATCCAAACTACCACAGCTACTTCCTTAATTAGGTTAAGCTACCCATCGTTAACAGCGTCCTGCTCACCATCGTTAACAGCGTCCTGCTCACCATCGTTAACAGCGTCCTGCTCGCCATCGTTAACAGCGTCCTGCTCACCATCGTTAACAGCGTCCTGCTCACCATCGTTAACAGCGTCCTGCTCACCATCGTTAACAGCGTCCTGCTCACCATCGTTAACAGCGTCCTGCTCACCATCGTTAACAGCGTCCTGCTCACCATCGTTAACAGCGTCCTGCTACCCATCGTTAACAGCGTCCTGCTCACCATCGTTAACAGCGTCCTGCTCACCATCGTTAACAGCGTCCTGCTCACCATCGTTAACAGCGTCCTGCTACCCATCGTTAACAGCGTCCTGCTCACCATCGTTAACAGCGTCCTGCTCACCATCGTTAACAGCGTCCTGCTCACCATCGTTAACAGCGTCCTGCTCGCCAATGTTGATACTGAATCCAAAGATATCAGAAAGTCGCATCTCGGATACCGTGTTGATTGGGTCAAATCCTCAAGGTCACTGAATTATGGCTAGTAGTTGACAATTATGTTGATTTTATTTGCGGATAAATATGTTTCGTAGGAAGGTTAACACTCGAAATATAACCAAGCCAAGCACCTAGCTCTCAAATGGCGTCCTATGTTCTTTATTGGACAGAGCCTCAATGTTTGTTGAGGTACAATGTCACTGATTATTTCCTAATATGGCTTTGAGTTCGTAGCTTATGCATCTTGTAAAGCTACTCCAATTGCCGATGTCAGTCAGAATGCTACACAGCCTCTAGTATTGTTTGACGTTTCATCGACTTCCAGACACACTCTGGCTTCACCAACCTTGACTTAACAAACAGACGAGATCAATGATAAGGTTCTGTTTCGTATTCAATCGACATTACGGTGTGATATGCTTTGGCGGTTCTCGATCCCGGGGTGACTCTCTCCGTCGACTCAGAACTGGCGAAAGGGGTCTGTCCGTCAAACTACGTCTGAATATATAAACATTGTAATCGGAATAGCGTATACACGTAGGTTACGACAGGGAACCGACGTCTCTCATACTGCGTGTTGCCATTGTAAGCTGAGGATCGAGACCCGAAGAGGGGGGTGATGAGAGCAATGTTCATTCAAATCACAATCAATATTCAGATGTTCATCATGTGTTCAACTAATAAACAAATATACTTCATCAAGCTGCACATGTAATTGTTGTTGTTTACAACAACAATTACATCCGTTCTTTGGTTGACTAAATCTGACTAATTGAAATATAAAATAAATGATGCTGAACCATAACCAGTCTATATCGCTGTTCATGTTTTGCAGTTCCATACCTAGTAATCAATTACCTGGGCAAGTAAAATTGTCTAACTTATGTCAGGCATAGCTTAACCTGATCAATGGGTCACTATACATTAGTACAAGTCTATAAAATGGATAAATGTTAATCGAATTCGGCGTGGTGATACAAAGCGGACACTTTCTCAACTGGTCACCAGGTACAAGTGAGATAACCGTTTAGACGTTATATACCAACAAAGCCAGACGTCACATCCTGTACGCCTTGCAGATGGCTTATTCTCCGATTAATCACTTTTTCTGTTTACAAAGATGAAATTTCTCCAATGGAAGCGACCTCATTCGAGCTTATCGTAGTGTGCCGGACACATACTGCATATTATAACAGTCTCATCTTAATTGTCCTTGGGTTGGTTAACGATTATACAACCATTCACATCAAACATTAATGTTGCCATGAAACGCCACATGGCACGGTTCCATTGGCTCGTGACATTGGGTTAGCTGTATTGGATCACGAAGGAGACCGCATTAGGGACGGTCGATGTGCCGTCGACCAGCCATTAGTTCAGCCATATCGACTGATTATGATGCATACGGCATATTGTGGCTATAGAAGGTGATTGGGTCTGAGCATAAAGGCCGTTAGAAGCCATTGAACTCGGACTCTAACCCCGTACACCACCTTCCCCTATCCCCTCCGCACGCCTACAATCTGGCGACATTATAACGCAGAGTGACATTAGTGAGTCAATGTGTTACACAATGATTGTACAGAAAGGTACCGACTGCATTGATCTGCGGTTCATATTGATAGACATAGAAGTTGATAGAGATTGATGTTGATAGACATTGATGCTGATGGACATTGATAAGGACAGACATTGATATTGATGTATACTGATGTTGATAGATACTGATATTGATAGACACTGATGTTGATAGACACTGATGCTGATAGACACTGATGTTGATAGATACTGATGTTGATAGACACTGATGTTGATAGACACTGATGTCGATGGTCGGTTAGTTAGACATGGCAACACGTATTCATGAGATAAGCAATAGCGTATTCCTATTGGAACCTAGTATGCGTTTCTTGGGGCCACTGATTTGCCGGCAACAGAAACTCAAACTATTGATAGATAACAAATCTCCAGAGGACAAAGTGTAGCAGCTCTAAAGACAATGCATCGATTGACACACCACTTACAGGGTTCAGTGGCACTTAGATTCTAAAAACTCCCATCCACTTACAGCTAGTGAAGCGATAATGATACTTGAACATCTGCATGCATTCCAAACGTAATAAAACATACTATCCGAGCGGTAATCAGTATTGATTTGCAGCCAAGATGAATCTGTTTGTCAGTGATGCGATTGCAAAAACCTCGAGATCATTTGGACAGTCCAGTTTCTGGGCAGCCAGTGCACTAGAAGGATTCACACTTCACTTATAGACAGACACTCAACTCTAATTCGATTGAGGAACAGCATATGTACCTTTACATCCCCAATGTCTCTTTCAGTTATTCAATCTATTGACTCAGGTTGTAGATTTGTTATTTCGGTTGTTGATTGTGGTAAGCACCCTTTGAGTGATTGATGGAGAGCAAGCTGTAGGGTTGGGAGTTGTTTGAGACATGACGGAACTGATTTGCATACATGTTGATAGACAAACTATTGAGATTACAAGTTGTCTCATAAGACAACAAAGCTGTTGCAGCTCTAATAGTCCCGGTGTGATTATGCCATCAAATTGACATTTGAGGTTTACAGGATTCCTGTTACATTTTGAAAGACACTGTAGATTGTCTATAGAAAAAGATTCTACCATCCATCTGGTTGACAAGTTGTCCCCCAAAAATATGCACTTTCCAGCAGCTGAATGCCCACAAGATGAAACACCAGTTTCCAATTACAGTAAAGCGAAAGAAATACAGAAATATATAGAATATATGACAGAGAATGATGACAGAGATTGTTGATCGACAGTTATTTGATGCATTTGTGCCACTGATGATGAACGTACAGTTAATCAAACTACAACGATGCGATCATGATGACAGAATCAAAGATGTCGATCAACATCATGAGTTGATGAACTGCTTGATCATCACACTATGACGACAATGATGGTGGTGATATCGCTTGTGTTGGTGATGACAATGAAATTAACATAAATTCGATATTCAGTCCCTCTAATACACACGTACACTTGAACCAGTGTATAACTGGATCATTTAGACTTCGTGACGTCATTGTTGACATCTGTGTGCAGACGTCTGCAGTTGCAACTTAGTCGCTTTGGGCATGACATGAAACTTCGACTGATCTTATAGACACTGATGTCGATAGACACTGCGTCTGATCGACACTGATGTTGATAGATACTGATGTTGATAGACACTGATGTTGATCACTGATGTCGATGGTCGGTTAGTTAGACATGGCAACACGTATTCATGAGATAAGCAATAGCGTATTCCTATTGGAACCTAGTATGCGTTTCTTGGGGCCACTGATTTGCCGGCAACAGAAACTCAAACTATTGATAGATAACAAATCTCCAGAGGACAAAGTGTAGCAGCTCTAAAGACAATGCATCGATTGACACACCACTTACAGGGTTCAGTGGCACTTAGATTCTAAAAACTCCCATCCACTTACAGCTAGTGAAGCGATACATCTGCATGCATTGCACTTAACGTAATAAAACATACTATCCGAGCGGTAATCAGTATTTATTTAGTTATGATGAACTCTGTTTGTCAGTAATGCGTTGCAAAATTTAAAAACTTCCTCGAGATCATTTGACAGCCAGTTCTGCTGTGTGCAGCCAGTGCAAGCTAGAAGGAAGACAAACTTCACTTATAGACATCACTGAACACTGTCAATGTTTATGTTGACAAAACTTCAAAAACGCGCATTATATTTAGACATACATGTCAAAGCTACACTCAACTCTAATTCGATTGAAGGAACAGCATTCTGTACCTTTACATCCCCAATGTCTCTTTCAGTTATTCCAATCTATCGACTCAGGTTGTCGATTTGTTATATTCGGTTGTTGATTGTGGTAAGCACCTTTTGAGTGATTGATATGAGAGAAGCTGAGGGTTGGGGGGGGGGGGTATTTGTAGATTATGGCGGATTAGAAAGTCTGCATAAGACAACACAAGCTGTTTGCTTTGTGGTCGCTGTCGATTTAATAGTCCGTGTGATTATGCCTCGACAAATGTGACGGAGATTTGAGAAGCTACTGTTCATTTTGTAAGTGATACGATCTGGAGGAATGGGTGTCTATAACAACTTTAAAGATTCTACTTGAGAAATCCATCATGGTTGACAAGTTGTCCCCCAAAAAATATGCACTTCCAGCAGCTGAATGCCCACAAGATGAAACACCAGTTTCCAATTACAGTAAAGCGAAAGAAATACAGAAATATATAGAAATATGATGACAGAGAATTGAGCGTCGTTCTGTGCGCATATTGTGCCCACGAGCGAAAACAGTTAATCAAAGATGTCGATGGCAACGGCAATGATGATTATGATGAGACATAGATGATGATCACAACAGCGACGATGACGACAATGATGGTGGTGATAAAGCTGTTGGTGATGACAATGAAATTAACATAAAAACCAAAAGGCGATGATGGCTTCCAAATCAGTCCTCTAATACACACGTACACTTGCGGGAACCAGTGTATACCGGATTTTCCGGTCCAACTCCTTAGCGACTTCGTGACGTCATTCCTCATCAATTCTTGTGGTATACGTCTGCAGCTGTAACTTCTCCTTCGTCGCCTTGGGCACCGACATGCGTCGTATCGACATGCGTCGTATCGACCTGCGTCGTATCGACATGCGTCGTATCGACCTGCGTCGTACCGCTTTGGGCATCGACATGCGTCGTATCGCTTTGGGTATTGACATGCGTCGTATCGCGCGAATCAGGTCAGTATCTGATGTCTTGGCAGGCGTGTCTAATTTCTGCTGACTGAGCAGTTTTCTGTGAGCATGTTTATCACGATTGCTCTCCAAGTCACGATGCGTCCGCTGTGACTGCGCGTGATATTTCAGCTGCTGTTGTTTCAAACGCTCTTGTTTTTGCAAGTAGAACGTTTGCTGTCGTTGAATGTCGAGCGAGACGAGGCGAGCGTCATACTCGTGTCGTTTGACTTGTTTATTACACTGTTTCTGGAGGTCTTTGTGAACGACAAACAGTTTCTTGTTGCGGGAGACTTTAGCGGTTCTCGAGCCCGGGGATGTTTTCTTCATCGACTCGAACCTGGCCAGGCGGGTCTGCTTGTCCATGTCAAACTGCGGCTGAATATATACACACAGAAACACAAAAGGCTATTAGTTTTTTACAACGGCACTATCTGTGAGATGTAGGGTTTTACCTGCCCATTATTAGTGAGATGTACCTGTGTGAGATGTGGTTTGACTGCCCATTATTAGTGACATGTGGGTTTGACCTGCCCATATTAGTGAGATGTGGGGTTTGACCTGCCCATTATTAGTGACATGTGGGGTTTGACCTGCCCATTATTAGTGAGATGTGGGGTTTGACCTGCCCATTATTAGTGACATGTGGGGTTTGACCTGCCCACTATGAGTGAGATGTTTTGACCTGCCCATTTATTGAGATGTGGGGTTTGACCTGCCCATTATTAGTGGGGGGTTTGACCTGCCCATTATTAGTGACATGTGGGGTTTGACCTGCCCATTATTAGTGACATGTGGGGTTTGACCTGCCCATTATTAGTGACATGTGGGGTTTGACCTGCCCACTATTAGTGACATGTGGGGTTTGACCTGCCCATTATTAGTGACATGTGGGGTTTGACCTGCCCATTATTAGTGACATGTGGGGTTTGACCTGCCCATTATTAGTGAGATGTGGGGTTTGACCTGCCCATTATTAGTGAGATGTGGGGTTTGACCTCTGCCCACTATTATGATAGATGTTGTAGGGTTTGACCTGCCCACTATTAGTGAGATGTGGGGTTTGACCTGCCCATATTAGTGACATGTAGGGTTTTGACCTGCCCATTATTAGTGAGATGTGGGGTTTGACCTGCCCACTATTAGTGAGATGTAGGGTTTGACCTGCCCACTATTAGTGAGATGTGGGGTTTGACCTGCCCATTATTAGTGAGATGTAGGGTTTGACCTGCCCATTATTAGTGAGATGTGGGTTTGACCTGCCCATTATTAGTGACATGTGGGGTTTGACCTGCCCATTATTAGTGAGATGTGGGGTTTGACCTGCCCACTATTAGTGAGATGTGGGGTTTGACCTGCCCATTATTAGTGAGATGTGGGGTTTGACCTGCCCACTATTAGTGAGATGTAGGGTTTGACCTGCCCACTATTAGTGAGATGTGGGGTTTGACCTGCCCACTATTAGTGAGATGTAGGGTTTGACCTGCCCATTATTAGTGAGATGTGGGGTTTGACCTGCCCACTATTAGTGAGATGTAGGGTTTGACCTGCCCACTATTAGTGAGATGTGGGGTTTGACCTGCCCACTATTAGTGAGATGTGGGGTTTGACCTGCCCACTATTAGTGAGATGTGGGTTTGACCTGCCCACTATTAGTGAGATGTGGGGTTTGACCTGCCCACTTATTAGTGACTGCCCACTATTGTGAGATGTGACCTGCCCACTATTAGTGAGGTTGTAGGGTTTGACCTGCCCACTATTAGTGAGATTGGGGTTTGACCTGCCCACTATTAGTGAGATGTGGGGTTTGACCTGCCCATTATTAGTGAGATGTAGGGTTTGACCTGCCCATTATTAGTGAGATGTGGGGTTTGACCTGCCCACTATTAGTGAGATGTAGGGTTTGACCTGCCCACTATTAGTGAGAGTGGGGTTTGACCTGCCCACTATTAGTGAGATGTGGGGTTTGACCTGCCCACTATTAGTGAGATGTAGGGTTTGACCTGCCCATATTAGTGAGATGTAGGGTTGACCTGCCCACTATTAGTGAGATGTAGGGTTTGACCTGCCCACTATTAGTGAGATGTAGGTTTGACCTGCCCACTTATTAGTGAGATGTAGGGTTTGACCTGCCCACTATTAGTGAGATGTAGGGTTTGTGCCCACTATTAGGAGATTTGACCTGCCCACTATTAGTGAGATGTAGGGTTTGACCTGCCCACTATTAGTGAGATTGTAGGGTTTGACCTGCCCACTATTATTAGTGAGATGTAGGGTTTGACCTGCCCACTATTAGTGAGATGTAGGGTTTGACCTGCCCATTATTAGTGAGATGTAGGGTTTGACCTGCCCACTATTAGTGAGATGTAGGGTTTGACCTGCCCACTATTAGTGAGATGTAGGGTTTGACCTGCCCATTATTAGTGAGATGTGTAGGGTTTGACCTGCCCACTATTAGTGAGATGTAGGGTTTGACCTGCCCACTATTAGTGAGATGTAGGGTTTGACCTTATGTAGGGTTTTGACCTGCCCATTATTAGTGAGATGTAGGGTTTGACCTGCCCATTATTAGTGAGATGTAGGGTTTGACCTGCCCACTATTAGTGAGATGTAGGGTTTGACCTGCCCAGTGAGATGTGTAGGGTTTGACCTGCCCACTATTAGTGAGATGTAGGGTTTGACCTGCCCACTATTAGTGAGATGTAGGGTTTGACCTCCCCATTATTAGTGAGTGACCTGCCCAGTGAGATGTAGGGTTTGACCTGCCCACTATTAGTGAGATGTTATTAGTGAGATGTAGGGTTTGACCTGCCCATTATTAGTGAGATGTAGGGTTTGACCTGCCCACTATTATTAGTGACATGTGGGGTTTTGACCTGCCCACTATTAGTGAGATGTGAGGGTTTGACCTGCCCATTATTAGTGAGATGTAGGGTTTGACCAGCCAATTATTAGTGACATGTGGGGTTTTACCTGCCCATTATTAGTGAGATGTAGGGTTTGACCAGCCAATTATTAGTGACATGCGGGGTTTGACCTGCCCACTATAAGTGAGATATAGGGTTTGACTTGCCCATTATTAGTGAGATGTAGGGTTTGACCTGCCCATTATTAGTGAGATGTGGGGTTTGACCTGCCCACTATTAGTGAGGTGTAGGGTTTGACCTGCCCACTATTAGTGAGATTGTAGGGTTTGACCTGCCCTCTATTAGTGAGATTGTAGGGTTTGACCTCCCCATTATAAGTAAGATGGTAGGGTTTGACCTCCCCATTATTAGTGAGATGTAGGGTTTGACCTCCCCATTATTAGTGAGATGTAGGGATTGACCTGCCCTCTATTAGTTAGATGTAGGGTTTGACCTCCCCACTATTAGTGACATGTGGGGTTTGACCTGCCAATTATTAGTGAGATGTGGGGTTTGACCTGCCCACTATTAGTGACATGTGGGGTTTTACCTGCCCACTATTAGTGAGATGTAGGGTTTGACCTCCCCATTATTAGTGAGATGTAGGGTTTGACCTGCCCATTATTAGTGAGATGTGGGGTTTGACCTGCCCACTATTAGTGAGATGTGGGGTTTGACCTGCCCATTATTAGTGACATGTGGGGTTTTACCTGCCCATTATTAGTGAGATGTAGGGTTTGACCTGCCCATTATTAGTGACATGCGGGGTTTGACTTGCCCACTATAAGTGAGATATAGGGTTTGACTTGCCCATTATTAGTGAGATGTAGGGTTTGACCTGCCCATTATTAGTGACATGTGGGGTTTGACCTGCCCACTATTAGTGAGATGTAGGGTTTGACCTGCCCTCTATTAGTGAGATGTAGGGTTTGACCTGCCCACTATTAGTGAGATGTAGGGTTTGACCTGCCCACTATTAGTGAGATGTAGGGTTTGACCTGCCCACTATAAGTGAGATGTAGGGTTTGACCTGCCCACTATTAGTGAGATGTAGGGTTTGACCTGCCCTCTATTAGTGAGATTGTAGGGTTTGACCTCCCTATTATATGTAGATGTGGATTTTGACCTAGGAGATTGACCTGCCCATTATTAGTGAGATGTGGGGTTTGACCTGATGTGAGGGGTTTGACCTGCCCACTATTAGTGAGATGTAGGGTTTGACCTGCCCCTATTATTAGTGAGGTAGGTTTGACCTGCCCACTTATAGTGAGATGTAGGGTTTGACCTGCCCACTATTAGTGAGATGTAGGGTTTGACCTGCCCACTATTAGTGAGAGGATGTGTATTAGTGAGGGGGTTTGACCTGCCCACTATTAGTGAGATGTAGGGTTTGACCTGTCCACTATTAGTGAGATGTGGGGTTTGAC
Organism: Urechis unicinctus; assembly: GCA_034190875.2. Taxonomy (NCBI): domain Eukaryota; kingdom Metazoa; phylum Annelida; class Polychaeta; order Xenopneusta; family Urechidae; genus Urechis; species Urechis unicinctus. The sequence continues at coordinate 60,774,814 of CM067352.1, forward strand.
CTGCCCACTATTAGTGAGATGTAGGGTTTGACCTGCCCACTATTAGTGAGATGTAGGGTTTGACCTGCCCACTATTAGTGAGATGTGGGGTTTGGGTTTGACCTGCCCATTATTAGTGAGATGTAGTGAGATGTAGGGTTTGACCTGCCCACTATTAGTGAGATGTAGGGTTTGACCTGCCCACTATTAGTGAGATGTAGGGTTTGACCTGCCCATTATTAGTGAGATGTAGGGTTTGACCTGCCCACTATTAGTGAGATGTGTGGGTTGACCTGCCCATGTGAGATGTAGGGTTTGACCTGCCCATTATTAGTGAGATGTAGGGTTTGACCTGCCCACATTAGTATTAGGGTTTGACCTGATATTAGTGGATGTTTGACCTGCCCACTATTAGTGAGATGTAGGGTTTGACCTGCCCCACTATTAGTGAGATGTAGGGTTTGACCTGCCCACTATTAGTGAGATGTAGGGTTTGACCTGCCCATTATTAGTGAGATGTAGGGTTTGACCTGCCCACTATTAGTGAGATGTGGGGTTTGACCTGCCCACTATTAGTGAGATGTAGGGTTTGACCTGCCCACTATTAGTGAGATGTAGGGTTTGACCTGCCCACTATTAGTGAGATTGTAGGGTTTGACCTCCCCATTATTAGTGAGATGTAGGGTTTGACCTGCCCACTATTAGTGAGATGTAGGGTTTGACCTGCCCACTATTAGTGAGATGTAGGGTTTGACCTGCCCACTATTAGTGAGATGTTGGGGTTTGACCTGCCCACTATTAGTGAGGTGTTAGGGTTTGACCTCCCCATTATTAGTGAGATGTAGGGTTTGACCTGCCCTCTATTAGTGAGATGTAGGGTTTGACCTGCCCACTATTAGTGAGATGTAGGGTTTGACCTGCCCACTATTAGTGAGATGTAGGGTTTGACCTGCCCATATTAGTGAGATGTAGGGTTTGACCTGCCCACTATTAGTGAGATGTAGGGTTTGACCTGCCCACTATTAGTGAGATGTGTAGGGTTTTGACCTGCCCACTATAGTGGATGTGGGGTTTGACCTGCCTTACTATTATTAGTGAGATGTAGGGTTTGACCTGCCCATTATTAGTGAGATGTGGGGTTTGACCTGCCCACTATTAGTGAGATGTGGGGTTTGACCTGCCCACTATTAGTGAGATGTAGGGTTTGACCTGCCCACTATTAGTGAGATAGTTTGACCTGCCCACTATTAGTGAGATGTGACCTGCCCACTATTAGTGAGATGTAGGGTTTGACCTGCCCACTATTAGTGAGATGTGTAGGGTTTGACCTGCCCACTATTAGTGAGATGTTATTAGTGAGATGTGAGATGTAGGGTTTGACCTGCCCATTATTAGTGAGATGTAGGGTTTGACCTGCCCACTATTAGTGAGATGTAGGTTTGACCTGCCCACTATTAGTGAGATGTAGGGTTTGACCTGCCCACTATTAGTGAGATGTAGGGTTTGACCTGCCCACTATTAGTGAGATGTAGGGTTTGACCTGCCCACTATTAGTGAGATGTAGGGTTTGACCTGCCCACTATTAGTGAGATGTAGGGTTTGACCTGCCCACTATTAGTGAGATGTAGGGTTTGACCTGCCCACTATTAGTGAGATGTAGGGTTTGACCTGCCCACTATTAGTGAGATGTGGGGTTTTGACCTGCCCACTATTAGTGAGATGTAGGGTTTGACCTGCCCACTATTAGTGAGATGTTTTGACCTGCCCACTATTAGTGAGATGTAGGGTTTGACCTGCCCACTATTAGTGAGATGTAGGGTTTGACCTGCCCACTATTAGTGAGATGTAGGGTTGACCTCCCTGCCCACTATTAGTGAGATGTACCTTTGACCTGCCCACTATAGTGAGATGTAGGGTGACCTGCCCACTATTAGTGAGATGTGGAGTTTGACCTGCCCACTATTAGTGAGATGTAGGGTTTGACCTGCCCACTATTAGTGAGATGTAGGGTTTGACCTGCCCACTATGAGTGAGATGTAGGGTTTGACCTGCCCACTATTAGTGAGATGTAGGGTTTGACTTGCCCACTATTAGTGAGAGATGTAGGGGTTTGACCTGCCCACTATTAGTGAGATGTAGGGTTTGACCTGCCCATTATTAGTGAGATGTGGGGGTTTGACCTGCCCACTATTAGTGAGATGTAGGGTTTGACCTGCCCACTATTAGTGAGAGTGGGTTTGACCTGCCCCACTATTAGTGAGATGTGTTTGACCTGCCCATTATTAGTGAGATGTAGGGTTTGACCTGCCCACTATTAGTGAGATGTGGGGTTTGACCTGCCCACTATTAGTGAGATGTAGGGTTTGACCTGCCCTATTAGTGAGTGACCTGCCCACTATTAGTGAGATGGGGTTTTGACCTGCCCATTATTAGTGAGATGTAGGGTTTGACTTGCCCATTATTAGTGAGATGTGGAGTTTGACCTGCCCACTATTAGTGAGATGTGGGGTTTGACCTGCCCACTATTAGTGAGATGTGGGGTTTGACCTGCCCACTATTAGTGAGATCGTAGGGTTTGACCTGCCTACTATTAGTGAGATGTAGGGTTTGACCTGCCCACTATTAGTGAGATGTAGGGTTTGACCTGCTTATTAGTGAGATGTAGGGTTTGACCTGCCCACTATTAGCCCTGCCCACTATTAGTGAGATGTGGGGTTTGACCTGCCCACTATTAGTGAGATGTAGGGTTTGACCTGCCCACTATTATTAGTTTGAGAGATGTAGGTTTTGACCTGCCCACTATTATGAGATAGGGTGAGATGTGAGAGGGTTTGACCTGCCCATTAGTAGAGATGTAGGGTTTTACCTGCCCCACTATTAGTGAGATGTGTTTTGACCTGCCCACTATTAGTGAGATGTAGGGTTTGACCTGCCCACTATTAGTGAGATGTAGGTTTGTTTGTGACCTGCCCACTATTAGTGAGATGTAGGGTTTGACCTGCCCATTATTGTAGGTGAGATTAGTGAGATTTTTGACCTGCCCATTATTAGTGAGATGTAGGGTTGACCTGCCCACTATTAGTGAGATGTAGGGTTTGACCTGCCCACTATTAGTGAGATGTAGGGTTTGACCTGCCCACTATTAGTGAGATGAGACCTGCCCACTATTAGTGAGATGTAGGGTTTGACCTGCCCACTATTAGTGACCTGCCCATGTGAGATGTGGGTTTGACCTGCCCACTATTAGTGAGATGTAGGGTTTGACCTGCCCACTATTAGTGAGATTTGTGAGGGTTTTGACCTGCCCATTATTAGTGAGATGTAGGGTTTGACCTGCCCACTATTAGTGAGATGTGGGTTTTGACCTGCCCACTATTAGTGAGATGTGGGTTTGACCTTGCCCACTATTGTGAGATGTAGGGTTTGACCTGCCCACTATTAGTGAGATGTAGGGTTTGACCTGCCCACTATTAGTGAGATGTAGGGTTTGACCTGCCCACTATTAGTGAGATGTAGGGTTTGACCTGCCCACTATTAGTGAGATGTAGGGTTTGACCTGCCCATTATTAGTGAGATGTAGGGTTTGACCCTGCCCACTATTAGTGAGATGTAGGGTTTGACCTGCCCAGATTAGTGAGATGTGGGTTTGACCTGCTCTCTATTAGTGAGATGTAGGGTTTGACCTGCCCATTATTAGTGAGATGTAGGGTGTGACCTGCCCACTGTTAGTGAGATGTAGGGTTTGACCTGCAAACTATTAGTGAGATTGTAGGGTTTGACCTCCCAATTATTAGTGAGATGTAGGGGTTTGACCTGCCCACTATTAGTGAGATGTGGGGTTTGACCTGCCCACTATTAGTGAGATGTAGGGTTTGACCTGCCCACTATTAGTGAGATGTGGGGTTTGACCTGCCCACTATTAGTGAGATGTGGGGTTTGACCTGCCACTATTAGTGACGATGTGGACCTGCCCATTAGTGTAGGGTTTGACCTGCCCCATTAGTGAGATGTGGGGTTTGACCTGCCCATGTGAGATGTAGGTTTGACCTCCCCATTATTAGTGAGATGTAGGGTTTGACCTGCCCACTATTAGTGAGATGTAGGGTTTGACCTGCCCACTATTAGTGAGATGTAGGGTTTGACCTGCCCATTATTAGTTGGGGTTTTGACCTGCCCATTATTGGTGAGATGTGGGTTTTGACCTGCCAATTATTAGTGACATGTGGGGTTTGACCTGCCCACTATAAGTGAGATATAGGGTTTGACCTGCCCATTATTAGTGAGATGTGGGGTTTGACCTGCCCTCTATTAGTGAGATTGTAGGGTTTGACCTGCCCTCTATTAGTGAGATTGTAGGGTTTGACCTGCCCTCTATTAGTGAGATTGTAGGGTTTGACCTCCACATTATAAGTGAGATTGTAGGGTTTGACCTCCCCATTATTAGTGAGATGTAGGGTTTTACAGGCCCATTATTAGTGAGATGTAGGGTTTGACCTGCCCACTATTAGTGAGATTGTAGGGTTTGACCTTCCCATTATTAGTGAGATTGTAGGGTTTGACCTCCCCATTATTAGTGAGATGTAGGGTTTGACATGCCGCGGATGAGTATTGAACCACCAGACCTACGTGGTTGGAGCAATCTATTCAATTGTACCGAAAACAACATGACTCAACAAACATCGATAATATTCGAATATTTCTCCGTCTCGCAATGACCTTGAAAGTTCAATGCGCGTGACGATGTACCGTTTGTGCCTGCGAGAAAGCTGCCATCACTATTATGATTTCTGTCCAAGTAACAGGAATACTGCAACGGCAACGGCAGGTAAACTACCGAACAACAGCAACGGCAGGTAAACTACCGAACAACAGCAACGGCAACGGCAGGTAAATCACCGAACAACGGCAACGGCAGGTAAACTACCGAACAACGGCAACGGCAGGTAAACTACCGAACAACGGCAACGGCAGGTAAAATACCGAACAACGGCAACGGCAGGTAAACTACCGAACAACGGCAACGGCAGGTAAACTACCGAACAAAGGCAACGGGGCAGGTAAACTACCGAACAACGGCAACGGCAGGTAAAATACCGAACAACGGCAACGGCAGGTAAACTACCGAACAACGGCAACGGCAGGTAAACTACCGAACAACGGCAACGGCAGGTAAACTACCGAACAACAGCAACGGCAACGGCAGGTAAACTACCGAACAACGGCAACGGCAGGTAAACTACCGAACAACAGCAACGGCAACGGCAGGTAAAACTACCGAAACAACGGCAACGGCAGGTAAACTACCGAACAACGGCAACGGCAGGTAAACTACCGAACAACGGCAACGGCAGGTAAGCTACCGAACAACAGCAACGGCAACGGCAGGTAAACTACCGAACAACGGCAACGGCAGGTAAACTACCGAACAACAGCAACGGCAACGGCAGTTAAACTACCGAACAACGGCAACGGCAGGTAAACTACCGAACAACGGCAAACGGCAGGTAAACTACCGAACAACGGCAACGGGGCAGGTAAACTACCGAACAACGGCAACGGGGCAGGTAAACTACCGAACAACGGCAACAGCAGGTAAACTACCGAACAACAGCAACGGCAACGGCAGGTAAACTACCGAACAACAGCAACGACAACGGCAGGTAAACTACCGAACAACGGCAACGGCAGGTAAACTACCGAACAACGGCAACGGTAGGTAAACTACCGAACAACGGCAACGGCAGGTAAACTACCGAACAACAACCAACATGTAAGCGATGTGATCAACAGGTTCGTCCACTGTGGGGATCCACAGGTTAGATTGATTTTAATGATTCGCTGCGTTGTTCGTCTCTACGGAAACGTGTACAATAATCCAAATATTTGGATGTCACAATGAATAGGTACCTTATCGGTTCAACATGATGGCCAAAGCTGAAGGTGGACGGAACGTTATCGTCTTTATAACATCATTTACTGATTATAAAATCGGCAAAGGACAAAGTGTACTACCACTTATAGGACAATGCGATTGTCAGAACACACAGATGATGGAGAGGTCGGAAATATTATTGACCCCTACCTGCTTTATATAGCATCTTAATATATTTCACCCAACGTATATATACCCAGCTATCCAAAAGTCGAGTATTGGTATCAGCAACATGTATTGCATTAGATATAAATGATTAAGCCTGCATGTAATACACAATTCAAATGTAATCTGCAAAAGCAAATATTTCCAAAATATTTGTACTATTCATTCTGTGTTTTACATCACAGAATATAAGTAACCTCTAAACTAAACATTAGATTGCCTATTTACTATCAACTGACCATGTTTTCTGACGTCGTCCGTCTTGTGGGAGCTGTAGATCAGACAGAGGTTGGTCGTTGTGTGACAAGGCTCCTCTCCAGCCGCCCAACGTTGTCACTCCTTCACGGCGGAAATTACTGAAAAAACTACCTTTTTCAAGGTCGCTTGATAGCCAGTCGAGCGATTCATAGTGAACTGGTTAGTTTCTTAACAAGGACGACAATACCGGCATCTTCCAAAAGGAGGGAGTGGCTCTCTCTAGCCCGGTGAATATCCTCAGGCGAGGTTTCTTGCCCAACCCGGTTGACTATATTGGCTGCCAGACGTTCGATGTAGGTGTCAAGTTGACTGGAATCATCTGGAAGGTCATCCGGAATGTCGTCTGGATCTGCTATTCCCATGAATTTCATGGTCAGCATCACGGTCATACCCTCTGTGGCAAGCTGTCACAATATAAATGATACTATGATCAGCACAGCTGAGGATAAACGCTTGGAAGGCTACATTCAAACTACTCCCAAGTTAGCGAACTACAGAGGGAAAATGGCAAATAAAGCTACAAGAATGGTTTACAGTGCGGCCACCATCATGGAAATGAAGCGGCAAGAATGGTCTATAGTACAGTCACCATCATGGAAATAAAGCTACAACAATGGTCTATAGTGCAGCCACCATCATGGAATTAAAGCTACAAGAATGGTTTACAGTGCGGCCACCATCATGGAAATAAAGCTACAAGAATGGTCTATAGTACAGCCACCATCATGGAAATAAAGGTAAAAGAATGGTCTATAGTGCAGCCACCATCATGGAAATAAAGCTACAACAATGGGCTATAGTGCAGCCACCATCATAGAAATAAAGATTTAAGAATGGTCTATAGTGCAGTCACCATCATCTAAATAAAGCTACAAAAATGGTATTTAGTGCGGCCACCATTATGGAAAAGAAACGATGTCCTACATTTTTTGCCTCGGAGTGGAATTTCGCAGAATAGATAGAAATTAATCAACCATGAAGTGTTTGCACTGAGATTGGTTGAAAAAAACCCACATCCGTTAAATTTAGTTATTTCTCTCACCTTTGGTGGCTTTAAATTCTTCTCGGTACATATTTTTAACGGGATAAGTAATGTTAAGTTAAGCACGTTTATCAATCTCCTAATAAAAAGTGGGCTTTCCTGTTAGACCAACAAGGTAGTACTCGATCGACTGTTTGTCCGTTAGGCTAGCTGGACTTTTTTTTAACCAAACCCATGCCTCATTCGATGCCATATTCACAACAGTTGTCCCACATGTGTGACATTAATCTCAAGAGTTAAGAAAAAAAGTCAATTGAATAATGGAATTCGTGGAAATAATTTACTAAAAATTATTCTACAGCTAACTTATGAATACATTTAACATTCGACACTTGCATTTGGAGCTCACATTGAATGATTCTTCGACTGGAGTTTTCAGAAATCATAATGCATCACAGCATCATAACGGCAAGGATGTCTTTCACAAAGTTATGACCATGATGATAGCAGATAGTAAATATCTAACAGAAGTGACCCTGTCGAATATCTTTCAAAATGAACTCTGATAGCCTTCTAGAGTCGTGGTAGTTCCCGACTCACAAATTATCCGATCAACAACTGGCCCAATGGCGTCAACTTAGTCATAACGTTAGCCCATGAGCGGAAATTTCCATTGCCGTTGTAATTTATTTAATGGACCACCCCCACAAAATTCGCAAGACATTGCATCAGCTCCACATCGCATATATATTAAAGGAGTATTCCATTGCAAACCACAAATGGTTCAGCGTCGATGGATCATGGTTTGAAATGAAACGAAGCAGTCCTCAAGAGGCGCGAATGACTTCTCGATCAGGGAGATCCCGAACCATTGAGTTATAGGTCCGGAAAGGATTAGACCTATTATGGTTTTCACGAACTGGTCGCCATGTGTCGGGAATATGTACACGCTGATGTTTGCCGTCGGACAATCGTTACGACAGGTATTGTACTTAGCCACACTAAGTTGTTTTCTTAATGTATATTATTAAATGAATGCAAAACAATGAAAATTCTGTGGAGTTGTAGCGCATCTGTTCGCCACGTGTTATCTGGTGCCGCCATCTTAAAACGCAAGTTCTTATTTCACGGTGACAACGTTCTCAGCGCGAATGAACGCACGTCCTATTCTACACAGAAGTGACAGAAGTAATGCGAGTTTATTCAACTTTCAAAGCACCGGCTATTGGGCCTTCCCTGGGAGGATTGTGGTGGTTTTGTATAGCTAACGTCATAAGTTCCTTGCGCATGTGTGACCTGGATATTACAGGGACCGAGTGATTCTGTTGTTGCTTCACCAAAATAAGAACCCTAAAAATTGCCAAGTGTTTATCGTAGCATCCGCTTACGTGGTCTGGATTGGTGTTGAGGCACCCATCAAAACACTTGCTCTATGGTTTTTTTAAATTGGAATTGCCAGGTAAACTCGGAATAACCAGGCCAATGGGCTGATTAGAAGCCGAGCTCGCCAGATATGTTACGCGGCACCCCTTTGAGTTTGTTTAGGCGAAACATGCCTAGATGAGTTTGTGAATAGCCTCGACGTGAAAAGCCTCCTCACAACTCCTGCAGTAATTGGCAACAGTTGTGCTCTAAGAACGACAGAAATTATAAGGGGGTTTGATAAGGCTCAAGTTAGTCTTACATATCACAACCAACATCGCAAGACACCTGCAAGTGATGGATGAGTGCAGAGGAGGTGGGATAGGTGACAAGTGATGGATGAGTGCAGAGGAGGTGGGATAGGTGGCAAGTGATGCAAAGGAGGTGGGAAAGGTGACAAGTGATGGATGAGTGCAGATGAGGTGGGATAGGTGACAAGTGATAGATGAGTGCAGAGGAGGTGGGATAGGTGGCAAGTGATGCAGAGGAGGTGGGATAGGTGGCAAGTGATGCAGAGGAGGTGGGATAGGTGAGCAGCGGAAGACACCACCTTCAACACCCACATCAAACTTACCCGCTACAGTCTCTCTCTCTCTCTCTCTCTCTCTCTCTCTCTCTCTCTCTCTCTCTCTCTCTCTCTCTCTCTCTCTCTCTCTCTCTCTCTCTCTCTATATATATATATATATATATATATATATATATATATATATATATATATATATATATATATGTATATATATATATATCCCTTTCTCTCTCTCCCTTTCTCTCTCTCATGTCTTTCTCTTGCTATCTCTCTCTTTATCTCTATCGCTCTCTCTCTTACCCCACCCCCTCTCTCACACGCGCATACAAACCCACACATATTGTTGTAATCTACACATTCAGACTTGCATATACAGTCCACCACTCATTTGCATCATCTTATTAACCGTGCGTTATTGGTAAAGTGGGAGATGTTTTAATCATGTTTAAATCCAACAACTGGCACATCCCATAACGTTTATACATCAATTAACCCTCCTAGAGCTGTTTTCCACATTGTAACTGCTAACCCTTTTGAACACAGGAAACATACCGATAAGAATAGTAAGAGGCATGTTATTTAACCAATGCAGGAACTAGCAGTCTAGCAGCTGATGTGATCAGTACCACGTCATATCCTCTATAACCAAGTGACACACACTGTAAGACACGCTAGCTGTTACTGCTGTTGTTAAAAATACGAAAACATTGGCCCATATAACAACACGTTAGCCCACCCAGAACTATAAGACGCTATGGAGTTCCCTTCGCTTGTGACGTCACAAGGTCGGTCACAAGGCCGTGCTGACATGCGCAGCGTTCTACGCCTTATTCAGGTCAAGTACCTGCCAATATCCAGGTAGCCAAGTGGATGTACGCTCATGAAAGCTCCCCAGCATCACATCTTCCCAGCCCTATACACGCGCACCTCATCATGATCCTTCCAATCGGCATTAGTGGATCTGGCTATTGATGTGCTGTTGTTCTTCCTACCCCTGTCAATCGGCATTAGTGGATTTGGCTATTGATGTGCTGTTGTTCTTCCTCCCCCTGTCAGATCACCCCTCATGCACTTACTTTGTAACACATTGCTTCATTTGAAGTTATTAGTATGTACGAGGCATGCGAAATGTCTGAAATTGGATTAAACGAGAAGGGATAGGGTCAAAGTGAATTATTTAGTCTTTTAAGATTAACAAAGAACTATTTCTACGCTATAATGGAGCAGGTGGGTTATTTCATCCATCAGATGGGGTGTTGGATGTGGGGGGGGGGGGTTCATAACTCAGGTGAGCGGTTTCATGCAACAGGTGTGTGGTCTCATCCATCAGATGGATGGTTTCATTCATCAGGTGGGTGGTTTCATCCATCAGATGGGTGGTTTCATCCATCAGATGGGTGGTTTCATCCATCAGATGGGTGGTTTCATCCATCAGATGGGTGGTCTCATCCATCAGGTGGGTGGTTTCTTCCATCAGGTGGGTGGGCGGTTTCATCCATCAGATGGGTGGTTTCATCCATCAGTATGGTAGTAACATCCATCAGGTGGGGGGTTTGATCCGTCAGACATCACTTAAAAAGATGACTCTAGCGCATATGTTAAGTGCTATTCATACACGATGTTATGGCGTTTGTCAAAACTAGATACCAACATTGAAAGCCCATTTCTCAGGCTAGTATAACCCTTCATCAGCAGCAATTACTCTGTAGGAACGATGTCACACATAGTAAGTGTATCGGTAAACCTTGAACTTACCTCACCTTCCACAACAGCGAGGAATTGAAAACATTGTCGTACTTAGAGACTTTGAAGAGTGCAAAAAATCAACTTAATTATGCAGTTCTCGAAATCTTCACAACGTTTTCAGTAGCGAACTATTGCTTTTCAGAGTAACCGAAGTATCTAATAACCTGTCATTAACTACATATTGTTGCATTCGTCTAAGTAAGGTAATCATCATTTATTTCACCATGAGTTTTGTAGCTTATATATTACATAAAAACGGGACAATTGTTGTCAATCACGCTAAATCGATTGACCAGGTGAAATGAGTCCATTCAAGGCAAATCACGCTTCTTGCAGGCCACTCGTGTGTAGGTGAGGATATATAAAAAAGTCTTCGGCGTTTGTGGACGTTGCCGTGAGTTTACAGAACGGGTCAGCGCCCATGACTGCCTTTATCGCCCGAGTAACCAGCGTTGTTTGCATCAACCATCAAATACCTGCAATCGACCAATATTGTTTTCTAACTTCACCCTCACTTTCACACATTCTTCCACTAGAATACCTGTTATAAGAAGGCACAGGTGCGAAAAGAGCACTCGTAGCAGAATGAGACCATAGCCCGGGAGCTGGCAGAGCCCTGGAGCGGTGTTTTCATCACCAGGTGTTGCAGGAAGGGCACGCGAAGCAACCCGTGGAGAAATGAGTGGAAGTCAAGCCAACATTACACGATAGCACGCTCCACTTGGATTAATGAGTGGTAGTCAAGCCAACATTACACGATAGCACGCTCCACTTGGATTAATGAGTGGAAGTCAAGCCAACATTACACGATAGCACGCTCCACTTGGATTAATGAGTGGAAGTCAAGCCAACATTACACGATAGCACGCTCCACTTGGATTAATGAGTGGAAGTCAAGCCAACCTTACACGATAGCACACTTGGATTAATGAGTGTATAAAACAAATTAAAAAGTTAAGGAAAGCGGGAACTCGGGAAAGTTCGGTTGCATAACAAATTATTAAGAAATGCAATGACTCATTCTGTTCACTGCATCACAACTATCAGGAACTCTTTTACTGATAACCAGTCAAACGCGAGCATTCCTTCAACAAGTGTGGGCTTTAGGACCACGGCAAATAAGTGGTGCATTGTATTCATATTCTCTCGTCATAGACTCATACACGAACTTATAATACCCTCAGGTCGCTAATCATTGTCAATTGAAAGGTGGTGCTCCCCGAATATTGCGGTGCTGGCGACAAGCTGACCATGCATCAGATCTTTGAGGCAAGCCGAAGCGTCACCACCCTGAGATCACGGAGGTCCGGCGAATGAAATCCTTTTATTTGTCCACCTTTTACATCACCTTGGCTGATCCTTTCACCAGGGCCCATTTATTCTCAATCAAAACTTTACAAAGTTGTGTAATGATTCATTAACCACGTATTTAAATATATGCTAATTATGCTAAGTTATTTAAATATATGATTCGGATCCTGTTTTCAACTAGGGCGCTGCGCACGCCTCTATGCTTTAAGATTAATGAATTTACCTTAAGGCTTCAAGATGTTGCCTGCTTTAAGCACAGATCAAGATTCATACGTTTTTGAAACTTATTAAGCCTGACGAATATCGCAGATATTGTGGAAACAATTTTAGTTTCAATATACGAGCTTGAATTCTAGCCCTTTATGTAAAATAGCGCCCCCTTGGGGTTGTATGTTTAAACTTAAACTTTTGTTGGCAGCTGTTTAACATGCTTTGCTGCTTTGAGTTCATGCAAATGTTCTTGGTGTTTTAACCTGAGGTCGACGCACCAAAAGCGGATAAATCTCGTCCGCCAAGCGGTAAAGTAACAAGCTTAAGATCAGTCCTCACGTGTTTGTTCATGTCCTGCGCTGTGGGAGGCCTTAACGATTGCGCCCGAGTCGGAACATTCTGCCTGAGCGGATATCCTATAACCCCGGTTTGTTGTTGTTCACCCCAAAGTTGACCGGGTCAATCTTGTAATGTCTAAAATCTTCAAAAATACTATAATGGTACTTATGATAATCTCCTTGTTGTTGACACTAAGTAAAATAGTCTGTTTTCCTGACTTTCTTTAAGGATATGACCCGTAAGCATCAAGAAAACAGTCAGATTTCATCTTTTCAGCTGGAGCTGACGTCAGAATCATGCAGAGTGAAATCGTGTTGTCATAACGTTATTCCCTGCCTCGTTATCCTTCATGGGAGGTACGCCCGGTCTACGTGGGGATTAATTTTACTTCCCACTAACAAACAGTTGTTGTCTTCGCATGTTGCATATGTTTTTAAGCAACTGACCTTATTTTCACAACCCGACATGCTTCAGGGTCGGTTTCAGAGAAGATTGGGAACACTTGTGGAACCCGCGTGTTTTCTCAAACAACAATAGCCCCGCCCTCTCGGAACCAACCAATCACAGCGCAACAGGTGACTATTCGGCAATTTCCGACATCTCCGATAACCTCCTTATACAGAAGTCGGAAAAGTGGCGTGATGGAGCGACCCTCGATAGAACTCTTCCCTACCCCCTTGACAAATTAAAAGAATATTTTTTCACTCGGTTCAGTGAGCTGAGCTTCCCGGCGACCTTCTACGCGTCGAGTGCGCCCAATATAAAAGCAGGCCCGGCCTCGAACAGCTGAGAGAACGTGGTTAGAAGAAACAGCTGACCTGCAAGAATACTCGAATTCGCCGGCTTGCCGATAAGTGCAGAAAGTTAGAAAAAATTATTTGACCAGACATCGTCTACGCTATACAGGTTAGAAACTTTGCAGAATTATTTCCACCATTCTATTCTTTAAAAATACATTCCATAGAAGAACACCTCGAAGTGGAGCGGTTGTATTTTATCAGCTGATTGGGATTTCGTTTCATCCCACGTGTTCGCCGGTGAATTGTTTCAAGGGCGACAAATGTGAACGTGCTAAGTTCGGGCATCAAGCAAGGTGCTACCTGGTCTAATAATTGTTTAAAATTCAAAGCAAATTATATATTCACTGTTAGTAATGATTGTTGACGTTCGGGTTTCATCTTTTGATAGCGCCTACCTTACTCACTCTCCTGTCGTCACCTATTCGTAACTTTGATTTCATTCAATTCACTCGGACTCAACGGTCACTTGGTAGGTCTATTTGAATATTGTATGATTTCTCTTGATCGAGACCTTGAAATATAGTTTATATTATTATTTCATTGGCATTGGTGTAGAACTCGAGCCAGCTGTCCGGGGAAACTAGCGGGGTCAGTTCGCTGTCATTACTAGTGGTTACCAGTTTTGTCTGTTTCAATTTCAATGAGCTGTTGTTGGAAAGCTCACTTGTAAGAACTCTTTTGATTCGCTGACAACAGTGGCCTCATCCCCTCCCACGCGAACACTTGCAGTCAGCTCAAGTCATGACAAAACGGGGGATGTTTTTTTGTTACAGTGAGAATGTATGCTCCCCTCCTAACCCATTCAGCCATCCTGTTGTCCTGCCTGCTGCTGTGTCAACTGGTAACGAGCCACGCAGCACCAGCAGTCTCCAGGCATCGTAGGGCCAGTTCAAACCCTATTACCAACAGCAAGACAAAACTGTCCATCGCAATTGAGGATAGTCCACTGACAGGTATGTATGAAGAAAAATGCCATTCCCTTCCACTTGTTGCTTGAATATAACATCGGTCACTCTCAGCAACTGTTGATATTTACGCATATGTGCCCACTTTAAAGTGGTTAATGATTTGTGTTGACAGATGACATAGCTGCTGGCCACGCTAAATCGCTCTTTAGAAACAAACGAAGCACGCTAGATGAAGAGGTCGATAGCCTTCTGCTTGAACAAGGCATCCACGCACCCACTGCCTCCCGGAGGTCAAGGCGGAGCATGGCCATGTACCTCCTTGCAGCCTCCTTACACCTCTGTAATAAATACCCGCACACCTGTAGCTACATCGAGATCGACGATCACGGGGCACGGATGCTTATCAACCTTCAGCTGGAATAGCTCCCTCAATTAGTCTTAATCAATTTACAAATTAGGATCTTCAAATTATCACATATTCGATTTGATCTCTTGGGTATTGAAAGATGACCGAATGTTAACAAGTGTATTATAATCCAGGTGAAGCTGGGACTTAAGGTTTGATGTTAATGTAACTGGTTGACTTAATGGTTGAAAATATTGTTGTATGAGATGATGATTGCTATGGTATTAGCGCTATGACTTTCAGTTTATCTGTTTAAGGATATACGAGGCATTATGAAATGTTAGGGCTTAGTTTCACTGCCAGGGAAGAGTGAAAGATTATATTTTGTAGATTTAACTGTGCTTATGACGGTATGGTTACTTTGTCGCCATTAATTTCATCAATTCGCATTTACATAGTCTTCCCAGAGCTTGTGTAATCATAACGTTATGATAACTATCTCATCATAGGGTGCCACCTATGCTTGGACCTGTTTGTGTAGATTTTCTCCACACGCTGCTGTTATTAACTGTGATATTTTGTGTGAGTGGAAAGTGAAAATGTCTGGAAGAATATATTTTATGCCATGTGTTCTGAAATATTTTATTTTTTATTTCATAAAAATGAATGGTAGGATGGAATAAAACATCTGTCCTGATTGCATCTTTTTTTGCTGGTGAGTTTTAGCACTTCAAGACAATTATTTTAATAATGGCGAATCAGAGCCGGGCTTGTACAAGCTTCACGTAATAGTTTCAAAATGGAAATAAAGTCAGGACTCGCAGAAGACCATAGTCAAAGTCCCCTAGCCTGATGGCTGCGGGCGCTGTTTACATGTTACTGATATAGTCTCGCCATCAGTCTAGGGAAGGATAGCGTCTTGAACTGCACTAGCATCCCAGATTTGGGATGCTCCAATCACAAGCCGTGCCTCTCGGTCACTCTCGGGTACTTTTGAGTCGTTGTCTCTCATTGGTCAGTTCTACAATTTCCTAAGAACTTGTCCAACCGACGAGTGATTTTTATGAGCCGGGCACACATTCTACAACACTCCGATTTGTTGTTTCACGCCGAGTGGCACCGTTAATCACACAGTCGGCGAGAGAAGCAGACACACAACTGGTTCTTTTTAACTGACTATTACGTAAACATACTATCGTGCAGCTAAGCGATTAAAGCACTTGTTCTGGTGGCAATTTGAACTTTTGAGACGCCCAATAATTTCAGAAGACATTCAATGTGTTCTCATTGGACGCAGACCACAACAATGTACATGACGTCGCATACAACCGAGAATGCGTATCACAAGCCAGTTTCATGAGCCAGACACGCGCAATTAAGGTCAATCCGGGTCACAAAGATTAACGAACTGTCTAATGAATATTCGGACGCGCCAGTTTAAGACCTTATGTTGTCGTAGACTCTAGGGCGAGAAGCGTAGCGGAACCCCTGGAGTCTGGGACGCAGACCAAGAAGACCAGATTGTTTAACTTAAACAAATGACGACGCATTATCGGATGGTACGCCACGTGCGTCTATGGCATGTTGCGTACGTCTTTGGTAGACCGTTAATGGTACTTCGCATATGGTACGCTGAGCACATCTATGGTTTGCTGGGTATATCTATGGTATGCTGGGTATGTTTGTGGCACGCTGTGATTATCTAATTATATTTCCTCTCACTAACCGCCTATGTTACGAAGACGATGATAACATACAAATTTATGCCCAAGCTTCGTCCATGGACAGATTACAATTCGGTGCGCGTGAGTTCGTGAGCGTCGAATGGCAGCCATTCTTAACCTGTACGTTTTTCATATATTTCAAAAATTAATATAAATCGCTGGTCGATGCATCGCACGATTGCTCGGTAATGTTTGCGTCACTGAGATTATAATACAATGTGAATGCTTCTCAGATGACTTTGGAACACATACCGTTGCTGCTTGTGACCATCTTGCTTTTAAGCAATGCGATCTTCTGACTGAGATGATGATGCCCGCGTCATCTCACGCCTCGTAACCCGCATGGGTGGATAGATGAAGGGAAAAAACACGTGGGTTTGTTGACAAACAAACCCGGCAGGCTGTGAACGGAAGTGAGTTCAGTCTAGATGCTGCGCATGCGTTCGAGAATAAGATAAGATAATTTATTAGCCCTATTCGGGAATTTGCTTTACAGACTACAATACGAAGTAAAGTCGAAGAATTGTTACAAAGAATTGTTACAAATTCGGATTACAGACGGTTAATCGATTAGTAAGTCGGTGTGTTGATAATGGAGCAGAATCTAACGTAAGATGCGATTGATAGAGAGCAACATGTTTTCCGGTGGATTTCAACTAGACGAGAGTCTGCAAAAGTCTGGTCCAGTCTAGCTCCGGTCGAACGGTAACATGAATTTATACCGTTCTGATGCGATCATTATGCACGCGTCGCCGTGTTCGCGTTTGGTTGAAGGGCTACTCTGCGCAACTAAAAAATAACATATATCAAGAGCCTTTACAAAAAATCGACTTTACGCACCAAAAAACTTACCCCCATTCGCCGCTATTCTTCAATAAATGCCATCGATAGTTCGTTTCCGAGAAAATCGCGATACGATGTCTGCCATTTTGGAAAATATTAATTCCCGCGATTTCCCGCATTGCCTTAGCATCCCAAGGGGGGGGGGGGCACTTACCCTAACTCGGATAGGGGTGTGCCGCGGGACCTCGAAAACCCGTACCCATTGTACAAGTTGAGAATGGGAAAAAGTATCCTCCGTCGTACAAGGTATTATGCGAATGTATAACCCGTCGTACATGTCGAGAGGCCGAAAAAACATGCCCCTTCGCGCGGCACATTTATACCATATCTATACACTTCAGTGCCCCCCGGGCTTAGCATTAGTCGTCTTCTTTCTGAGCATGCGCAATGCACGTGGTCTTGAACTTGAAAACAAACATGTTGCTGTGTTTCTGACTTTTTACCGCTTCACAAATTGATCGAACTATAAATAATTACCATGGATGAAATCCCCCGCCGAAAAGGGATAAAATTGTCCGTAAAACATCATTGCATTTTATAACTCCATCACTTGTGTATGTTTGGTGTTTGGTAGTTGTCTGAATCGATCTAAAAAAATTCGCGTTGCGTCGTTTCCAGAAAGAGTAAGACGTCTAATCAGACGTCTTGTAGGGCTATGACCTTATGAAAAATCTATCAAATTAATAACATAAATAGTACAGGTACCGTCACTTCTCAGGTTCCGACTAATGATCTGTATTCAAAGCATATGAACGAATATTGACTTGTTATTTGGGCGTTGCTGGGGATAGCTCCGGTCGAACGGTAATATGAATAATCTACTCAGACGTCTTGTAGGGCGTTGCTGTGAAGTGTGATCACCGACAATGTCATTTTACTTCACGTTAATTGCCCAATTACAAACGGAATGCCTGGTGTGTGGTTGAGAACTGCTTCCGTTCGTAACACCCCGTACGCACATTTGGAACAATTTTACATCTGTTGCACTAATGAACTTGTATCAATACCTACCGACATACCGACAGATACACGGAACCCTTCGGATTTCTGCAATGACGTCACTGCGTATAACTGGCACTATGTTTCAGTCGCCATGGAAACGCTCGCCTGAGGAACTGAGAAGGAATTCACATCACCCGCAGCTACTCCACGCCCCAGCCCAGCCCCTATAGCATGATATTACGGTTTTTGTTACCCGAACCAAATTTGATGTGAATCTGCCTGACTGGGGCTGCAGACTCTCGGTTCCCGAAGCCAGACTTCCGAGCAGATGGTGTAGAGATATGAATAGGCAGGGCACTTAAGAGTATAGAGGTAGTATATATGTGCCGCGCGACGGGGTATGTTTTTTCGGCCTCTCGACTTGTACGACGGGTTTTTGGGCCTCATACTTGTACGACGGGGTATGTTTTTCAGCTTCAATTTGTACGACGGGTTAAACATTCGCATGATGCCTTGTACGACGGGGTATGCTTTTGGCCATTTTGACCTTGAACGACGGGCACGGGTTTTCGAGGTCCCGCGGCACACCCCTATCCAGAATAAGGCCAAGTGCCCCTCCCCCCGGGCGAAGTTCATTCTCGAAAATCTTACATGTGCCATCACTGGTTTGGTGTACATTATGATTTATCACAATGGGGTAAGGCGATTGCATCATAACGTGGAAAACATACCTGTTCAAGGCCTTTGGAGAAATTCTGCGTGGAATGGGTGACTGAAATGGTAGATATTTAAGAGCTTTTACCTGTCTATCATAACGTGCCTCTCCGTCCACTCGCGTACACGCTCTTTGTTTTTCGGTACACCCTAGATTTTAGCTTGTTTAACTTCACATTCTGCAAAAAATTTCAGGAGAATCATCCATTTGGCAAATGCTGCATAAATCGAATAATGAATTAAGACTTCTCGCTATTCAAATGTGTTCCTTTACATAACAATTAAGCGGAACATAAACAAAAACAGTGTCAGCGTGTCATTTGTTTAAACAATCAGAAAGAATAGTAAGGCTGGAATGAGTTGAGCGAAATCAGCGAAACACAAGGCTTCTGATCCACAAATCAATCACTCACTGGTATAATCCAATTACTTGTGATAGAAATAAAAAACAACTAGATTGTATCCATGCCGTTGTTGATAATCTTTATCCAACTTCTATTGCACGAAATGTTTAACCTTATCAACAAGTCCGCTGTAGCACCGCCGGAAATATGTGGCGCCGCCCACAAGGGTTCTCTATCCTCATATCCTGTGGCGCTGCCGATCTTTTATATATATATATATATATATATATATATATATATATATATATATATATATATATATATATATATATATATATATATATATATATATATATATATATCTATATATATATATATATATATATATATATATATATATATATATATATATCTATATATAGATATATATATATATATATATATATATATCTATATATATATATATATATATATATATATATCTATATATATATACTCAGTGTAATATGCAATGGGGTCGAGATTTGTTAAGCAGCTGGTACGTGAACGCGATATTCCAGTATCGACCTATTGCCTATATTACCTTACGTCAAGATAAGATATTCCCATGTCTAGTACCTCTAGGCCGTTTCGAGAATATCCAGACCACTAGCGTATTTACTTATGTAACATCGAATCGCATTGGCTCGATAATTGATGTGCCTCAGCCAATCAGAGTTGACATTTTCATTATTTGTTGAAATAAATCGTTGTTTCCTAATATTTGTTGTAAACAGTCGCCATCGGCTCGGTTATATGATAATACAGGAACGGACCATCATTGAAGTCGATGATGAGACAGAAAGGCTCCTTCGATGTTTATATATTTTCACAAGAAATGCTATCCATAAGGAAAATAACGTGACCCTTTCACGAGCTACACAATGTCCATTTCTTAAATTCCCACATTCGAGCTGCGAGTTCCGTTCGTTCTACTCAAACAGCCCTACCGAATACAGACAAGTTCGGCGGTGGTAAGGCAGGTGATAAAAAAACAGTCAGTTGATGAGGCAATGCAGCAAGCATCTTGAAAACTGTGCCTACTCAATAGCGAAGAAATCTCTAATAGGCAGATCCGCTCTGACGTCTTATTGAGTTATCAATAAGACGTCATGCTGGCCAACTCTAATGGGCAGATATAGGATTTCATCCTAGACAATGTTAGTATGAATTATATCAAAACCTCAAGACGTTTAAGCGAATTGCTTTATGAAAAAGAATGTGAGTGATATGGTGGGTACGTTTTATTAAACGCCCACCCCCGCATCTTGTCCCTCCCCTACCTGTCATACACCTTAATTGATTAAGCACCAACGCCTCTGTATCAATCAAACACACCTGGGTCACCTTCCGTTACCGTTCAACAGACTTCCTCTCCACCTGGTGTCCAGGTAATTCCATAAATGGTCACTTCAAGTGTTCATCAACCCTCCTGCGACCCTCTCAACCTTGTAACCCTCTTCACTCGGCCGCCTCTCCTCACCAGAAAACTCCTCTCCAACCTCATATAATACTGGTAAACCTTCAACTTGAGATCCGCTTCGTCTCCAGACCAGGTTTAATTAGGCGCTAGGGTGAATAGCCACGAGGGACCTCATTCTGTTGAGGT
Organism: Urechis unicinctus; assembly: GCA_034190875.2. Lineage (NCBI taxonomy): Eukaryota > Metazoa > Annelida > Polychaeta > Xenopneusta > Urechidae > Urechis > Urechis unicinctus. The sequence goes on from CM067352.1 coordinate 60,795,953, forward strand.
TAAGCCTGTTGAGGGTGCTTCAGTGGAGGGACGTTGTGAGTGTGGCACCGCGTGTCATCGCCCTATAGGGCTGTAGAAGAGTCGGGTATAGGTGAGGGAGAGACCCACGGAGATGGGTGTGAGGGGGGGGGGCGTGAAATCAGGTAGTCAGTGACATCATCCCCTCCAGTCGCTGGTGGCAAAGCGTTTCTTGGATACACTGGACCTCTTATTGCAATAACGGTGTCAGTTCGAGTCAAACTAACCACCCTCGCTCTTTCCTTCATCAACTATCTTTACACACGCCCATGCATTTGAATCACCATTTTGGTCACCAATATTCAGACATCTTCGTTTTCTTTCATGAATTCTATTGAATTTTTCGCAAGACCGAATTCTACGCCTAAAAAAAGAATCATCTCCACTCTCCACTGATACAGCAACCCGGCGCGCTGATATGAAGTGTGAAAATTGAGGTCATAGGTCATTGAAAGGGTCACGTGCTGCATTGTGATGTCGACAGCATGAGTATGACCTCAGGCAAGACTGAGTTGACACTGTTGGTTGATTGTAACTCTCAGTTCATTGTCAGCCAAATGAACACTTGGATGAAAAGCATCATCATCGTCATAGTCTTCATCGTCGTTATTGTCATCTTCCCCATATAATCATCAATATTGTCACCATAATCATCATCACTATCAATGTTGTAATGATTATCAATATCATCGTCATCATCATTATCGTCACCATCAACAGCAGCAACGACATCATTTTACTTCAGCATCATCATTATCACTGCCAACATCAGTATCATTATCACTGCCAACATCAGTATCATTATCACTGCCAACATCAGTATCATTATCACTGCCAACATCAGTATCATCACCAAATAATATCCATTATTATTACGATTTGAATTGTGGTCACCATCACCTCAAACCACACATACGTCGACCCTCTCATTTCTACCCTCGCACCATCTTATTATGCCTAGCCACACACGACATCTTCTCTTTATGTCTCTCATGAACCCTACATCTTCTCTTTATGTCTCTCATGAACCCTACATCTTCTCTTTATGTCTCTCATGAACCCTACATCTTCTCTTTATGTCTCTCATCAACTCTACATCTTCTCTTTATGTCTCTCATGAACCCTACATCTTCTCTTTATGTCTCTCATCAACTCTACATCTTCTCTTTATGTCTCTCATGAACCCTACATCTTCTCTTTATGTCTCTCATCAACTCTACATCTTCTCTTTATGTCTCTCATGAACCCTACATCTTCTCTTTATGTCTCTCATGAACCCTACATCTTCTCTTTATGTCTCTCATGAACCCTACATCTTCTCTTAATGTCTCTCATGAACCCTACATCTTCTCTTTATGTATCTCATGAACCCTACAACTTCTCTTTATGTCTCTCAAGAACCCTTCATCTTCTCTTTATGTCTCTCATCCACCAGATATCATCTCTTCATGCATCTCCTTCACCCGACATCCTCTCTTTATCACAGGCACTCAAGTCAATTCATCCAACGAGCGCTTCCGGCAGTGTTCGGTTTCGCTTGACTTATATATATATGTTATACGTGTCACTGTCGCACAGGGGTATAGACTTGAGTGCCTGTCTCTTTATACCTCTCCTTAAACCGGCATCATCAGATATCAACCACCCTTAATGACAGGTTATCTTTTATCTTCGTACCAATCATCTTTAGAATGATGAAAGGCATCAACTCCACGATGTATCACCGCGACGTTTCCAGACCAAATCGCAATATTAGCCATTTATAGATTGTATATGACATGAGATAGGCCAAAGAAACACTTTGGCAGTAAATGTTTGGTATGATATAAAAACGTCGCTAATTTCTAACAAGCCATCATGTCCATATCTGTTATATGCCTTTGATGTGCAACTTGAATTCACGAAGACACTGTTTGGATTTCTCCAACAAATTGCCGTGAACAAATATATATATGTTTTTTGACCCCGCACCATCAGCGTCTGTGATTCAGATATCAATATATATTATCTCTAGCTGTCACTTGGGAGTCTGTGTAGGGTTAGCGCGTTCGCGGAATGCCTCTTATTAAGCGACCCCCTTCCGGGCTAGTTATTGTCCCTCTGTCACTCGCTTATTGAGAAGTTGAACCTGCAGCTCTCATCGCACGTCACCAGCCTCCATATTGTAGCCGCAGCAGCAGTTTAGCCCGGTTCCCGCGCTCTCCCAGCAGGCGCCCTATACAGCGCCGTCACACTGATCCCCACGCCCGGAAACTGAGAATTAGACGTGTTGTTTAAACTGAAGATTCATCTTCATTTGACAGTGGCAGTCGGGGATTGTGTGAGTGGGTGTGTCAAGGGAAGTGATCGTGCGCGGCTCTTTTGGATCACGTCGGCTTTTAAAGCGGTGTTCGTGTGACAAAAGGGACGGATTTTCTCCCGGAGCGATAGAAATGAACAGTTTGTGTCACGTGACTTGAATACGTCAGGCACACGCGTCCCAGTCATTCGTTTGACTTGAGATGAAAGTTTGTCTTTTTTAGGGCGATCTTTTCTTTCTGTGAGCTGTTCGTCCACTGTACAACCATCCTGGAGGGCCTTTTAATGTCCCACCCAACCAAGTTTCTCCATCATTTTAGAAACATTGAGCCAGAATTTAATTTCACTTCAAATCTTGCTTGTTAACGAAAAACATCAATATGTATAGATAACTGAAATACATGGGTTATAAGCACCATCCCTTACAAAATGTGCTTTGTATATTGAACCAATCGGCACAATCGACTCTTCTTCCTAACCCCCAACTCTTGGTGTCCGATGTTAGAATATAGTCACTCAATTAAGTCCCCGTTGCTTCAAACATAAAGAAATATATAAACCATTTCATGTTTGTCAAAGCGCGTTATATATTGCGGCATCATGCGGTAGTTTTCTGTTTTCTCTGTGTCTATACCGAGATAGCATCTTCTAACGGCAAAACATCAACATTATGATGTAATGTTAATTAACGATCAGCATTGCGACTGGAGCATGTATGAACCTTGTACGTTTGCCAAATGATCTTTTGACTAAACGTAGTTGTTTCAGCATAGAAAGTCGCTTGCCATGCACACCGGAGGGATGATTTTATAAATATTTCATAGTGAGACTCCAAGGGTAGTGAGACTCCATCGCTGCCAATCTGGCAAACTGCCCCGCCATATTCTCGTGTTCCGCTGCGCCAAATTATTCGAGCACCTCACGTCATAGATGAGGACTTATTTTCGTGCTGTACTAACGTCAATTCAATTGCCAATTCATTGAGACGGAATCGATCATATCATTGTGACGGAATCATTCACAACATTGATACGGAAACATTTACATCATTATGGCACATTTTAGTTGTTATTGGTAGAATTATGATGGAATCATTCACAGCGCTGTTACGTATTTTACACATTCATAAACATCCTCACTCACAATGATGTACTTATGATATTACCGTACATACTGATTGCAAGTACGTGTACACAAATCACCGTACAATGTTTAGCATGAATCCTACTCAATAGCCGATCTCTCTGGAAGCTCGTTCAGTCTGCTGATCTCGCTATGATCTCGTTCGTTCTACAGGAGATTTGCTGCGATCTCGTTCAGTCTGTTGATCTCGCTATGATCTCGTTCGTTCTACAGGAGATCTGCTGCGATCTCGTTCAGTCTGCTGCTCTCGCTATGATCTCGTTCATTCTACAGGAGATTTGCTGCGATCTCGTTCAGTCTGCTGATCTCAGTAGGATCCCGTTCAGTCTCGCTGGGAGGGGATCCCGTTTTTCTATAATCAGTACTGGTACAAACAGGGCTGTCATTTAAAGGCATCCGGATTCTATACCGGCTTGTGGAAACACAAAGCATCCTATACCCTCTGCGAACAGCCTTCCCTATTCCCAAGACCTTCTCTCGGGATGATCCCACCTCTTGCCCTTCATTCATTCATTCCTTCATTTCTCAGTTAGCCATGATAGATCGACATTCTATGATCTGTAAGGTCGAACCCCGATGAGAACACAGTCGACAAAGCCGCTCCGTTTCTCCATGCCCCCTGCGGCTGCCACACAATGAATGCTCCCCTATACGCCAGTAATGACAGGGAGCAATAATTAATTCCCCGGTCATTTGTGGGGCAAAAATGGGCAGAAATGAAATTCGGCGTGAAAAATTAGCATATGGTTGCCAAGGCGATTGATAAATTATTTCCGTCGAGTGGCGCGTGTCGACAAGGGAAACGCTTCGTTTTTATTCGAGGAAATTCAACTGGGGCAAATATCCGGGTTCCATACAATAGGGGGAGCCACCGGTCAGCGCCTGTTAATTACCTTGTCAGAATTAATGGCCGGCTATTCTCGATAACCGCATTCCATTTCGGGATTAAATGTAGGAAGAGAGTCACATTTTCTCACCGCAACAGCTGTGTGAATTACATGGGAAGTGACTCCATAGGAGGACCAGGGAATATCTTCCTGTGTTGGTTTAAGGGCAGGTGCGGGAGACGCTGGTAGTATCGAGTCCATGACTGTATATATCTAGTGCAAATTACAATGAGGCGTCCGATTACAAGTATGTTACTTGTGTACAGGGTAAAAAACTAGTAATAGCCAAATTGGGCAAATTGCCCTTTTCGATCTTACTAAATTGCTTCACCTGAGGCACTACGTCAAGGCGGTTGTAATTATAGATTATGTACAGTTCTTATTGGGAAGTTGTACAGCACAATATCATTATGTACACTGTCCATTATGATAGTTCGTGGTGTGGTTTATATTGCAGTTGGCATGTCTGTCTGTCTGTCTGTCTGTATCTGTCTGTCTGTATGTATGCATGTATGCATGTATGTGTGTATGTATGTATGCATGTATGTGTGTGTATGTATGTATGTATGTATGTATGTATGTATGTATGTATGTATGTATGTATGCATGTATGCATGTGAATGCAGGTAAGTAATGATTTGTATAAATGTATGTCTACAAACGGGTATGTATATATGTGTGTACCTATGTAAATATGATTATTACTAATATATAATCGGACATTCACAACTATTGTCGTGAGGCTCTTGGCCTGCTGTGATACAGTCTAGGCCGGTCGCTCACTGTGGGAGTTCCCTTATCATGTATTATACCAGTACCAGCTTCTGGATGACTCCGTTTTTACCGGGCTACCACAAAGCTAGCTTCTAGCTTCTGGTGATCAGTTGTTACTCTGTTTCCAAAGCCATATGTAACATCCTGGCTGCTGAATCCTTATGGTAAACTGTTGAAGGGGGCTATGATCCAGCTTCATTTTGAGCAAAACACCATTGCATGTTGATGCGTAGGCTTTATGCTTCCAGAGAGATCGGCTATTGTGTAGGATTCATGCTAAACATTGCACTAGAGCAACAGCACCGCAGCAACTGTTTGGGAATGCCCGCCTGCACATTCGGATCGATGGCCGTAAAACCTACCGGGACTACGGCTTCCGTGCGTCGAGTCATCCCATTGAGTACAACAACACAGACTACTCCGTAGCGTTGATGATTCAATTAGAAGGGCTTAATGGAGTGACCACGTTTTCTGATAGCGCCCTCTGGGACTGTCAACACCACTGTGTTCCCGCTATGGTGACTGAACACGCTCCCATCATGCACCTACTTCCCTCTGCAACCCGTCTTCCGCCACCACTCTCCGCCTACTGAGTGCGTCAGGCCTTCAGCTCCGTTTGCCCAGCTTTTGAACAGTCAAGTCTATGCTGTTTAATCAATTAACGTTCGTTTACTCTGGCCACCGCCAGTGTTACACCGACCCAATATGGCCGCCGTGTAGAGGTTTGTTAATGCTGTTTGGTGACCATTAGAGAGTCGTGCTGCTGGGGAGACAGAAGGAGTGGCAGGTTAGGAGCCATTCCATTGCCACCAACTGTTTGCTGGTTCGCACGCCCAATTACGTTGGTATAAACGGGCCGTCGACCCATTAAATCTCGCTGTTTGGTTAATTGCATTAAGTATGTGACCTCGTGATCCGTGCCAATGCGATGCTAGCTAAGACCGTCTGTTCTCCAGTTGCGACGCATCGGATTTCGAATGGCTGAAGAGAATAGATTAATGGGGTGAGAAAGGATTGAAGTCAACCAAGTATGGGTTGTACCAGCTGTCAGCTTTCAGGTTTTTGATTGATACCACTCTTTTGTCGTAGAGGTCATGCTTTCTGACGGTGTATTGTTTTCAGCTGCCCACTGCCATGAAGCCTGAGCGAGCAAATAGTCAGTTGCCACAGAGAGAAATATGAGGTTTTCATTCGGGGATTGTACATTGACATCGTGCCATGTGGATTGTACATTGACATCGTCCATGTGGATTGTACATTGACATCGTCCATGTGGATTGTACATTGACATCGTCCATGTGGATTGTACATTGACATCGTCCATGTGGATTGTACATTGACATCGTCCATGTGGATTGTACATTGACATCGTCCATGTGGATTGTACATTGACATCGTCCATGTGGATTGTACATTGACATCGTCCATGTGGATTGTACATTGACATCGTCCATGTGGATTGTACATTGACATCGTCCATGTGGATTGTACATTGACATCGTCCATGTGGATTGTACATTGACATCGTCCCCCATGTGGATTGTACATTGACATCGTCGATACATGTGGATTGTACATTGACATCGTCCATGTGGATTGTACATTGACATCGTCCATGTGGATTGTACATTGACATCGTCCATGTGGATTGTACATTGACATCGTCCATGTGGATTGTACATTGACATCTAACATGACAGTTTACACCAGGCAATCATCAATCGGCTGTGTTAGTAGCGTTATGACGGCCCACGTCGTACTCGATACATCCCCACCCGACCCACTCACAGAAGGCTTCCTCCAACTCGATACATCCCCACTAACACCACCCGACCCACTCACAGAAGACTTCCTCCAACTCGATACATCCCCATCCGACCCACTCACAGAAGACTTCCTCCAACTCGATACATCCCCATCCGACCCACTCACAGAAGACTTCCTCCAACTCGATACATCCCCATCCGACCCACTCACAGAAGACTTCCTCCAACTCGATACATCCCCATCCGACCCACTCACAGAAGACTTCCTCCAACTCGATACATCCCCATCCGACCCACTCACAGAAGGCTTCCTCCAACTCGATACATCCCCATCCGACCCACTCACAGAAGACTTCCTCCAACTCGATACATCCCCATCCGACCCACTCACAGAAGGCTTCCTCCAACTCGATACATCCCCACTAACTCCACCCGACCCACTCACAGAAGGCTTCCTCCAACTCGATACATCCCCACTCACAGAAGACTTCTCCACTCGACCCCCGACCCACTCACAGAAGACTTCCTCCAACTCGATACATCACCACCCGACCCACTCACAGAAGGCTTCCTCCAACTCGATACATCCCCACTAACACCACCCGACCCACTCACAGAAGACTTCTCCAACTCATACATCCCCCCCGACCCACTCACAGAAGACTCTCCACAGACCCACTCACAGAAGACTTCCTCTAACACCACTCGACCCACTCACAGAAGACTTCCCACTAACACCACCCCGACCCACTCACAGAAGACTTCTCCACTAACACCACCCGACCCACTCACAGAAGACTTCCGACCCACTAAAGACCACCCGACACTCTCCACTAACGACCACCCCACTCACAGAAGACCACCCGACCCACCCGACCACAGAAGACTTCTCCAACTCCATACATCCCCACCACTAACACCACCCGACCCACTCACAGAAGACTTCTCCACTAACACCACCCCCACCATCACAGAAGACTTCTCCACTCACCACCCCCGACCCACTCACAGAAGACTTCTCCACTAACACCCCACCACCCGACCCCCACCCACACAGAAGACTTCTCCACTAACACCACCCGATCCACTCACAGAAGACTTCCTCCACTCACATCCCCACCAACACACCCGACCCACTCCAAGAAGACTTCTCCACTAACACCACCCACTCACAGACCCACTCACCACCCGAACAGAAGACTTCCTCCAACTCCATACATCCCCACCAACACCACCCGACCCACTCACAGAAGACTTCTCCACTAACACCACCCGACCCACTCACAGAAGACTTCTCCACTAACACCACCCGACCCACTCACAGAAGACTTCCTCCAACTCGATACATCCCCACCCGACCCACCCACTCACAGAAGACTTCTCCACTAACACATCCCGACCGACCCACTCACAGAAGACCCACCTCACAGAAGACTTCTCCACTCCACACCCAACACCCGACCCCCACTCCAGAAGACTTCCTCCACTCGAACTCGATACATCCCCACAACACCCCCGACCCCGACCCACAGAAGACTTCCTCCACTCGATACATCCCCACCAACACCACCCGACCCACTCACAGAAGACTTCCTCCAACTCGATACATCCCCACCAACACCACCCGACCCACTCACAGAAGACTTCTCCAACTCGATACACCCCACTACCGACCCCCTCCCACTCACAGAAGACTTCCTCCAACTCGATACATCCCCACCAACACCCACCCGACCCACTCACAGAAGACTTCTCCACTTACACCACCCGACCCACTCACAGAAGACTTCCTCCAACTCGATACATCCCCACTACACCACCCGACCCACTCACAGAAGACTTCTCCACTTACACCACCCGATCCACTCACAGAAGACTTCCCCAACTCCATACATCCCCACCAACACCACCCGACCCACTCACAGAAGACTTCTCCACTAACACCAACCGACCCACTCACAGAAGACTTCTCCACTCCATACACCACGACCCCACCCGACCCACTCACAGAAGACTTCTCCACTAACACCACCCGACCCACTCACAGAAGACTTCTCCACTTACACCACCCGACCCACTCACAGAAGACTTCCTCCAACTCGATACATCCCCACTAACACCACCCGACCCACTCACAGAAGACTTCTCCACTTACACCACCCGACCCACTCACAGAAGACTTTCTCCAACTCGATACATCCCCACTAACACCACCCGACCCACTCACAGAAGACTTCTCCACTAACACCACCCGACCCACTCACAGAAGACTTCCTCCAACTCCATACATCCCCACTAACACCACCCGCATCACCCCAGAAGTCAGCTTTGCGCTCGATCCGTCACAAAATTGGCTTTTTATTCGTACTTAAAGAAAGCTCCAAAGTAAAGATCCAGCCACACAGCCCTTTCACCTTGGCGTTATATAAATTGACCTAGTATGTTTTTTTATAATAAGTTCAGCGTCCGTCTTTGCGGCAGAATATCAAAGTTATTCTTTGTTGCATCGAAGCTTTTGCCCCACATGGCTTGTCCTCGCTGACAGGTTTGTGACAGAATCTTTGCATTTCAATTCATGGCGTTATAATCCGCTCGCGACGATCTCCCGCTTTCTCGCACAGAATGTGATGTTATGGAGTGGGCAAGGGGATCTGTATTTGTGTGCAAAAACATTAAATTTAAGCTGTATTGCGCACTTTTTTAAATGACTGTTAACTTAGTTGGTAGGGGCTCGACGAGTGGAGATTAAGGAAGCGGGGGTTATCACATAAGCTTACTATAAAGCCAGCCAGGGTATGTGTGCGCGGGGGGATAGCGTCGAGGCAGGTACAGAATTTATGCTAGCCCCTCTTATTGTCTGTCCATACCAGCTGAAGATTGTCACTTACCCTCATTTTACACCCGCACATAAACACAGCCTTATAACATAATGTCGCCAACATAACACACGCCGCTCTTATGTTAAAGGCTTCTCACTTCGACGAATGAAGGAAAAATGAACGCAATTCAATGCAGTTGCTGTATGTATTTTGCTGACAGTGCACATTTGACTCACGCATAAGTATAAAATACCGAAAATATATTCCTTAACAGCGAGACCAATAAGAAGTGCATTCGATGATTATTTACAAATGAATGAAGTAAAACACAGGAATTCATTTGAATCAAATTAAATAACAACATCGTCACTTCTTTGAGATCAGGTGACGTCATGGTGACGTCATACCGCGTCATAGCGTAACCCACACGAAGCTTCCGCTAGAATTTAATAAAAACTCAATCAACGTGTGTGACATTTTCGTCAACGGGTAAAGACTATGTATAATTTATAAATATGAATATGAATTTAAACACAAGCACTCCTATAGCGCATTGTCGCTATGCGATTAACACACACATGTGGGCGGGGCCCATCGTTAATAAATTAGGCAAATGAGCATTGACTTCCCTTTGCTACTGACTAGATTCACGAATAAGCGTCTTTCCGCATGAGATTCCACTGATGTCTCGTTCATCAAACACAATCATCGTTTCATATTTCTTCCAATGTCCATAAAGAAGACTAATCAGTTTTTTACCGATGCATTTACAAACGATGTGACGGTATTCCCACTGAGGCCGAGTGTCATGACGCCATGATCCCGCTCCGGGCGTGTGTCATGACGCCGTGATTCTGCTCCGGCCGGAGGTCATGACGCCGTGATTCTGCTCCGGGCGTAGGTCATGACGCCGTGATCCCGCTCCGGGCGTAGGTCATGACGCCGTGATTAGACTCCGGGCGTAGGTCATGACGCCGTGATTCTGCTCCGGGCGTAGGTCATGACGCCGTGATTCTGCTTCGGGCGTAGGTCATGACGCCGTGATCCTGCTCAGGGCGTAGGTCATGACGCCATGATCCCGCTCCGGGCGTAGGTCATGACGCCGTGATTCTGCTCTGGGTGTAGGTCATGACGCCGTGAATCTACCTCGGGCGTAGGTCATGACGCCGTGATTCTGCTCCGGGCGTAGGTCATGACACCGTGATTCTGCTCCGGGCGTAGGTCATGACGCCGTGATTCTGCTCCGGGCGTAGGTCATGACGCCGTGATTCTGCTCCGGGCGTAGGTCATGACGCCGTGAAGTATGAATCCTGCATAGAGAACAGTTTGTCGATTGGATTGAGCACAGCAGATTGTGACGACGACATGTTTACCTCTTTCGTATGGAGGTCATTCGGTACGTTGGCAGTACCAAACTGCGGGAACACACCCCCGTTCAATTCCGTATACATCGGTTCTGCGTGATTCGCGAACATTTCTGTAAAAGACAAGCAATTCAGTTATGAAATCCTTATCTTTATCCTAGTAACGACAAGTAATTACCACATAATACTCGAAATAAAATAGTCGACACTAGACGGTCTTCTATCTTTAATCACAAAAGCCATGTGTTGACAAAACTATTGATCAGGTTACAAATGTGTTTACCAAATGGCTTCTTTTCATCCGGGGAGCTTGAGCGAAGTGTGGTAAACTCACTGGGGTAATCACTCGTGACGTCAGATTTACTCGGGGTTTTCGTCAACTCTGGAGACAGAGCACAAATGAGTCTCGTATATTAGCCGCAATCACGAAATACACGGAGTATATAGGACGGAATCGTAGCCGCAAATCAAGCTCATTTGATCATATAATTCATGATTTGTGACCAGATCTTACCAGGCAAGCTTTCTTTGTCATCATTCTTAATATATTTATCTGAAAAATAAAAAAACCCACCAGATTAGTATGATATTATTGATGCAATCTACAAAACTACATTATTACGGGAGGGTTTAACAAACAAAGGTCGTGACCTCGTGACGTACCAGCGTCCTCCTCGCTTTTCTTCTCTTTTTTATTTCCACTCTTCTTTCCATTATCTCCATTCTTACTGTCGCCATTTTGTTTCCTCGCAAGTTTCTTCATCTGATCAAATGACAAGTGAATGACAAACTTACAGTTGGCATGAACAATCCACAGATGAAAATTCCACTTGCCGTGGCGCGTTCTTAATTGCTTTGTTTATCTCACCTTTGCCCTTTGATTTTGGAACCATACTTGTACAACTCGAACCGTGAGTCCAGTTTCCTGCGCCAGAGATTCTCGTATCTGCATCACAAAGTCAAAACAAGGTCAATACAAGGTCGAAACATGTTATACCTGGAACACGGTCACATCGAGGCCAGAGTGTGTACAAACTGCACTCACCTTCCTACATGGTTTGGGGTTGATCTCAAAAGAGGCTTTGAATTTCCTGCGCTGTGACGTAGTGAGAATTGTCCTAGGACGCTTGGGACCCTTCTGACTGTCAAGGTCGTTATCATCCAGGCTGCTCTCGTCATCAGCTGCAAGGTCAGTTGAGGTCATAATCAGGCAATTTGATTCATTGCAGCAAAATGCGGCTTTAAAGAGAGTGATAAGTAAACGAGGCACATTTAATCATAATTCACAAGTGTTACCATGGAGACACTCACATTTGGTGCTGTATCCAGAGCACCAGTCTCCATGGGGATGCATCATCGCCAACTCCTTCTCAAAGTCGAGTCGACAGAAGATCTGTCCATCTTTGACCACGTACTGGTCGCCACGCTGCAGGGGGTGACCACACGCGATACAGACGAAGCAATGGAGATGAAACACGTGACCCACGGCCCGCATGACCAGCTCGTTGGATGGGATGGTCTGGAGACATGAGCTGCAGCGAGCCCCGTAGAGTCTGTCACACAGGAGGACTGATTGATTGATTGACCAAGTAGTTAAGTGTGTTGGCTGATTGATCAGTTGATTGATGATTGACCAGTGGATTTATCGATAAAAAACATTGTGATTTGAGGGATTGTTTTGGAACTGATTACATACATGACCTGATTGGTTGATTGATGAATTGATTGATTGATTGATTGATTGATTGATTGATGAGTTAGTATGGGAGACGGCGTTTGATTCGTTCAGAAGGTATGAACGTTCAATAGTGCCCGACGATACCGTAGCATTAGCCTTTCATTCTGTCAGCAGCCTTCATGGCTGCCAGCAGAAATCATCCATCTGATTCAATGCTTCTTTTTGTGAATGTTATCAGAATCTTCGCCTCTGCACATCCCATACATCAGCAATAGCATCGTTTAAACAATTCTTACTATTCCTACTAAAAGCCATCGTAAAGAATGTACCTTTTGAAGATTTTTGTCGATGAATGCCGCTATTATCTCGAATTGTCATGAAGAAAATGGTCATTATTTTATTCCGGGGGGAATTAAGATTGCAGGATACGGCGGGCAATACGGCGCAAATTGCGGGCCAAATTATCATGATGTATAGAACGGTCGATTGTGAAGGCGATACGGGTGAGGACAGGATAACACGCGCCGCCTGGTGATCGGGATACCTCAGGTAGATGGAAACCAGGATAGGCTGACAGCTGGGTGGAACATGGCAGTAGTAAGGAGGATACCGTCAGTGAATAGAACGAATAACAGAATGGCAATGTGGGGGGGTGGGGGGGGGGGGATGCTGTTATGAGAGGGGAGATATATAGTCGCACAAATTCGTTTAAAATGAGCCGACTTGATTGCATTGGGTATTTTCTTGACAATGCATCTGGACGCGACAGTAAGCATCGCTTTATCCTTTGACAGAAGGAGTTTGAAGTGTACCTCGTCCGTAGGTCTATTAGATGTAAGCCACTCACGGATGTAAGCTTTCTTTAACAGTAAGCATTCTACACTTGATAGAATGTAATAAGAATCCTACATCTTAGAGCATCCTTCGTCTTTAAGCATCCTTCATCTTTAAGCATCCTACATCTTTGAGCATCCTACATCTTTGAGCATCCGACATCTTTAAGCATCCTACATTTTAGAGCATCCTGCATCTTTAAGCATCCAGCATCTTTTAGCATCCTGCATCTTTAAGCATCCTGCATCTTTAAGCAACTGCATATTTAAGCATCCTACATTTTAGAGCATCCTGCATCTTTAAGCATCCTGCATCTTTTAGCATCCTGCATCTTTAAGCATCCTGCATCTTTAAGCAACTGCATATTTAAGCATCCTACATCTTAGAGCATCCCGCATCTTTAAGCATCCTGCATCTTTCAGCTTCCTGCATCTTTCAGCAATCTACATCCATTTGCATTCTACATCAATAAGTATCCTACACCTATAAGCATCCAACCTTTCGAAGCATCCAATAGTTCGAAGTATCCAATAAATCTAAGCAACCAACATCTCCAAGCATTCCCCTCATATATAACATCTGACATATGTTAACACTTGAGTCCTCCTTCAAATGTACCTAACCTTAAAACTGCAAACACATGTATCCCACTGACCCTATCACCTCCTCACTCTCACAAGCGCATCTGTCGTCACCAGCTTCCCTGGTACCACTGCACTGCAGCTCCATCTTATGACCCAGCCACGGATACACTCGCTATCTCCCTCCAAGACCATGCCCCGCCTGCTACAGCCGCATGATAACATGATAACAGACTAACATTTCAGCCAAGCCACTAATTATGCCCTCCGCCCTCACAACTCAACTTGTGACTCGCGCCCCGCCCGCCATCATGCTATATACACAGCCGACTCGCTGCCAACCTCCAACCATTAGCATCGCCATAAACAACCTGTTTTTGGTTGGATTTGTTCAAAAGTTTTAACCTATGTCATTTTCTATATACATACGTTTTATTTTAAAGCATTTTTCATGCATAATTTCACGATCCCGTAGATCAGGCGAATATGAGGTGAGGATATTTTATGGTGGTTTTGTTTTGTACTTTATCACAAGACTGTTACCGGCGAACCCCATAAACCATGAAATGGCCTTTGAATTTGGGCTGCAACTGATTCAGACTTACTTCCACGCAGTCGGCCTAATGTTAGCCTTACATGGTTATTTATTGGCTGTCTACCTGCCTACTGGCCGTGGAAACAGATTCGAAATTTGTATAGTATACAAAACCTTGATGTTAACATGTAAATTGATTTAAAGAGTTGATATTTTTAAGGGGTGTTAAATTTTCTTTGTGAAACTAAGGTGAAGAGTTTCTTAACTTGGAGTGATTCATTTAACAGCGTTGCATATCAATGACTGTGTCGCGTCCAATACGGCTGAGGCCAGCGTTATGCGCCGCGTATGCACGAAGCGGTAATTAGTCAAGGCTCGCTGAGGTGTATGACCTTGAACCGCTGCCCTTGGATTCTAAACCTCAGCTCTTTACAGCACATGACAGGACTACAGACGCCGATTCCTCCCCGTGCACGTGTTTCCTTATCTGATAAGACCCGCACTCGTCTAGCTATCGACCAAATGTCGGCACAATCCATAACCACCCGTGTTTCTACCACCCCACCCGCCCCCCAGCCAGGTAAATTGCATCCTCGTCTCCCACGGTGCCATTGTTACAGCAGCTCACCGCTGATAACCCACGCAGCTTCCCGCAATTTTACCCCTGAATCTATTGCCGACTATGGATGACGAAGTCCGATGGCGGAGATTAAAGCGTCACCCAGCGATCAGGTGCTCCAAGCAATATCACCGCTTGACTCGACGAACGACTTGACATGGGGGGAGACTCGACGGGGGTGGAGGGAGGGAGAGGGATGCGGCGACTGCGCGGGGAGACGAGATGAGCAGAACTACAACTAGCCATACCCGTAGTCGCAGGCAGCTGATTACGGTGGCAATAACTTCCATAAACCAAAGCTAAACGCTTTCTGATGACCACAGATATCCGACTCTGCTTGTGCTGTTGAGTCGTAGCGTCGTAAATGTTCCTATTATCGCCCATTCCAAACAGCAGTCGTACAAAACACCCATAAAAGGCCCGCGAGCGCAAGGTAATTTTATGAATCGTTTGCAGGTGGTCGTTAAAGTAACGGGAGCGGGGTAGAGAAGACATCAACGTGTAAACCGTCATCGCGTCGAGCGTGAAAGCAATCCGACACAGCCGTACAATGGCAGTGATTACAGCGTGTCGTGGACGGAGTCGGCACCAACGGGGGTGTCAACCGCTAGGGGGACAGACGGATGAGAGTAGGAATTTGTGGGGTGAGGAGGGGTGGGGTGGTTACTTATATGTCAGATGTCCACGATGCAGTTGTATAAGTATTTCAGCATAAAACCATCTTCGTTTGAATTGTTATCATTATGTTACCGTCATCATCGTCTTCGTCATCATTATCATCACTATTGTGACATCATCACCACCGACATTATCATCACTATTGTGACATCATCACCACCGACATTATCATCACTATTGTGACATCATCACCACCGACATTATCATCACTATTGTGACATCATCACCACCGACATTATCATCACCATCATCATGATAAAATCATGACCCTGGATATCTCTCTGAAGAATTCAGTCCATTTATATAATTATTGTCTCTCCTTATCGCCATCACTTTCATGTGACACGTCAGCACGAATTATTATTTCATATTCCTGCTGTTATCTTGGTTCAGACTGACGCAAACGCGCAGACATAACGCTATATGTATAGTTGCTATGTTTTGGACTTTGTTTTGTCTTAGAACTCACAACAGCTAAGTGGATTTTTTTAATGGCGGTGACGGGGCACTGATAGTCATAACCACGGGCACTCAAATCATAAAAAGCCCCTCCTTTATAGTTTCTACTGTATTGTATAAGCTGGAGAGGAGGGTCGTTTTTGGTCTCGAGGTGCTAACTATACATGGGCGACACCGTAATAACCCTTCTCTCATCAGCCAAGTGTTGAAAGTCGGCCACAGATATTCTTAAAGAGCAACATCTTTAAGTGATTATACGTGTATCGATGTTTCCGAGAACGGGGTCAACATGTTAGAAAACTGAAGCGTTCTGTGGAAAGACCTTCGTCGATAACCACCCCCACTGGAAACACAAACACGCTGGCAACTCCCATTAAGTCAAACAAGTCAGTTTCCCAGTGGGGAGATATCACCTCACGATCTCGTTGAACTTTGGAGCGAGTTCTCAACGCGAGGAAGAGGAAAAACGTGATTTGTTGATGGCGGGTGCCAGTGTAAACTGCCCTAACACGGCCATGTCTGGCTGACAGATCCGCCCCTTGACAGGCCGGTCGCGGCCACAGCAGCATCACACTGGCCAACGCATATGGAGAGGCAGTTATAGATAGATGTAGTGGGGCTTAGAAGTGGGCAGCTGTCTTTGTTTGAGCAAGCAGCCTCGCTCTTCACCTTGTGCACCGACGCCACGTTTACTTTGCTGTTGGAAGCGACCAGAACGTCTCTTGTCGCTTACGCCCATAAAGACTGGCAGAAAAATCGGCCCCGAAGCGTCTTGGGTCGGTCGTGTCATAATTCAGACTAGTGCATATCACAAGAGGTACTATACTGCGTCTCCATGGAGGTCGTGAAGAGGGCACCCATGTCGATATACCTACTGGCCTGTGGGTATTGGACGTGGGTACATTTGGCAAGAAAAGTATTCAACACCCGAAGCCTGGTTATGAGATCTGTTCACAATATCAACCACATGATAGGCAGATATTAATTTAAATCGCTTATTGAAGTACATCTGTGACTAACTAAACTGTTAACGGACATGATTAGTCGAATTTTGTACTTTATATTTGCCCATCATCGCCACCCCTTATTTCCGACGAGCTGTAGTTTATGACAAAATGTCGTCTGCTTTCGTTCTTTCCTAGTTTCTCACTTGAATTACCCGCGCAAACATCAAGCTTCGAAAATATGACATCGCTGACAAAACTTGTTAGTTCTTTTTTAACGGCAGGTTGTCGCAGCAAAATCTGATTTTTGAAGTAAATTTGTTTTCCTTAGATGTGTGTTTGCTTAAGAGACAAATACACACGCTTGTCTTACGGGTTATCTGGCGACTTTCAGTAAAGCAAAAACACGGAGGGGGCTTACAAAGCGGTCATGAGTCCAGGATCACGTTACCAACACACACAAACCCCATAAGCCAGGCTGCGTAAGGAGGTGACAACCGATGCCTTTGATCTTACCACTGTGTCCATGTTTAAGAGGGGAGGGGTGGGGAGAAGATGGGAGGATTTTATAGCATATAGCTGAGCGTAGGAGAACCTTTATAAGGTTTGTATACCAGTCAATATTGAATGCTATTGTAGTGCGGTTTGCTGTGAAAGAAGCCGGCAATGTTTACAAGAGTCACTTCGTCTCATATCGCCTATTCCATGCCATTAAATATATATACAGCCAGCTACTGTCTTTTTACCGACATATATTTTATGTTCTTTGGATAGAAGGAAGCAGTGTACGCAACAACGTCGTTAAACACGCCATCGAAGTGAAGCACCGGAGATGAACTCTGACCTATTATCTTGTATCTGACAACCATAAACACCCATGACATCGTGCGTGTTTTTCACTGAACTAAGTCAAGAAATCACACACAAGTGCCAAATTTTAAGTAAAGCCCCCCCAAAAAAACCCATGTGATCATGTGAATGAAAAATTTCAATACAGATTGTAAATCCTGTCAGATAATGTTCTGTGCATTGGTATGCGATGTCAACTCTAAGCATTAGATGTACATGTTATCGCATAAATACATCTACATAGAACAGTCTTTTGAATACAAAGATAATGTTCACCAAATCAGGCGCATGGTAAATATCTATTCCATACTCACTTATCATAGTCGAGTTTACAGAGGAGTTTGCTGTCCTTGACGAAGCATGACCTCGTGAGGGGTGCACGACAGAGGTCACATTGAAGGCATGTCTCGTGCCAGGAGTTGCCCATGACCCTCAGGAGGTAGCGGTCCTCAATAGGGCGACCACAGCCCCAACACAGGGCCTTTTCTGTGCCCAAACTTCCACTCACGGCACCAGACACTATCAACACAGCAAAGCAGCACACTTTATAGGTATCCACGAAGCGTAATCGAATGTATAGGCTGCAAAGATGTAAGATAACATCGTAAAATCATTGAGAACATTTACATTAAACAAAACAACTTAGTTCATGCTGTAATGAAGATGATAATGCTGATATCTACATTTATACATTCATCAATATATATTTATATATATATATATATATATATATATATATATATATATATATATATATATATATATGTGTGTGTGTGTGTGTGTGTGTGTGTGTGTACAAATATAATATATATACATGTATATATTTCTTATTATATATATATAAAGATATATATATGTATATATTTATATATTCGTATATAGATTTATGTATAAATAATTGATATATGTATATACACATTTAATTTACATATCTATAGATAAATATATGTGTACATATGTTTATATATAAATATATATATATGCTCATTTATATATATATATATATACATATATATATATACTTATATATATATATATATATATATATATTTAATATTTTAAATATTTAAATAAGCATATATATATATAAATATATATATATATAAATTTATATATATTTATGTAAATATATATATATATATTTATACAGATATTTATATATTATCAATACGCACTGCATTTACGACGCATCTACGGTGAGTATAACATTCAGTTGCATGATGCAAAACAACTTACTCATTTATCAACTGGATTTGAATCAAACATCTATTCCCTATTCCCTTTCAAATTGTGTCACACAAAGTTGCTACTATCGTCTTGATTAAACTTGTTGCTATAATCTAAAATATCGTTGTGATCATCTGATCATTTAAACCGTTTTGGACCACACACGAATGAAGCTGCGTACGCAGACATGAAAAACGTCGAATTTTGCTGTCCGTCATCTTGTTCCCTTAAATGATTCCACAGTTACTACCTTAACTAAAGGAATGACACGTAAAGCCCATTAGTCAGTGAATGATATACATCCTATTTGAGTCGAATTAAATTGAACGATCAAGAGCATTTGGGTGTACGTCGAATACATGTATTATGTTGATAAAATAATATACATCGCTTTGTGCATTATCAAGTTCTCTGAGATTAATAATTTGGTGATCTTAATGTTGAAAGCCAACATATTTCAGTACCGACTTCCTCCAGATTATGACACATACCCCGATAGCTTGACGTGCCTCATCGTGTCAGCTTTAATTGTGGACAATTAAACATTATTTCCATAACGCTAAATACGAGTAGGTTAGAAATAATTATTATCAATTTTTCACATGTTTAGTCGATAATACTTGTTCCCTAATTGTCACATAATGACGTCATCTTGGTCTATAAATAGCCTGTTATCGGCCTGTCAGGCGAGCAAATGGTACACCACACGCGATGTGACATTCATCATACTCACAGCAAACCCATGTAGGAGTGTATCGGTATAAAACATCTATATTTATCTTACTGAGACTTGAATTGGCGTATCTAACTCTAAAAGAGATTGAAGAAGCTATCTATTAAAGGGTTATCTAGATGTGGCGGGATAAATGGCGACAGATATGTGACACGTCTCACTTGAATGAGACGCTTCAAAGAGAGGAAAAGCAAAACTGGTGTGCAAGTTGTCGTCTTCTTGTTCGCAGCGACCGATAAGTCCGTCCGTGTGTGTGAGTGGGGGGGGGGGTGGGGAGGGATCAACACACTCGGTGGTTTGATGGTAAACTAAAATTGTACCTATGGGTATTAAATGGTTGTATTGGCGCACTTATTGCTCGGATAGTCCTTTAAATTGTACGAAATGCAAATAGCCTGTGCTGTGTACCAAATTCAAAGATCAGTGAGTGATTTTTATGGGCGATCTATACGAGCCAATTTATGATCTGTACGGGATAATATGTGATCTGTACCGGCAAATATGTGATCTGTACGGCCCAATATGTGGTCTTTACCGGCAAATATGTGATCTGTACGGGCCAATATGTTATCTGTAGCGGCAAATATGTGATATGTACGCGCTAATATGTGATCTGTACCGGCATATATGTGATCTGTACGGGCTAATATGTGATCTGTACGGGATAATAAGTGATCTATACGGGTCAGTATGTGATCTTTACGGGCTTATATGTGATCTGTACGGGCCAATATGTGATCTGTACGGGATAATATGTGATCTGTACGGGCCAATATGTGATCTGTACGGGACAATATATGATCTGTACCGGCAAATGCACGATCCGTTTGACACATCAAGTGGTCCGTATGGAACCCTTCAAGAGTCGTCAGTAGACACCAGTGACATGCACCACACGCTATATCGACAACGGGGCCCCGTCAATAATCTCATAGGTGGAGGGTATGGTTACAAACTCTACCTGAATAAATCCAAGTAACAGGATTTCATTGCAGTCTTGTGATCCACTAAAGACAGGTACAGGGATAATAACCTCAAGGAAACTTCAAACCACCCCGTGGGGTGTACTTCTTCACGTCCAGGGTTCATACTACACCAGCGTCTAAGCGCTGTATGGACCTGCATACGGGTCATTCACCGTACAAGTAAGTTTTCCACCTCTCACAGGTCGTCCGAATCTCCAGCCCCCACTCGATTAGTCCATCGTTAGGGGGTGAGAACGTTGCCGAGTTAAGTGCCATATTATCACTCAACAAGTCGCGCTAGATACACCGGCCATAGCACGAGTGTATCTAGCAATTTAGCTCACTAAGTAATGCGCTTCGATTTAGTATATGCCTTGACACTTGACATGTGTTTTATACGCAGACTAGACCTCATACCTCCATCTATGTAGGGAGGGGCGTGGTTTGCACGCTCCGAGACTCCGCTGTATTCATCCTGTGACTGAATCCATTGAGATGATAGACGCTATAGATGTGTGTGTGCTGGCAGTGGGGTTAGAGTTGAGTCTAGTGAGTAGGGTGGTGACAAGCCCCTGCTTTGTGTGTCCGGGGGAGAAGAATCTCGCGCTATACACGGACCCAAGCCGAGTGTTGTCAGGCGGGATCAATAAAGAACTATTCCGATTATTTGACATAACAAATCCATTTTGTAATTTTAATCTATCGCACTCAGGATCGGCGTTTGATAGACACGTAGCAGAAAACACCCGATCGTGCTCGGCTGATTTCAGCATAAAGTCACTAATGAGTCCGGTATCTCTTAGTTACGCAAGCAGCGAATTATCTAAGGTATTCATACTTAGCGGGCGACTAAAAATAGAATGTATGTCAGATGCAAGTGCGAAAATGATGCTACACTATCCGCACTAAGCCACAAGGCAGAGAGATAGCGCCCGTAATGGACTTGTTAGGGCAGCGATAAGTACGATGGCCTCTCAACATCCCGCCCTGCTGTCTGACAGCCATGCAACAGCTGATTTAACGTGTCCCGTGAGTACCGAATTTGGAGGTCAGGGTCGGAGGTCATTGGTGAATATCAATGGAGATTTTCAGAGGCCGGTGACAATTGTAGACGACCGTGTTACAGGTCAAAGTTCGAGGTCAGTTCTTTAACTCAGTTGTTGAGGTCAGTTGAGGAAATCAAAGGTAGAGGTTACCTACAGAGGTCAATGGTAGTTGCTCAAGTTAAATCGACAAGCTTTGCGCATGCGTTCACGCGAGGTTTTTTTTCCATATCAACACAGAGGTATAATCGTGTGACACAAAACTTGGGCGCGAGCGTCGAGTTCAAACATATGAACCATGGGCATCTGACAATTATTCGATATGTAGAGGGAATTTATTGCATTTAGCATTCTCTCATTATTAATTGTTTTTTAATCTGGCCACCTGTGTGAATTATTCAGCGAGATGTTGAGCGCGCATTTTCCCATCGATCAGGTCGTGTAAATCATTGAAGGTGAGAAAGACGTTGTGGTTGTTCGCGTCATTGCGCGGCGTTTGCGCGCGTGAACACATCAGAACACACGACCCATCACCGTGACGGCACATCAATTACTTACAGTCGCTTAACCAAATCATATATTTCACATAGCGCAACCTTAAAAGGTTCTGCTGTAATTGTTTATTGATCTAGACGGGTGAGGTTTAGAGGGGAGTATATAGTCGGAACCCGGCGACGACGCCCACTGATTGACGCCAAGTGAAGCGTGCATTTCACGGCTAATTTGGCCACGCCATGGGAGTAGTAATTGTGGGATATGGTCGACGCTGTGTTGAAATCGTCATCATTATTTGAGTTTATATTACCCTAATCAGGTGGGCTATTGAGAGGGCAACGTCGCGTCGTGTTGCGTAGGGTCAAGTTAGGGTTGATGTAAGATATTCACAACAAGAGATTTCTCGGATGAGAATGGCTAGAGGAACAACAGGAGAATAAGTCTCTTGTGTAAAGGAGGGTAAGTAAGGGCTGTATGAAATATGAGTAAGTTCATGAATGTGCTGATGGTGTGATTGAGTAGGTGAGTGGATGAGCGACTGGCTGAGTGACTGACTGAGTGACTGACTGAGCGACTGACTGAGTGACTGACTGAGCGACTGACTGACTGAGTGACTGACTGAGTAGTCTTTGAATATGCAACAGCTAACAGCCAGGTGCACTTTGTTGCGTACAACTCAGCTTGACACTTCAACTTCAACCCATTTCTGACCTGCGATCCTAAGTCGAGTAAGTGAGAGCGAATATCATAGGCTTCACTTCGCTTATCAACAAACTTAGCCCATATTTTCTCCATACCGATTGACCCTAAAAGCATATAACGAACACCGACTTCATTTCAAACCAAGTATCAAATAAACAGCGTATCAACTTTTCTCGTAGATATCGTGGCACCGCAACTCATCTCCACCATCCATCATCGCGACACCTGCACATCATCGCGACACCTGCACATCATCGCGACACCTGCACATCATCGCGACACCTGCACATCACCTATGCTGGACTCACCTGCACATTCCATGTGTTCCTGAATGGGCTCGAGTTTTGTCATCATTTGGTTTCCTCCGCACGGCATGTCCATCGTATTCGCGTCCAGATACATCCAAGCACAGTCGTGTGTCCGCTTTCATATGTCAACCTTCACCACCTGTATACGCTCAGGAGCCACCTAGCCAATGGCCAAGAAACCACTTGTCACTTTAAGGAATGTTCAAGGTATTTTTTCTATTAAAAAAAATTGGTCTTTTCCTCATGAGGAGTCGGTGATGAATTGTCCCAAGTAGAGATGTGGGTGGGTAAGGTGAGGGACTGATTCTGTCGGCGGGTCTGTGGGGCGGGGGGAGCCTCGTTATGTGGATGGTTGGGTCCGGCTATTGAGGGACGTTGTCGGAGGGTTTTGTACCCAGAGCTTCAAATAGAGATGGCAAAGAAGAGAGGTAGACAAAGCCAGTCTGCTCTTCAATCTGTTATCGGTCGTTAATGTCCTGTTCAATGGCGAGTTTATGACAACTCAAGTTCAACAGGGTCGCGTATGGGTAAAGGGGCTGGCGAGAGGTTTTCGCGGATGAGAAAGAGCGCTGGCGCGTCTGTGGAGCTAGGACTCGATGAGACGGTCGAGGCTTAGTCAGAGAAGAAAGGTAAAAGTCTCCATTCAGCGGCCAAAAGCGATCCTCACACCCAGTATTTTCCGCCTGCCCAACTCGCGCTATCCTGCTGGAAGTCTGTTTGCAACACGTCACTCCTTACTTTGATAAGCAATGCAAACGAAAGAGCAAATACATAAAAAGTTTAAAAGTAAAAGAGATCCAGTGAACTGCAGCAGGGACGTCAACGAATCACTACTACCCGGGGAACACCCGCGTTGATTCTTGGCACTCAGTCGTCGCCCGTCTGTCGTCTGCTTCGAGAGCGCGTGCAGCCCGAAAACATGAGCCGGACTATTTACAAAGCTCTCAAGGCTTGAGTGGTATTCGTGCGCTGGCGGGTTGGCCAATCAGGGCTTGTTTCGGGAGCTTCTTCATGAATTATGTCGCATTTTGATGAGTGGGTTTGGCAACTTGGTGAACGGGGAAAAGACCGCGCGCAGAAGACGAAAAGCTCAACATTTACCGGGCGGCCTCGCATAAGTCAGATTTCATAAAAACCATGCCATCAAACGCCGGCAGCACCAAATTAGGATAAATTCGCACTCTCTGATAGATGTATTTCTTTCCGATCCTCGGAAGGCATACGGTCGATTGGCCCCCAAGTTAGAATTCGTAAGAAACCTTTCTGTACTATGCTGGGTGTGTCAAAGTCTGCCAGGCGCCGACTGTCACGGATTCTGTCACGTTGCCTGTGACGGTCGAAGCAGAACAGTCGCCGACGGCACACGGCAACTCACAGATCCATTCACCAACACGTCTTACGTTCAGAGGGAAGTCGTTTTTATGTAGTTTTCTTTCACACAGCTGTTACTTGTATCCTCAAAGCCCGATGGCTGCGCTATGGCGTAGATATAGAATGACTATGATGGTCCTCTCACGCTAGCTTTTAGTAGAGGGGGTAAAGGGGCAGGTGTCAGTTATACGGAGTGGCGTGAACTTGCATGAGAGAACCTTGACAATACTCCGAGTGGTCACAACGCCAGGGTATGGAGCAAAGAACCCTTATTCGCCTGCAGTCAAATTGTGTCGGTATAGGTAGCTGTCAGAGCGCTGGGGTGTATGGAGTGAGGTGGGTAGGAGTAATGTCTCGGCACATTATCCCTACACCGCACTATACCACCTCCTGCCCTCAAGACTGAAAACCCTTCCCTGTTCTATACAGTATACTTCAACTCCACACAACACACCTCAACACACCTGGAGGTCCATTCATAACTGCACTTATAGCGAGTCTCTCTCTCTCTCTCTCTCTCTCTCTCTCTCTCTCTCTCTCTCTCTCTCTCTCTCTCTCTCTCTCTCTCTCTCTCTCCGTGAGAAACGCAGAGTGAAAAAACATAGACCCCTCGTAACCCCCGAACCCAACCCATACCCATGTTAACAGACGAGCGTCATAGCTAATGGTCTGACAAGCATTACAGTGGTAAACTATGCTATTATGAACGCTATTTAGTTTATTTCTGTAGAGAAAGAGTCTCCCATGGCGGTCTGACAAAGAGCTAGACTGCCGGCTGACGACCCAGAAAGCGGTGGTAAATACTGAAGTGTTTATTGTGGTGCAGAGAGAGCCTGCAGACGAGAGGTGATAGCCACATATGGCGACTGACAGACACTCTGCGACTCTATAAGACCATTAACTTCTCCTCTGCTATAGCTTGACATCGTGTTTATATCATTCAATTATCTGGTTTGTTTTGATTTCACAAATATAGGATTACAATTTATCATGTTTTTCCACCATAAGCAGATGAACGGTACCGATTTCAAAGAGAAATCCCCTTATGCTGAGATAGCTCGGGCCGCCATTAACATCCTGAAGCACCATGGGAAATATGTTGATGGTAGCGAGGTTTGAGAATGAAGGATAAAGCCCTGGACCCTTTACTGCGCTGTGCTAAGCATTAAAGAAGTGCTTAAAAAAGAACTCACTGCCTTATTTTCGCGATGACCCGTAACTCATTGGTAGTTATGGAGTTGGTGGAAATCACTACTACCAATTCAAATTGATTTTTTTAGTTACAGCTCTGGTTGCCTTTTAGTTTAATCTTTTATAGACTATTGAAGAGGTGCTTAACTTTTAAGCTGTCATTCTTTTTCTCTCCCACGACGTATGCCCAGGGACAACAAGAGAGTGTTAGTCTGAACAAGTGTATATAGGCGGGATGGGGTTGGGGAAGCTCTCCGTGAGAAAGCGAGAAGACAATAGCGAGAGGAAGAGAGAAGTAAAGACCGCAGGGCCGGGTGTATCATGTGAGATGTCTCACTTGCGTCATGTGTGAGCATCTTCTTCAACAAGGCGACCAATACGTTATTCATGTGAGAATCAGTTTATATATGCTACCTTTAAGTCGCAAACATCTAGTCTTCAAAGTATATCTATAATAATGAAATATGATACTAAGTCTTTGCTTGTGTATTAACTTTCACACCGTGGAATAAAAGATGGTATGAGAGAGAGAGAGAGAGAGAGAGAGAGAGAGAGAGAGAGAGAGAGAGAGAGAGAGAGAGAGAGAGAAGAGAGAGAGATAGAGAGAGAGAGAGAGAGGAAGAGAGAGAGAGAGAGAGAGGAGAGAGAGAGAGAGAGGAGAGAGACTGAGAGAAAGAGAGGAGAGATGGGGATGAGAGACAGAAGGAAACAGGGAAGGAGCTATATAGAGAAAGGAAAAGTGGGGGATGAGAGAGAGAGAGGAAACGGGGGAGAGAGCAAAGAGACAGAGGAAGGGACATGCATCAAGCCTTACACTGCCCGCTGATACCATGCACTGCCCGCTAATACCATGCACTGCCCGCTGATACCATGCACTGCCCGCTGATACCATGCACTGCCCGCTGATACCATGCACTGCCCGCTGATACAAATGGAGGATCATCCCACGTCAATATCTTCCCTCCAAGCACTCATAATCTCGTCACATACCGTTTATTTCCCAAATATCCAGCCTTGCCTCGTCAGCATTGAGCATTGACGACCCATGGTAATGAATGAAATGCGCGCAGTTAAAATCAAGTTAACTTCACGCATTAAAGCCTTCACATTACGAAAGATACGAACTACTCACCCCCCCCCCCCCCCCCCCAACCCCGCACCCCACCCTTGCCTCCCATACACCGAGCCCCTACACTGATTCTACCAGGCAGTTCTCATGCGAGCAAATCAAGTTGTTTTTTTTACATCAAGTGTCGACAGTCGCCGACAACAAGGCGGGGACAAAGCCCCATCGTACCTCAATTTGTTCGCCCCTCTTTGTAATTTATGAGAACATAGAATCATACCCCTAAACCCGCTACGGCCCGATTCTCTCTCGCTGTCTCATTCCAGTTTGAACCAAGTGTGTGTGTGTGTGTGTGTGTGTGTGTGTGTGTGTGTGTGTGTGTGTGTGTGTGTGTGTGTGTGTGTGTGTGTGTGTGTCTATGTGTCTGTGTGTGTGGCCGGCCACCGCCAAGGAAACGAATCAATTCAGAACGAGTTGTTATGAGTCTCCTATGATCTGTTTGTTTGGTATCGTTAGATCTATAAACAAGGTTTAATAATATTCTAATGACTAACACGTTTTATTGGGATCCTAGTCGGATCTAATTGCACAAATCCATGCTGCGCTAAGCACCAGTCATAGAAAACTCACTGCCTGATGACAGGAAAATTATTCCAGGAGAGCCACTGTATTGTTTCTCGACAAAAGGATTAAGGGTATAGGTTAGGGAAGGCGGACACCGGAGACTGGACTGGGGCTATTGTGGGGATATTTAATCCCAAGTTCAAAGGTCGAGCTGGGCGCACTTTGTTGCGTGGTAATGAGACATGAAGGTTGACACCTCGCTCAAAAGGCCCTTTCACGGCACAGAGTAATAAGCAGGCCGGTGATTGGACAGGCGAGTCACATGACTGATCTATGCCAGCGAGATGAGGGCGGGATGAGGCAGCTGTGAGGATGCATTAGATAGTGGAGGGTTACAGAGGGACATGTTGATCCGCGGGGATTTGCCAAGGATTCTCTATATGTTCCTATAATTGATTATATTCTTTAGGGAGGCTGCAATTATGATTAAGTAAATGACGATTTGTGGAGAAACGTTGATTTGCCGAGCGACATTATCGCAATATGCTGCTGGGTATATATTACATTCGCCTCCCACAGAACCCCACCCCCTACCCCAACCACTCGTAGCACCCCCACACCCCTACCCACCCCAACACCCCCAGCACCCCACCCCGCCCCAACACCCCAGCACCCTACCTCGCTCAGCTGGTTGTTCCACTAAGAACAACATGGTGTGGGGTTATTGCGATATGTAGACCAGATTCACGTGGACCACAGAGGACATAGAAAAACACAGGCCAATCACAGAGAGCATATCCTATGCTCATTGCACTCGAGACAAAGGTCCTCGCTATAACGACCCACTACAACCTGTGTAACGAAACTATTCCCTTTGATAGCGATCACTGTATGGCTGTATAGCTGACGCAGTACGCTCCGCAGTACGCTCCGCAGTACGCTCCGCAGTAATAGCCGAGCCTTGTTTCCGCAGTACGATCCGCAGTACGCTACCGTATAAGGTTGCCACAGCCTCAAATTGTTTGCCGTTACTGACCACAGCGATCGTTATTTACCGTAGGACCTTAGGTTGCCACAGGACCTTATCTAGTGACCAAGGACCTCGGTCACATTGTACCATTATATAGTGACCACAGGACCTTATATAGTGACCACAGGACCTTATATAGTGACCACAGGACCTTATATAGTGACCACAGGACCTGGTATAGCTTTCATTGTACCATGTTTTACAACCACAGCAGACCCTGTAAAGCGACCATTATACTCCATATAGCAATCACAATACCCTGTATAACGACCACAGCAGACCCTGTAAAGCGACCATTATACTCCATATAGCAATCACAATACCCTGTATAACGACCACAGCAGACCCTGTAAAGCGACCATTATACTCCATATAGCAATCACAATACCCTGTATAACGACCACAGCAGACCCCCTGTAAAGCGACCATTATACTCCATATAGCAATCACAATACCCTGTATAACGACCACAGTAGACCCTGTAAAGCGACCATTATACTCCATATAGCAATCACAATACCCTGTATAACGACCACAGCAGACCCTGTAAAGCGACCACTTTACTCCATATAGCAATCACAATACCCTGTATAACGACCACAGCAGACCCTGTAAAGCGACCACTATACTCCATATAGCAATCACAATACCCTGTATAACGACCAGATTATACATTGTATAGCGATTACAATACCCTGCATAGCAATCACAAAGCCCCGTATAGCGACCTCAATACTCTGTATAGTGATTGTCGAGCCGTCCAAGTGATCGACAGGGTCGTCTGTGTAGCAGCCACAATATCGTGTTTAGCGGTTACAATTCCTCATATAGCAACAGCAGTACCTTTCTCAGAGACGACAGAAGCTAGACCATCGACCTCATTATTCCGTTAACCGACTACAAAAACACCATTCTTACCCAGATTGTTCCCTAAATAGCGGCCGAAATTAACTGTACAAAGCGACTACAACGCCTTAAAATAGGACCTTAGTATCCGCCAATGGCGTTTTGGTAACCTTAAACCGCATGAAGAGATCGCAATGGTGATATCATAACCCTGAATAGCGACCGTGACAAGCGTCCATTCACATCAATACTATCTTTCCGCTATCAGAGGGAATCTTGTAAGTTGAAAATGACATAAGGAAACGTATGTAACAGCATTCTGACAGAAGCAGTCAGCGAGGCCTATGCGTGTATGTAAGCGTTGGCAGGTGACGACTTGAGGCAGTCCACGAGACAGCGTATAGCTCAAGACGGCTAGCAACAGTAGTGTTTGTCTCCAGGCACCAACACCTGCTATGGAAATTAGCCCTCTTTAAAGTAGTGTTTTTGACTTGAGATCGTTCCTCTTTCCTCTTTATGTATCTACAGGTGCCTCCGGTAAAGCGACCTCGAGGGAGCACCTCCACCAGTGAAATCGTGTACCGCTCTCTGAAGCGACGCGTCCGTTCCGGCCTGTTCCACTCGCGCGATGCGGCTTAGTTTTACCTAAAAGTTTAGTCGACAGACATCCATATTGCATATGATCTCCTTGTTGAGGAAAAAATCCCGCTGTATATATGGTTTCCTACAGAAGAGGGCGTTAACTTCCTGGGACGCATCGTCTACCATGAAAACAACATTCCTATTTGTGAATACGCTTGACGAAGCTCTCCGAATAAAAAGGCGATTGCATCATGACATCGTGAAGCTGAAGATGACATCACTCAGCCAGTTCTAAAGTACACCACTAGGTCCATACATTAATGATGCAACTGTATGTAGATTACAAAACGAATACCTGCCCTAGTCTCGATTCTGTGTTACTAGGTATAGGCGCGTTTAAATGCGGGTTAAGATCGAGAGAGAGAAAGAGGAACAAAAATATAGGGTGGGGGTGGGGGGGGGGGTGCGGAGGGACAGTGGGTGACAGCGCCAAAAGAGGGAGAGATCGAGACACATACAGGCAGAGGGAGAGAACGAGACACATACAGGCAGAAGGAGAGAACGAGACACATACAGGCAGAAGGAGAGAACGAGACACATACAGGCAGAGGGAGAGAACGAGACACATACAGGCAGAGGGAGAGATCGAGACACATACAGGCAGAGGGAGAGAACGAGACACATACAGGCAGAGGGAGAGATCGAGACACATACAGGCAGAGGGAGAGAACGAGACACATACAGGCAGAGGGAGAGATCGAGACACATACAGGCAGAGGGAGAGATCGAGACACATACAGGCAGAGGGAGAGATCGAGACACATACAGGCAGAGGGAGAGAACGAGACACATACAGGCAGAGATAGAGATCGAGACACATACAGGCAGAGGGAGAGAACGAGACACATACAGGCAGAGGGAGAGATCGAGACACATACAGGCAGAGGGAGAGATCGAGACACATACAGGCAGAGGGAGAGATCGAGACACATACAGGCAGAGGGAGAGAACGAGACACATACAGGCAGAGGGAGAGATCGAAGGGAACAAGGAGAGTAAGAAGTGGTTAGAGGGAGAGAAAGAAACTGAGGGAGTGAGGGAGGCCAATGGATGAGGAGAAAGAGGCGATGAGAAGGAGGGTAACTGAGGGAGTGAAGGAGGCAAATGGATGAGGAGAAAGAGGCGGTGAGAAGGAGGGAAACTGAGGGAGTGAAGGATGCAAATGGATGAGGAGAAAGAGGCGATGAGAAGGAGGGAAAGCGAGGGTAGATAGATAGATAGATAGATAGATAGATAGATAGATAGATAGATAGATAGATAGATAGATAGATAGATAGATAGATAGATAGATAGATAGATAGATAGATAGATAGATAGATAGATAGATAGAAAGAAAGATAGATAGCTAGATAGATAGATAGATAGATAGATAGATAGATAGATATCGAGAGAGAGAGAGAGAGAGAGAGAGAGAGAGAGAGAGAGAGAGAGAGAGAGAGAGAGAGAGAGAGAGAGAGAGAGAGAGAGAGAGAGAGAGAGAGAGAGAGAGAGAGAGAGAGATGGGGGGTGTAACATTATTGAGGAGCGGGATGTGAGTTGTTGTACGGGGCTGTATAACGGTCAATTGCCGGGTGATATGAGTCGAGGCGGACACTCGAGTGATCCCAGTATCGTACTCCGTGATAACGCGATGTTGCTCTACTCAGCCGACGTCGAGTGCGGCTCTATTCCGTGACCCTGTCAATCAATTCCGTCAACTTGTGGCGTTTTTCTTGGCTCGACAGTTCCCTATTTATCTTTAGGTGAAGTGCAGCCCCTATGAAAGAAAGGGACATAGCTGTAAGCCGACAAACATGTAGACACCGCCATAGGGAGTCTGTTCATTCAAACAGGCTTCTCTACCACACTATACATCATCCCCGTGAGATTCTATAAATCTTTTGAAGACGACGAATTCTTTCATTAATAAAAAAAGAGAGTTTTGTGAAATAGCTTAAGGTGATGCTAGGCCGTGTTCTGAGCCTTGTTTGGTTGCCGTGTTGGACGCTTCGCACGCGAGCGACGTCTATCACATGGTTGTTCAATGTTCTAAATGACCCCGGATGATGAAAAAATGCGATGTCGCCACCCTGTACTAATTTAATGTATTGGGGTAAAATCCGGCAACACTCCCTAGCTGATGCAGCTTAAGGCCCGGACGATTAAGAGGCAAAGTGAAAGATAGTAGCGCACAAGGTCTTGTAAATTAGCAACAGAAACATATATCTCCCATGATGACGCCATGGCCAGGTTTTGTTTCGATTGTGCGCACGTAATATATCATTGTTTTAGCTTCCATTGTAATAATGGCTGGGGGAGGAAGCAATCTTTCATCTTTATCTGGGACAGATCGCATTTCGTGGCGCTGTGATGTACAATTTGGAGACTGCTCTAGCTATGATTTGGATTGGTTGCATGGTGTGAGGTCACTTAGCTGGATTATGAATTCAGCCGGCTGGCATGCTTTGCATCATATATGTACGTGTTTGTTGAGCGTAGGTTCAATTTCATCACAACAGGAAAACATAATTTCCGGTATGCTGCGTCAGACTGGAACATTCTGCACGAGGTTGGTATGGTTTATAATTAGATTCATCTTCGGAAAATATGCCTATATTTCATCACTTATTTATTGCAATACATTACCACCTCATCTGTGGTATTAAAAGACCATGAACAATAATAAAAGAACCTCTGTTATTGACCTGACATCAATCTCGATTTGGTTTGAACGTCAGAAGTGACGGCAAGAGCAGTCCACTAAACGTGCCTCCGATTGAGTGTCGCCGACGTGTAAAAACTTCGCTTTGACACTAGCTCATCTACGTCACGAGCTGTCACCATCAATCAAAAGTCGAGTCACGCTCTTACCTATTAATATAACTAATCATGACACCACTGTATTTGTGGCGGCAAGGGAAAACGCCAATTGTAATCATTGCTTTGTACTCAATCATTCGCACCTGCATTGATGCTTGATTGATTGATAACCCCACTTGGAACTCGCTATACCAATTTCTTTGAATTGATTCTCGAGCCCCTTCAAGTGATAAACTACCGGCTAATAGATTTGCAATAAATATTACTGCCTCTTTAGGAATTTGGTTATACCTTACCATACAGTAATATAGCTCTTGATATTACAGGTAATTGACCATGCGTGGTTAAATGTACAGGTGGCAATGCCAGACGTGAGGACCCGCTGTGATCACTTACCTGACATGATTGACAAGATGGGGACATGCAGGATGTCTGCGTATCTGGGCATCAGTTAAACTTATACACTCAGGTAAACATTGTTTTTGCACAGGTGATAACGGTTTGATTGAGTAGAATTTGGACAGGTGAGTGAAGGAAATGCTGTTGATGTGAAGGGATCGGGTTAAGATACGAGATAATTCACCCGAGAATTCCATGTATTAGTAGCGATGTTGAGCTGGGTTGTTAGCTGCAGGTATGTTTAGGCGATTCTTCATCCGGGGCTTACAAGGGGCTGGACAACATGGTGTAGATATACCACGGTGTGGGAGGGCGATAGATAACGAAGGCCAGGTTGAATACCAGGCACTTGCTCGGTAACTGGGGCTGAAACCATGTATGATTAACGTTAGATATAAAACAAGAGGCTATGAGACATGATGAGAAGGGGTTAAGGGGGAGGTATGACAAGATTTATTTGGGAGCTTTGATGTGTGGGAGAGCGAGGGAGACAGGGTGAATGAAAAGGGATAGAGAAAGGGAGAAAGAGAGTAAGAGAGAGAGAGAGAGAGAGAGAGAGAGAGAGAGAGAGAGAGAGAGAGAGAGAGAGAGAGAGAGAGAGAGAGAGAGAGAGAGAGAGAGAGAGAGAGGGAGAGAGGAGAGCCTTTCTCTCTCCTCGAGAGCTAGAGAGACTCTTCTCTCCTCTCGTCTCTCTCTCTCTCTCTCTCTCTCTCGCGCGCTCTCTCTCGCTCTCTCTCTCTCTCTCTCTCTCTCTCGCTCTCTCTCTCTCTCTCTCCTCTCCTCTCTCTCTCTCTCTCTCTCTCTCTCTTTCTGATGCTTTCTTCTCTTTCTTTCTTTACTTTTCCTTTCTTTCTTCTTTCTTTCTTCTCTTTCTTTCTTTCTTTTCTTTTTCTTTCTTTCCTTTCTTTCTTTCTTTCTTTCTTTCCTTTTCTCTTTCTTTCTTTCTTCTTTCTTTCTTTGCGAATTAGGAGAGGGAGGGACAGCTTTTCTCCTTGTTATATATCTGCGGCACTGTTGCCACAGTTTTACTTAAATGCCGATAACATGGGAGTTGTTGGAATGACAATAGATATATTCAAGCATCATATGTACTCTATGTTGCTATGGTGATCTACCAGTTGCTGGCAACAGCCGAGCATCCTCCATCGTCTCTACCCAACCCTCGATGCTTCTCTCCTCATGTAGAGGTGCTAAACTGATAACCTTGGTCAGCTTGCCACTGCAGCTCAAGCCAGTTTAGTAAGGGTTAATTGCTTTTCCATTTACATGCAGAACCGGCAAATCCCCGCTAAGAGCGGCCAACTTACGAAGCGCTTTTCTGTATCGCTTTTTCAATTATGACCATTACAGCTCTCCCTTGAAAAGCCGCCGAAGAGTTTGAGCGAGCAAACAGTAGCTGAAGTAGCTACTAAAAGCCGACTCTTCCCTCTGATGCTAAAGCTTGTGTTTGTCCATTACTGATTCCTACATTGTAGGCTGTTTACCAACAGAAGTCGGCCATTTCCCTTCCGTCAGTGGAAGAGTTTGAGAGAGGAAACGCCCGCGGGAGGTAAGCTGAGAACTCCCCTTATAAGGCGAATCTCGGAGGCAGGACACGCTCGCATGAGGCGCGTGCGATACAGACGTATCCTGAGGTTATGAGGCACGGAGGGAGTTTAAGGAGGGATCGCATTGAGGGTTTTACAAGTGACACGGGCTTAACTGGGCTCAATGTGCGTGAGTTGAGTCAGACTGTACGTTGTACGAGTAGAGCGTGGCGTCTGCCGGAGGTTAACCGCGATTTATTTACCATGATGAGCACTAGGTGGCGCGCTGGCTGTTAGTCAATCTCGTCGGCTGAAGGGACATCTCGCTATTTGTTTATTAGTGCAGATGGCGCTAACTGCGACAGAAGCGATCGTTAGGATGCCGGATCTGTGGGGAAAATGACCTGCCTCATTTGTCCATTCATATAAACGACGTTAAACGCGCCGATTGTAACGTCATCTCTTATTCAAAACACCCCTTGTTTGTCGCCATTATTACTCTAATCGTCATCATCAGCCCAGAATTCAGCATATTTTTGTTCATCCTCATCGTTATCGCCTTCAGCTTCGTCGTCATCCTCGCCTTCAGTCGCTGTAACCTCCTATTTGTATTACAAGTTCCTTGCATCATTACCGGTGTGGTAAACATCATATTCGCATCCATCGTCGTCGTCATCATTTCAGTATCCGTGGGCCCATTCATCGTCGTCGTCATCATCATTTCAGTATCCGTGGGCCCATTCATCGTCGTCGTCATCATCATTTCAGTATCCATGGGCCCATTCATCGTCGTCGTCATCATCATCCCATTCATCGTCGTCGTCATCATCATTTCAGTATCCGTGGGCCCATTCATCGTCGTCGTCATCATAACAGATAAGCTCCACATCATCAATATCGGAATGATTGATTATTATCATCATCATTATCATAATCATCTACATCATCGTCGTCGCTGTATCTGGTTCGGTCATTAGACTCTCAAGTAGTATTATGTTTCTCATTTCACATCTAATAGAGGAGGTGCCGACTTTCCGATGTATCACCCGCCGTGAAATATACCATGTCGAACCCAATAACGCAACTGCATATATCGTCACCGCGTCGCGCCTGGCGGACGCTCTCTTCACTACGCTATATATTTCAAAGGCGAGTTAACATCATTCAGAGGCCGTCAATTTGATGTGTTAATTCGTTAAAATGGTTCCACAAAGCCTCGGCTTAAATCTAGCACAGGTGGGACATTATTACCACTGCGGATATATACAGCAGTATGAGCATGGTGTGATGCGGTCCGGTGATATTACGGCGTGTGTCACCTTATCATGCCTCTCCACGTATCGCTAGAACTCTGATACCAAGCACGTCCTATCTTCCTCATAATTGGTAAATTCAAGCATGGATGGTGTTATGACAGTGTGTGAGTGGGTCGAGATATATAGGACAGGTGACGAGTTGCAGAAGGTCGCCAATCATACCAGGTAACTCAGGTAACTCAGGTAACATGATATGCATATGACGAGAGGCGCATCTCTTGTAGAGGTGTAACAGGAAACAGGTGAAGGCTGTCCTACCTGACACATCCACTCAAATCAACATAGGGATATATATATATATATATATATAGAGAGAGAGATATAGAGATATAGAGAGAGATATATATATATAGATAGATAGAGATATATATTATAGAGATAGATATAGATAGAGATATCTATATAGAGATCTCTCTATCTATCTCTCTATCTCATATATATATACTAGATAGAGAGAGAGAGAAGATCTCTCTATCTCTCTCTATCTATCTAGAGATATATATATCTCTCCTCTCTCTATATCTATCTATATATCTATATACTATATATCTATATATCTATATAGATATATATATATATATATATATATATATATATATATATATATATATCAGCGCTTCATTTTATTCTGTGCGGAAATATGGATAACGGAGTTTATTAATATACTGGTAATATCCATTAGGCTGGAATCATCGTAGAATTATGTTTACGAAATATGAGATTTCATAAAGGATATATCTCATATCTCAGATATGATATGAA
>CM067352.1:60835683-60850683 GCA_034190875.2 Urechis unicinctus
CGCGCCTTTTCAACCTTTCAGCCTCCTTATACGCGCATTGTGTCCCCATAGCAACCGATGGCAGGCTAGCAACACCCTGTGCTCTCCAAGAAGTAATCGCACGTTTGTCAGAGCAACACCTCCGGCGAGCGACAGCCTCAGGGTGCCTCTAGCGGGCGGAGAGAGAGGCAGAGGCATGTAGGAGGGTACAGAGCATGCCTCCTCACCAGCCAGCTCCCCCCGTCATTTGTAAGGCGCTAAGTCGGGCTATATAGTTCAGACGAACACAATATCTACCATCAATCATTGTTACCAGCTCGTTGTTTTGACACTGATATTGGGAGAAGCCTGAACCGCGATGGCTACGGAAGCTGTCGGTTGTTTGGTGGAAGTGTCGTTGGGTGGTGGGGGAGATGACTTCTTCCTGGTGCCTAGAACTGCAATGGTGTGGCATTGGTGGGTGACTTCAAGTTATGTCCGTTTTTTTGTGACTAGTTTTGGGGTCCACGGGTGTCGCTGGTTCTTGGCACCCACTGTTGCCTTGGGTCAAATTATTGGCTGTTATTCTGGGGTCCTGTAACAATAGCGGGGACACTCGTGATACAAATCATTGTGATAGCTAGCGTTATTAACAACTACATTGTGGTCATGTTATAAACGAGGGCCATATATATTTAAAATGAGGGATATCTGCAGATATCGGTTTGGTTTTAATCCCCAATGGGTCAGGCAATGTCGATGTATGCTCCTCTTCCGCCGCTAGAAGACATCATAATTCAGACTTTTTTCACCCATCCTCCGTGTCAACTTTTCAGCCTTACTTTCTTTACCAGAACGCCCACTCTTCGTCATCGCCGTACAGAAACTCAGTACATCCTTCCCACCTCGTACGTCATGTGCAGAATGGAGAAAGGAACTCGGACCAGCTGCAAGACGCCCACCGGACAAGCAGACGACTTCCGCTGTCATTTTCCCGCCACACATATGCTGTCTCTCATCGCGCACAAAACAACGGCTTCGACGAGATTTCGGCATCGTTAATCTCGCGCTATTGTTCGCGCACGTGTGAGACGCCCCGCCGATCTCTGGCGGAAACGGCCGAACAAAAGTCATGCAAATGTGGACGCCAACGCGTGGATTTTAATACCAATTAGCCAATTAGAATATCTCAGTCATGAGTTGCGGCCGTTTTCGGAGCAGCGCACGGGAAAGACGAAATCCCCGCATTGCAGATTAGCATAAAGGGGCGTTTGTTTCTCAGCTGGTGGGGAAAGTGCGCGAGCACAAATGTCTAAATCCAATTGTTTGAGGGTCGGCACAGGGTCAGCGGACATGGTGCTGTCATCCATGAGCGTCACATCGCACCAGTTTTGGGTTATAACATCAACTTTGTCATTTTTATGTACTTTCGACTTGCTGTTATGGCGCTTTGTCTTAGGGAAACTTGTTCATATTTAGTACTTTTAGATTTAATTTGTGAGGCTTACTTCCAGTACAATATCTTGATTGTTTTCATTCACAGGATTCAGCCTTTGTAGATACCCTCCGAAAGAGATTGGCAGAATCGGATTAAATTACTCAGTTAAAACATTTTCGCCAACATTTGTTGGCTTTGTGATAGATTAAAAACGTCTCTTCTGTGAAACTACACAGTTTTATCATTTTAGCAAAAGACAGAAACACTAGTCTTCTAAAGAACAAAGCTAAAACTGATTTCCAGCTTAATCAGTGACGTGACCAAGAACATAGTGGTCAAATGAGCATTTGACAAAGGAGAAGAGAGCAGCATAGGATTAAACATTATCATGGCCGTAAAACAAACCTAACAATGACTGAATCAAAGCACATCATTGCACGAAGCTACACCACAAAAGGAATCATTTGCTTCTTTGGACTTGCTGGACGCTATCAATCTCCATTCACAAAACGTACCCCGTCAAACCATTCGCCAGCGCTTGATAAATCCACAACGATTGGTTGTTGCCAGTAATTAAAGTACAGAACCATCAGAAAGGAACATTTTCATAACAAAAAGTTGTCAAAAGCGCAAACAACACCCTTCAAACTTGAAGGACTTGGGAAAACAATCTCAAAGTAATTATCAGGATAGCTGGCCTTTAATTCACTTCAACTCGTGTCATTTGGCGGGAACTTGTCCTATGTACGCTTGTCACGGATCAACAGTATCGATCAGACATCGTCGTATGAAGACCACGATGGTGAGAACTCGCCATTGTCTCGCTCTGAAGGAAGTCTGAAATCCGAGCAGGGGAGCACTCTGTAATTGTTGCAAATGTTTAGTGGCTGCGACCGCATTGATATCGAGGCTGTCATTTAACAAATGCCTGGGTAAATACATCAAGGGAAGAGGCTCAGTAAAAACAGTCCACAACATCATTTCTTTTCTTATTGAATGTAATATCTTAAGGCGCTGATTGCACTTTTTTCAGTGACAAGAAGTGAAATGACTAAGTGTAAGCAAGGCTCCACCTAGCGGTGAGCACGAGTATCAATAGCGATCACGTGACCACAGATGGTCATTTTCTCAAGATCTGTTCGCAAGCAGTCAACCATTTATTAAGAGAAGCATCATTAACACTGTTTCAAATGTTTGCGCTGAATGAAAAAAACCTCAAAAGGTTTAATTTAAAGAAGCGGAATATGTTGGTTCCGTCTCTTACCTGGGACAGGTATCTGATTTCGTCTCTTACCTGGGCCAGGTATCTGAGAGTGATCCTATTGTTGCAATCGATTGACGAGGATCAGGAATCAGGTTAACATCAGGTTTGCAAACAGAGAAAGAAACTTCACGCGCCATGAAATGAAGGAACCGAACAAAGCGGTTGAGTTAATTTGCCGTGAAGATAATTGATGTTGTATTTATCTTTTTGACAGGTATGTTACCTGTGAAGATAATTGATGTTGTATTATCTTTTTGACAGGTATGTTACCTGTGAAGATGATTGGAGATTCTCCTCAACTCCAGATGCAATTTGATTAAATGTCACATTAGCCTGTTCCTCTTATTCTTTGCCATGCATTTCATACTGCACCGGTTAACCCTGATTATTGAGGTAAATGTCACCGTGTGAATATAACACTTCCGCTGAGTCTAGTACTGCATGTATATAACTTTCTCAACACTTTGTGGGGTCCAAATACACCATAAGCCCAAGAACGCTGGTGATCAATCGATCTCGGCATAAACAGGAGCTTCATCAAAGATCGTCCGTCATAGTTGATTGTTAGTCTACGCACGTCATGCTCACCAGATGAAATTGGGTTCCGGCTAGAAATGAGGTGCTCTTTTGTGGATTGTGATGAAGAAGTAATTGGGAAAAAAGCAATCCAGAATATGGGTGGGGACGAGACGGGTGTTGGTAGCTGATGCTGTGGGACAGATTATTGGAAGGCTTTGGTAAAAGGCCCAAGTATAGCTTTGTGCATAAGGTAAGGGCATGACTCTATTGGCTGAGCCTTGGGTCTTTTCTTTACAATAGTCGTGTGTGGGTGGAAGACATCAATAGGTGTTTAGATGAGGTAAAGGTCATTTGTGTATGATGTATTGGAGAACTCGATATTTCCACTTAGGATTCTTG
The DNA here is from genome assembly GCA_034190875.2 of Urechis unicinctus. Taxonomy (NCBI): domain Eukaryota; kingdom Metazoa; phylum Annelida; class Polychaeta; order Xenopneusta; family Urechidae; genus Urechis; species Urechis unicinctus. The sequence goes on from CM067352.1 coordinate 60,839,262, forward strand.
GTATTTGACATATGCGTTTGTGAGGAAGTGATGTTGATGACGAACTAGAGGAAAGTACAGAGAGCCTAGTCAAATCATCCGTAATAGATGAGGAGGATGACGATGATGATGTTTATAATCCAAACATCAGACGACGATAAAAATAATGACGACGATGATGAAGATAATGATGATGAAGATAATGATGATAATGACAATAGATTATAATGATTATGATGATGATGACCCGATGATGATAATGATGTTAGTCTTGATGATGATGATGATGATGATGATGATGATGACGACAACGAGGATGGCGATGCTGTTAATGGTGATAATTATGCTAATGATGCTTATCATAATGATAATGATGATGATGATGATGATGATGATGATGATGATGATAGCGTCGATAAAGCGACTGCACATTATCATGATATCAACGACGACCATGATGTCAATGACATGAGCATCACCACAGCACTCAAGCCGTGTAGGTCGATGACGACGATGAGAGAGTTACTCTGTGATCTCCCATTCTGCCGCTGCTGTCACCTGACCGAATCCACGCTACCACGTGATCTGATTAATGCTTTGCAATAAGCGCTTCTGAAGACAATGCTGCTTCCCACGCTGATTTATATCCTCTATATTATTGGCTTTCAACTTCACCATTGTAGGAATGAAAAATGAATGTTGCGTTACCTTTCCTTTGCTTAGCCTTTTCGATAAAATTGACAGGGTAGAGGTCACATGATCTAGATGGTGTTTATCACGTGATAATCACGTGGCTATGTTCGTTTGTGCTTTTTTTCGTAATATGTTGTTCGGGGCGTTGATCACTGAGATAAACTAACATTTGCTTTATTTGCTTATGAATTGGCTCATTCCTCACAAAATATGCAATTATCATCAGTATAAATTGCTGGAGACAGGTTATACTATTGAATCAGGGATCAGTTTCGAGGTTTGTAAGAGCCCAGTTTATGCCCTCCGAATAAATTTTATGTTATTTTAATTACAGACCAAAAATCGATCAAGCGTCTGTGTAAGTTTTCTTTGAGGTTTTGAATTCGCGTTTTGTTTACTGATTGAATTGCCTCAGAGATGTTGTATCGGATCTCAAATAAAGAAGGCGTCTTTAAGTCCGTTTAAGGTCAAGTCGCAGCTGACTTTTTGCGTTTCAATAGCGTCAAGATTTAATGTATCTCTTAAGGTAATTAGCTTCACGTGACAGGGAAAAGAAAGAGCAAAAAAAGGTTGAGCTGGCATGTCTGTGATTGGCTGTCAAATCGCATTAGCCACTCTTCACCCACCCCCCGCGATGCCGGATGTCACATGCCTGCCAAACCCGCCAATCAGAACCACGACGCCTCAAATGAGCCATTATTAGGTGTTTTTAGAGGCGATGGAGCCGAAAAGAAGGGCGAGTTTTCTGTCAGCGTGATCTCTATGACACTCAATCAAAACACCGTTTTAGGGCGAGATGGAGTAAGGAAGTTGAAGTCACGGTCATTACACGGGTGAATTTCCACGTGAAGTTGTCGGTTCAAGACAACACTCATCGACGCCCTACCCATGAACGCCCTTATCCCCACTTTGTAAATATCCAGATGGTCCGTCTGCATGAGCCGACTCAGTCTCTGTCCATCCCAAGACAAATCGAAATGACCAATCGTCAGTCGAATCGAAATGACCAATCGTCAGTCGAATCGAAATAACCAATCGTCAGTCGAATCGCAAGGCAAAATGTCCCAAATTCAAGTCAATCGTGAAAAAAATCCCTGCTGATTGCTAATCAGCTCATTAGCTATCATTCCTGGCTAAACACTTCACGGCAACCGACTAGAAACTCAGAGAAGACATTTCAAACGGAAGGTATTGATGATGTATTGGCGTAATTGGTTTCTCTGATAAAAGCCTTGTTACAGGGATATCAAAGGTGTCGGCTCTCCGTCCAGCCGTACCCTCATAGGTTCATCCAAATGCGAAGGGATTACCCTCAAGGGGACCTCTTCACAGGTAACACATGCTGTCTACTTCTTCAAAGAGGAGGCGAATAAAGACATACAGCTACTTTGGAGAAGGCATGCTGCGAACTCGCTGACTCTTGAAACATGAAAACAAGCGGTGGAAGGCTGGTGAATGAGCGTGTGTGGAATGACAGGCGATCATCGCCTCGCCTTGATTAATTTAGTCATATGTCAAGGAGGTAGGGTGGTCAGAATATGTTGGTAGGGAGGTGGGGCGGGTATGAGTTTCTCGCGAGGGGACAGCTGTGGTTGCTTTGGCGCGTATGGGTTTATGCCATGAACTTCATCCTCGGGATTATCTCGATGCCGGTATACAGGCGTCAGCGGAAGGGTACACAACCGCGCATGAGCTCTCGTAAGATGTCAAGGAACCCGCGAGAACCAGCGAGATTCCCGCGCTGCGCGTTTGTCATCAAGGAGTGTTTACGCAGCGTCCCCGTCTGTCCTATACACAAGGCCCTCATTCCCTCAATCACCACCCAACCATGTCTCATACCAAGTTAGGTCAACGCGCGTAATCGCTGCCGCCCACCTTTTGTATTTCCCCTCGACTACAATCTATTACAGTCTTTGTTCTCTCGGACTCATTAGCATTTTCGAATGCTGTGGTGAAACAAGGCGCCTTTGACCCGGCCTAAAAAGGAAGCAATCCCATACTCACATCTAAAGAGGAAATAAGGCAGCAAGTACAAACAGTGACATCACAATATTGCTTCCCTGATCTGCAATATTGCCCTGGTCAGTAGCCGAGAGCTCTTGACTTTCGTCCCCTTTTGTCCCCAGGCGCTTTATAACATCCGTGTTTAGAGCGGCAACAAGGGGAAATCCTGGCAAGTCGCAGATCGCGTCTAATATCGCTCACACGACACTAAGCCATGAAAATCCTATTGACAGAGGGGCATTGCTTTATAAAACTTGCCCGCCAGCTATGAGGGTCTTCTGGGAGCTACTTTGGCTGTCCTGAGAGGATATGTCCTCCCAAGATTCCATCAACCTCTCCAGAATTTTCTGGGAATGATCCCATGGCTGGCTTTATTGCCGGGAAGAGGAGGTTTATGCCCCGGGATGCAATTCTCCCGTCTCTAAGAGAGTTGGAGATTGCTGAAGGCAGGCGTTAAAACTTAGTTTTATTGGAACCTGCCCGATCCTAAATTGTGAACCTGCCGTTTACTACGCAGGAGGACGACATTAAACTCGCTTGTGGTTTTAACTAACAATGCTTGCGGTCAAGCGGAAGGTTGGCGCTCTGTTTACAGCCTGGATTCCGACTACCTGCTGTTCAAAAGTCGTCACGTGGTCACATTAAATGATCTAATAAATGACAGCCCATGGTTCGGGTAGCGTAAGTGAAGAAAACCAAGAAATTTCAATATTCATAATTTATTCAGACCTTAATAGGCACAAGATACTAGATATGCACATAAATATGTTAATTGATATATAGGTAAACATATGACTAGAAAGGCTCACGGGATGAGGACCAGTGTGGGCTGTGTTATTCGTAATGAATATCCTCACTTGTTTAAAAATGACTCGCTTTGCCTCAGTTATATTCGTCTCACAAAGCCCGATTTCATGCAAGTACGCAGTTCAAATGTAGTAACTTAAAACACCACCAAACCACTGGGACAACAAATCCTGCAGTGTTTGAATGTCATTCTGGAGGTCATAGCACATCAAACAGTTTGAGTCACAATACTGAGCTGTGGAGAAAATGATATCCTAGCAGTGACCTTGAAGAAGGTTAAGGTGGCGAGAAATATGAATCCTGCATGCAAAAGAGTCTGTCAATGGGAGCCTGTAACGCGTCGTGGCAACGACCTAAGTCCGGATGACCTTGAACGTGATCAGTCATGATGTTTTCGAGGTCATTCATGTGATGGCTGTGATAGGACTGGGCAGTGTCCAGCGTAGAACAGGTGTAAACATCTGGAAACAAAAGTAAAGGTTTAAGAAACAACATTCACGAATGATTTGATGTTATCATTTATCATCTCATTCAGTGAAAATGCTGTTTCAATTTTAATCGCAACAAACTATGGCTTATTATATCTTTATGCTTAAAATAGCCATCCTTAATCAGATGAGAGACTTCATTATTGCTTATTGTATTGGATTGCTGACTTGTCGGTGCTTACTGGACGATGACGAGTTAAGCGAGGTAAGTTGCTGGGCGAAACTGTTCTCCTTTTTCGGCCCGTGGCTTTCACCGCTCGGCTTGGCCTTCGTTTTTTTGCTGTTGCTTTTCTCTGTCACAACGCAAGCATCACCCAAATTACACCCAACCTCTGTCTCATATATCACAAGTTAAACTAAGCCACTCTGATAAAAGTTGTACACAAGAGATAACTTGATTACAGGTGCATTACCTGTAGTTTCGGGCTTCCTTTTATTGACATCTTTGGCTGTTCCTTTCTTGTCCGACTCTTTCTCACCACTCTGTTTCCGGGCTATTTTCTTCATCTGTTTTACATAAAAATGAAAAATGAAACATGGTGTTTGAACAGTGTGGTACAACACGAATATCCTGGAGTAAAGACTAACAGCGTCAAAGAAAATGCAAGTCATGTTGCCGATATTTGACGAATTTGTCTGTATATATGAACGTAAATAAATTGACGGGAATGCGGAAGCATGCTCGGCTACCTTGGCTCGTTGATTCTGGAACCAGACTTGCACGACGCGTACAGATAGCCCCGTTTCTTGAGCCAGACTTTCTCGCACCTGCATGAGACGAATCCCAGGTGAGACAACGATCATAACTACGGGCGTTTTAAAAGTGGTTTATTCCGATTATATCATCACACTTTAAGTGCAGACAGGGATGGGCTATTTATAGAAACTGTGGTACCTGTTTATAGGAGTGTATGATAAAATGACATAATCGAGTTGAATTGTATGAATGATTGTGAAATAGTCCACGTGCCCTAATTACAAATGTAAAGGTAAACATTCAGAGGACTTGTCGTAAATCTCTCAAGCTGGCTCTGTCTGAAAACCAGTCGAGTTCCACCACTCCCACCCAGACACCCACTTCGGCTTCAAGCACCTGAAAATCTCCCCTGATCCTAACAGTCTCTATATCCAACGTTGCATACGACATATTTTGGTCCTTCACCCACGGACCCTAAATCTATTGTCCTTCGAGCGATAATGGGGCGCAGAGGACGATAATAGAGAATTCTCGTCATTGAATGCATGGGCGCTCTATCCGCCCTATGGGGGAGTGGGGATGAGCTGAAGAGGCCTTTTGGCCCCATCGAGAGATCAGCCAACTTGAGACTTGAAGAGGGTGACTGTCACAGCGATACAAGACCACTCCATCCTTGATTTATGGACTACCAGCTAGGATATATACGCCAAGTGGTATAGTTCAACGTCCGTGTATGGTATGATGGTGAGTACAGAGTGACTGGTTGAAGAGTTCTGATGAGGTTATCGATAGAAGCCTCTGAGAGAAAGCAGGGTCCCGGAGACAGCCATCTACCATGTTGCTACGGAACAGGAAACAGACTGCTTGGTGCATAGAGATAGCCTATTCCCATTCGCCTAATGTCGATGTACTTACCGGCGCCCCGCCTTCGACATCTCTTCACTAGTAATTACCAACAAGATACCAGAATGGCACATCGCACACGCACCTACCACCGCGAGTACTCAGTTTAAGACAGCGAGTACTTGTCACCTGTCAGTCTTTAAACAGCTACCCTTCAGCCCAACACCTCTCGGCTGACACCATATCAACATACACACCTTACGGCACGGTTTCGGGTTGAGTTCGAACGCTGATTTGAACTTGCGTCTTTGACTTGTGGTGAGGATGGTGCGTGGTCGCTTGGGGCCTTTATTAGGGTCTCCATCATTATCATCCAGGCTGTCATCGCAATCAGCTGCACACATATGTAACAGTACAACCATGCATTACTTCGTCAAGACACCAATTTTACTTGTACATCTGCGGTTCTATCAATGGTTCGACTTCCTGAGGAATGTTCACTCAAAAACCCGAGTTAAGTTCAATCCTCACCATTATATAAATACCCATTATCGTCATAAAGTAAGCTCAATGTGACATTTATGTATGTCCATGTTTAGTGAACGTGAATTGTTTACATTTCGGGCTGTAGAGAGGGTAGCAGTCGGGACCTAACATCATGGCCGCCGAGCGCATGTGCGCCAACTCCTTCTCGAAGTCCTGTCTACAAAACAGCTGCTCCTTCTGTTCACATCGGCAATCACATATCGTATGAGACGAAGAAACATGACTTCTTCCCTTATTATTAGTATTGATATATATCTCTCTCTCTCGCTCTCTCTCTCTCTCTCTCACTCTCTCTCTCTCTCTCTCTGTCTGTCTCTCTCTCTCTCTCTCTCTCTCTCTCTCTCATAGACTTAGTATCATATTTCATTATTATAGATATACTTTTAAGACTAGATGTTTGCGACTTAAAGGTAGCATATGTAAACTGATTCTCACATGAATAACGTATTGGTCGCCTTGTTGAAGAAGATGCCCACACATGACGCAAGTGAAACATCTCACATGATACACCCGGCCCTGCGCGCGCATCACCATTTCCTGTGGCGGTAGAGGCAGGAAACAAGATGCACAGCGGGCGCCATATAACCTGTAATATACGATCTGTGCAATTACCTGAACAAATTTTTAATATTTTATCCCAAATTGAATACAGTATGAATTTTCGAAATATACCATGTATCTGCAGCTCATATCAAATTAAGAACAAATTGAGTACAATATCTGTCAGGCTGAACCAACCCAATAATTGGAGGCCTGGGTTTGTGTCTATGCAATGGGTAAGAGATATTAGAGGGTGCCTAATATGGAAATGATGTTTCATCAAGGTGTATAAGGCACGACAAGATGATTGTTCCGTCTCGACGGGGAGAACTTAAGGCAATTAACATCACGGGGAGAATATTGACGGGATTTTTAGTAATACCTTTGTCAAGTAAATGAAGTTGCCAGGAAGAGACGACGACTGGTGTTACGCTATCTATCATGCATGTATACCCCACTGGACAATTTGTCGTCAGTTCTTTCCGTAATTTGTGGCGTCATGAGGTGAATATATGATAATGTGTCAAACTAGACTAGGATACATAAAAGCCATGGTAGCAGATAGACCAAGAGGCGTACATACATACAAGACGATTAGCTGTAGCCAGATGTAGTCAGACATGTATCAGTGAGGCTAGAAGATATCTTATCAGAGTTAGCCGTCTAATCACCTCACAAACTGCCCGCTCCCACTTCTACTCTATCCTAATCCACCCTATCACCACTTCTAACATCGCGGTCATGTCATCTTCTATTGAAATTATCCGCTCTAAACGGGCTTTTGAGTCATTGCGGCTGTGATAGTCACGGATAGCCTCATAGCGAGCCAAATCCAGTGAGCGATCGTCTGTATTACAAATGCGATTATAATACGATACCTCCTTGTCGGAATATATGATCGCTGGCGGAGATTTACACCCGAGCACAGCGGACAAACACGGAATATCAACAGAATCAAGATCAAAGGGAACATGCCTTGGTCACCAAGGAAGAGGCTTTGAAGTCGGCGGTTATCGCGCGAATATCGTCCGCCTTTGGTGACCCTCGATGCCGAGCGTCTGCGCTCCACTCGGGTATAATATTCATTTGTGACACGTTCATGATTTTACCCTACACCACCCTCTAAAAGTACCCTCCTCTATATAATACCCGACACATAAATTCCGTTTTATCTGACGGTTTAATGCGTTAGGCATAGAACTCCCTGCTGGCCACTAAAAACACACTTTATACATAGTATATCTGTATTTTCTTTAAAATATGGTGATATAAAAACCAAAGTTGGCTTAGGCGATTTATGTATAAAACATTCTTTAAAAAAAAAAAGAATATTTTTTCCACTTTTTCGCAAAGTTGTTTCATATTCATCCACATCCAAATTAAAACATCTGTACGCATCATTCACCATGTCTCTCGTCATGTGACCGACCAATATTGCACGGTATTAACGACGATCTGTTGTAGCAGTTCGTTCCTCACCTCAAGGCTCTACCACAAGCCACAAACACGCCAGGTATTAGTAAATTATAACTTCCGGTTATGGCTATTAGTCATAGCGGGTTATCAGAGACTGGCATTTTGAAGAGCGGGAACTTGACCGCCTGACATGTCGTCTGCTTGTATGTATAAATCATTAAAGCTTCTAGTATCTTTACCATGAACGGCGAAGTTAACGTCTGTAAGAATTCACTCACTTTGCATTAGCGGCTATTTGAGAAATTCCTTTTGGGAATTTGTGAAATAATACATAATGGCGTTGACAAAATGGCTCATCTGACATGATCAAGTTTACGTGTCTATGAATACATAGCTCAGATTAACTTAATACAACTCATAACTCGACCATAGTTAGACTCGCATAGAATATCTTGAATTTGCGGAGCCGTGGCAGCATGTTGAAAGCTTTAATATTTCAAAATGACCCTTGCCTCCAGCGAGTATCTCTATTAAGTATTCACATCTCTGTGTGACTTCATTGTGGTTCGCTTCAATTACACCTGTCGAGCAAATCTCGTGATGTGTTGGTCAATAAACACGCGTGCGAGATCTCGGGGAGGGGGAGTGAGGGGGTGGGGGTGCAGGTCAGTGCTCCATTAACAATGACCCTAGCAAATTGACATGCACTACTAACAAGAGAATTACTCGATTTGGACTATTGAGACAAGAGTGATGTTTGCCCAGTGCACTTCCGGACAAGAAGCTAGGCGCTTAGAGCGTTTGTTGTATGACGTCACCGCACCAGCACGCGTCGTGGGCCGAGCATCTGGTCGGCTTTGGCGTTTACAATTGCATTAGTGAAAATCCAAATGTACATTACACCAGGTTAGTGGTAAATGAATACCGCAAATTATCCATAGGCCTGCAAGTCAATTCTTTTTCTTCCAAGAATGTCAAATGATGGAGGTGTTTTTGTGATAGAATCAGGAGCCTAGCTGTTCACGCGGATAATTATCAACAGATTGAGATAAAACTTCGTACAAAAACGTAGCTGTAGTTAGCATAGTAGATATTGACATCAAAATATAGCTGTTACGTTGAAGATTCGACAATGATGACAAATAATCCCCAGGTTGTAACAATCGCCTTTAACAATAATAGGCCTCTACAGTCGCCAATAATAGGCTTTGAAAGTATATTGCGTGCGCACTTAAGCAGTGAACCTTGCTGTAATTGCAATGCCGAATTTACATCTCTTCCGAGCGATGATTTATTTAATAGTTATAATTTAATTGTGCTTATAAATCACCCGACGAAGATGCAGATAAGACGACCGGTGGGAATTATAATGCCGTAAACATTAAATCTACGCCCTCGTTCTAAAGCAAAACAAAGACTCGAGTCTTATCTGCCTGCTGAGTGGGCAGCGACGCGTTGGGGAAGATACCTGTAAGGGCTGACATGCGCAGAGCCACAAGTGCAAGACAAGTGGCACGCAGCCTCTACCTGGGAAGAGTCTCTGATTAGAGATAGCTGCGTAGGCGTGGGGTTAGGTCGGGTGGCGACATCTTGAAGAGCTGGGGCAGGCACGACACACGTGACTTATCTAGCGTTCATCGCTCCTAGTTTGTCAAGCAGACGACAAAGTGCGCGTTTTCTGAAATGAGCATTAACCCATTGGAAAGAGAAAGCAGAGCGCAATTCCTTGAGATCAGCGTCATATAGAGAATAATTTGACGCAACTTTTGCAAATGACCACCTGTTTATAATAGGCATTCATCATATTGGAACGATTTACGTATTCGCTGTGGCTCGTCTCGAACGAGCATAACTACTGCATGGTGGTCAATATGACGTTAACGCCATTATAATTCGAGCCATCGGCGGGTGTCTGTTTTATCCACACCACCGCACGAGGAGTGTATTAGAATCACATGCGATCCGTTCTGCTACATAACTCGGAGAATACCTCATGCCAGGTTACAAGTACTCAAGTACTAATAATCAAACCGCAAGTATATACCGCAATCAATGTCGATCCTCTGCATGATCAAGCACCACCGACCCCTGCCCCCTACCCCCACCCCCACCCCCGACCACACCCGTCTCCCAATCGGAAGTTAGCGCTGCATCGTACATCCCATCTCTGACAAAAACAATATTGGCGCAGTATCGCCCAGAGCCATCGCTCATCTTATCAGCGGGCAAATTCAACAATGCCAAATCACGTTTCTATACACGGCGCGAGTGCGCTCATTCATTTTCCCGTCCTTTTCATTCATTTTAATTCCACAAAATTCCGATGACTATCTCTGTCTAGCTGGGTAAAAGGGAGTCGCCAATCGTGCTGTGGTCTCTAATACAGAGATAACGTGTAGGTTTGATCCGCATCGTCTCAGAAAGACAGGTGTGAGCTTAATTAATATCAAACATCAAACCTTGCTTATGTTTACCTGCGCTTAGATCGTTGTTGACTTTGGAGGCGCGTTCAAAGGTGAGTTTTGTGAGAATGAGACGGTGACAATAGATGAATACATAGCGATAGTGTCCAAGCTACTGGACAGCTGTCACCAAGGCCGGGGGTGGGGGGATGCACTGGTCAGTAAGGGGGTATGTGCCTGGGTGAGGAGTAGGGTGTGTGTGTGTGTGGGGGGGGGGGGGGGGGGTGGGGGGGGGGGATGAAGAGGACCTGATTGGTGTGAAGTACGTCTTGGGAGCGTGTATGAGAGAGTGTGGTGGAAAGAGTCCATGTTATGGTAGACGTGGTGAGGTAATGAGTTGACGTGAGGTGAGGGGCACGACATAGAGGCTGCATAGACGTGGACGCCAAGGAAAGCTAGTCGTTGCCAATAATTACGCCGGCGTATAAGCGCTCTACCATATTTGCATGGTGTTGACGCGTGGTGTCCATGTACAGTAGCATAGCGACGTAAGAGTCGCAGAGAGAGAGAGAGAGAGAGAGAGAGAGAGAGAGAGAGAGAGAGAGAGAGAGAGAGAGAGAGAGAGAGAGAGAGAGAGACAGAGACAGAGACAGAGACAGAGACAGAGACAGAGAGAGAAGAGAGAGAGAGAGAGAGAGAGAGAGAGAGAGAGAGACAGAGACAGAGACAGAGACAGAGACAGAGACAGAGACAGAGAGAGAAGAAAGACAGAGAGAGTGAGTGAGAGAGTGAGAGAGAGAGGAGCGAGAGAGAGAGAGAGAGGGAGTGAGAGAGAGAGGAGCAAGGTCCATCTCAGACTTTGAATTCTTCAGGAACCCCTTCCCCACCGAGCATCTTTTCAGTGCGTGTAGCCTCCTGAAATGTATCCTATTGTACCCACCTGGCGTAGTCATGACGACATAGCAGCCTCCTGTCCTTAACAAAGCAGGATGACGTGAGCACAGACG
>CM067352.1:60855683-60863183 GCA_034190875.2 Urechis unicinctus
GTACCACCTAGATTAGAAATGATAAGGTATATATTGAAAGAGGCTAGTTATTTTATCTTCTGGGTAGCAACTTTTACAAAATATTAAGATATCCACAGAACTAATGGAGCTTGTTGACAATGCTCGGCCAGTTATTGTGTTATTGTGTTTCTCTTCACGAGGCAATAACAATGCCAGATACTCACATTGTGGTGTCACTCCAGCCCGAAGCACTCCACAACTCTAAAGTCTTCAGCGACAGCGCGACAACTTGTCGTCTGCTTATCATCGACTGCTCGCCTCTGTGCGAACTATTTTCAGGGGCGCGAGCAGCTGCAATGCGCCTGTAGCCTTGCGCTAGGCGAATGAGGACATTCCATTGGACGACGCGTGAACACACGCCCACCCACCCATGAGACCTAACCCACCCCTCTCTCCATACTTATCATATTGACCGGAACGACATAGGGACACACTCTCGCCAATGTCCATGTAGGGTCGGAATCAAGTGCTTCGTGTGATCTGATTTCACTTGGCGCGATTTTATTTAATCGTCTGCTCTCGTGGTGGTGAGTGTTTGCTCTCGACAAGTCTCGGGACGATGTCACCGCGAAACAACCTGTCAAGTTTTATATTACTGGATCATTTCCGAGTGTTTAGACTTTGCTTGCATTATATATTTATTTTTTGCTGAATCCGCAACAATATATTTGCAAAAATATTTACCATGATACACTCATAAGCAACGTTTCACTCTTTGATATCATATACACATTTGTTGCAATACTCATACCAATGTACGAATTCTATCCGACCCAGCTTGGGCTGACTTCATGAGGTGTAAACACATCGTCATCAATGCCAATCACTTATCAGTCAGGAGTTATCATCCGTTATACATCAGTGACGATATATGCACAAGAAATCTTATTATCTGATCCTAATCAGAGAGATGGAAAGGCGGATAAACAAAATTACACTGATTACACATTTAATTACATGTATACTTTTGCAATCATTCGGTTGAACAAAACCCATGGATTTTTTAATGGCAGATACTTAATACTGATACGGATACTGGGAACAACTATTAATGCTACATTTACATGGAGAGCGAATGATTTGAGTAATTACCTAGAATTGTGGGGAATAGTACGAGAAAGCTATTCAATTTCAGGGATCGCCAGAGAATCAGATTTCGTCGTTATTTCAAAGCGTTGTAGTGTTACATTTAACACTTTTGGGTGAAATAAACAGCCCACTTGTAATGAGTCAATATTAATTAGCTCAAATGGTTTGACTGATACCTGATGGACTAACAGCAAGGCTTTTGGGGTATGTTGATGGAGTTGGGTTAGGGTAGGGGGTAGCCGATAAACTCCCCCGCTATTTCTTCCCTTGAATCGTCCTAATAAGCGTTAATACAGAAGTCCACCAGTAGGTGGCGCTATCTTGCGTTCAAGATAAGTCAACACGAGCCAATCACGGGACTGCTCTTTTTAGCCGCTATCTAACCAAATTCCTCGATCTCTTGATCCTATTAAATTCGAGCCTGATCCCCGATAGTTACCTGCGTCTACCTGTGATCAATTTCACATCAACGCAGCGCAGTCAGAACCCCCACCTGCCGCGTGTACCTACACCAGGTTGACTTGACCCGGCTCCTCGTCACATCAAGCCGCTCGACTAGCCAGGTAGCGGCTCGTGGGTCTTCCCGGTAAACAGGCGGTGTCTTTGAAGTGCTTTGATCCACAACAATGATTGACATCGCTACCTGTAAAATCTGCGCTCAAATCACCGACCACTGCCGGGGACATGGCCAGCTACATCTGTATAACACATGCATATTCTATGTTGGAAAGTTGAAGTATAGCGTCTTCCGCCCTTACTAGATCCCGTGTCGTCGTTTTCCGAACCTACTTCAGACGCAAGAGAGCTCCTGGCGGCAGGCTCGCCTCTTATCCATCATCCGAACCATCTCCCATCAAGCCAGTCCCGATCACTTTCATGACATAAAGTACGGACGAAACGTAGTTACATGTTAGTAACAACTCACTAATGACAGGCAAACCAGGAGAGTAATTGATCTCCCATTGACAGATGACAAGGCTACTCGATCACGCGAACACCGCACTGGGCGTGTGACAAAGCCAGAGAGCAACAACGAAACACCTGAGATTAATTAGAAACACACGTGCGTTACCTAAAACGGAAACATTGGACGAGTTTTGTTTTATTATTCTTGACCCCCTCTGGTCTGCAAACTGACATTTGAGAAAGTGTAAACTTGATGAAATATATGCGAGAAGCGAGTGCTATGAGATACGGTAATGAAGACGCGTGGGGCGGGTACCACAGAGTAGAGTGGGGGATCGGATGATGTCAGCCATTCAATGATGAATAATAGAGAGGTGTTTAACATTTAAAAAGCTATTATGTTTTTCTTTCAGAACCAATAAGATGTTGTTTAAAATAGATTGTTATAGGTAAATACTGGATAACCTTGTTGACAGAGAAATGACGAAATATTGAACTTGAAGGTTGGTCGACAGGAGCGACATGACAAATAGAGAAACGAGGAGAAGGGGCGAGGTGGGTGGGGGGGGGGGGGGGGGGGGGGGGGTAAAGGTGGTGAAGGGGGTGAGAGGGCTTGCAACGGAAATACGGGTGTGAAGCCAATAGGTTGCGGCGTGTTACTTTGTGACGCTTGTATGGTCGTGCCCAGGGTCCAGCTAGTATGGCGTTCTGCTTAAGCCATAGGTCCTCTCTGACAGATATACGTGTACATTCAGGCCAAAATCCCGTAGGAGGAGCGAGGCATAGTTCCCGCAGCAGCAGCAGCGGCAGCAGCAGCAGCAGCAGCAGCAGCAGCAGCAGCAGCAGCAGCAGCAGCCGGCCTTGACCACATGGATTCAGCCTGTCTTCCGAATGACCAATAGGTGCATCTGACATGAGTAAGGCAACCTCCGAGTGCGCTCGTGGAACAAGTTGTCTTGTGGGGCCTGCTGCAGCGCCGACAGAGCTAGGGACAGATCCTGGTCTGTTCATTTTAACCCATGGTTTGTTCATTAGTTGACATGATTTGATCTGTTTAGCATGGTCCGTTCCGTTCATTCCCGGGCATGGTCTGTTCCATTCACTCGTTGGCATGGTCTGTTACATACGTGTGTTGGCATGGTCTGTTTGTATTTTGGTAGAGTCTGTACCGTTCATTGGTTGGCATGGTCTGCTCTGTTCATTGGTTGGGATGGTCTGTTCCGTTATTGGTTGGCAAGGTCTGTTCCATTCGTTGGTGGGCAAGGCCTGTTTTGTCCATTCGTTGGCAGGGTCTATCCCATTTATTAGTTGGCATGGTCTGTTCCATTCATTGGTTGGCATGGTCTGTTCCATTCATTGGTTGGCATGGTCTGTTCCATTCATTGGTTGGCATGGTCTGTTCCATTCATTGGTTGGCATGATCTGTTCCATTCATTGGTTGGCATGATCTGTTCCATTCATTGGTTGGCATGGTCTGTTCCATTCATTGGTTGGCATGGTCTGTTCCATTCATTGGTTGGCATGGTCTGTTCCATTCATTGGTTGGCATGGTCTGTTCCATTCATTGGTTGGCATGATCTGTTCCATTCATTGGTTGGCATGGTCTGTTCCATTCGTTGGTTGGCATGGTCTGTTCCATTCATTGATTGGGAGGGTCTGTTCCATTCAATGGTCTGTTCCGTTCATTGGTTGGCATGGTCTGTGTTGATTTAGGTGTGACATGTTGTGTCAGTGTGTGACATTCTCTGTTCTTTCAGACATGGCAGTGTACGTGTTACAATAGGTCAGGAAGGATCCGCGCCATTATACCTCACAAATGATGAATATCATTAGACATACAGTGATATGTATCATTACAGATATGGTATATCTTGTGTTGCTATAGGTATAGGATGATGTGTGTAATTTAAAGTTAAACATATCTGTGTCATTTTGATTATGGTATACGTGTCATTGCAAGTTGGACACGATGGTCAGTGTAACCCCAGAACATGTCTGATCTGTGTCTGTGTGACATGTTTGACAGCTAAATGGCTTAGCGATGATCCTCGCTGTATAGCCATGGAATGATTTGTGTGATTGTGGGTATGGGATGATTTGTGTCATTGTGGGTATGGGATGATTTGTGTCATTGTGGGTATGGGATGATTTGTGTCATTGTGGGTATGGGATGATTTGTGTCATTGTGGGTATGGGATGATTTGTGTCATTGTGGGTATGGGATGATTTGTGTCATTGTGGGTATGGGATGATTTGTGTCATTGTGGGTATGGGAAGATTTCTTGTGTCACAATAGATAAGAATTCTATCATTTAAGGCAAGAAATCTTAAACCTCATGTATAAACACACCCAACTTTGAACCTCACTTATGAACACACTCTAAATTTAACGTAATCTTTAAACACATCCAACATTGAATGTTATATTCAAAAACATCCAACATTGAGCCTCATCTTTAAACACACGCAACATTGAACCTCATCTTCCAATACACCCAACATTGAACCTCATATATAAAGACCCCAACATTGAACCTCGTCTGTAAGCCCGCATAACAATGAACTTCATCTATGAACACATCAAACATATAATCTCATGTATAAATACACCCAACATTGAACCTCACTTATAAACACAATCAACATTGACCTTCGTTTATTAATGCACATGAAAAGTCATTTAGGGTGCGTCATGATCGATGTCATTTAGGATGTAACGTCATTTGTGTCATTCAGTATGCGACAGGATCTGTGTCATTTTAGGTGCGGCATGATTAATGTCATTCAGGATATGATGAAATGTGTCAATTAGAGTTTGATATGACCTGTGTCATTCAGGATATGATGAAATGTGTCCATTAGGGTTTGATATGACCTGTGTCATTCAGGATATGATGAAATGTGACGTATGAGATATGGCGTGGTCTGTGTCATTATGGAGAGTGTACGATCCATGACGTATGAGATATGGCGTGGTCTGTGTCACTATGGAGAGTGTACGATCCATGACGTATGATATATGGCGTGGTCTGTGTCACCATGATATACGTATGGGCGTGGTCTGTGTCACCATGAAGAGTGTACGATCCATGACGTATGAGATATGGCGTGGTCTGTGTCATTATGAAGAGTGTACGATCCGTGACGTATGAGATATGGCGTGGTCTGTGTCACTATGGGGAGTGTACGATCCGTGACGTATGAGATATGGCGTGGTCTGTGTCACCATGAAGAGTGTACGATCCGTGACGTATGAGATATGGCGTGGTCTGTGTCACTATGGGGAGTGTACGATCCATGACGTATGAGATATGGCGTGGTCTGTGTCATTATGAACAGTGTGCGATCCGTGTCAGTGTCATTGTTAGTACGGCCTGATCTGTCTGCTCAGTGGCGAGCTCGACCATAAACACTACGACCTCTCTCATGCACCAAATCACTGAATCACTATCACATTCACCGACTCACCGACTCATCGACTCACTGACTCACTTGCTCGTTCACTCTCTTACTCATTCACGAGATCAAAGGAACTACCGCAGTGGCAACCAACCATACAGCCAACAAGCATATTTCGCGAAGATGGTGTGAACATTATGATTATTTCTACACCCTTAGCTATCATGACGTTATTTCCATACACGAAGGTATCTCAAAGGGGTCGTTTCGTAACAAAAGTTGTGTTGACAATGTCGATTGTGACTGAGTCCTAGATAAATTAGATACTAAAGATGCCGAGATCACTATAACTACTGAGTGCATGCGATGTCTGTCAGCGTGGACTTACTTCAAGATTTTGGTGCAATTTGATGCATTTGTTTTATTTTGCTTCCGTTTTAGTGAAGTTGCTAAAGTAACTCGATTGTAATTCTTCCATATCAGTGGGAACACCGAACCATCGGTACCTAATCGATATAAGCATATTGAAAGCAGCCTCCGAACTTTGTTCCTGTGATAATCTTTTCATGTTTAATCCTTCAGAACAGATTGTATTTTCATGTGCTAGCTCCATTGAGGTACATTCAACAAGTTAACCGACGTCGCTTGGCCTCACATAAACCCGAACTACACTGCAATGTAAACTCGGCATACGATTTTCAAAGACGGCCACACACAAGTGTTGAGTGACGAGAAGCTCGAGCGAGAAGAAAGTACCCAGAATCGTCAACTGACGACCAAGTTATCCAGATATTCGTCCAACACACCGACACATGTACTGAAAGGAATGGTGGCTATAGCAGAGTGACTTTGATCCCTCACGTATTACAAACACAACTGTACTGAAAATCATTTCTTCGACAAAAATGTAAAAAAATTAATTTCTAACACCATTATTAACACAGCACAATGATGAGCACAATACAGTATTTTACAATTAAGCTGATTTTTGAAACAGTTTCATCATAAATCTGGCTTCTCGTTAAATTTCTTTCAAGATGGACGACTTTGGAATCTTAATTTTACAAGTGCACCGAGTTGATCCTCACGTGGAGGCCTTGTTTTTAGAGAAGTAAATCCAAACAAATGTAATCTTTCGTCGTAATTAAAGTCAGACTTGCTACTGACGAGGTTTGCAGCACGCCTTTTAACTATTTCGAGTATGTCTTTGTCACTCAAGAGTTGCACCTTCTGGATTGAGACTTACAAATCCATTTTAAAAGCTCCTCTTGAAGTTATTAACTTGACGACTGACCCTCTATATCGTATACTTGATTTGAAATACTGATCAATTGACCTTAAGCATCGTCATTTGTTTTATAATTGTATGCTTCGGATTTCGATTCTATTTGTGTTAATAGAAGAGGTTCAATCTAGCATGCTTTATGGATGAGTGTCAATGTGGGGTACGTTTAGTGATTAGGTTCAATGATGGTTGTGTTTTGATGAAGTTCTATGCTGGATGTGTTTTAAGACGAGGATAAATTTAGGCTGTGTTTATAAATTGGGTTCAATGTTGTGTTCATTGATAGATGAGGCTCAATGGTGGATGTATTTATACATGAGATTCAATGTTTGATGTGTTCATAGATGAAGTCCTTTGTTATGCGGGCCTATAGACAAGGTTCAATGTTGGGGTCTTTATATATGAGGCTCAATGATAGATGTATTTATAGATGAGGTCCAATGTTGGGGGTCTTTATATATGAGGTTCAATGTTGGATGAATCTGAAAATGAGGTACAATGTTGGATATGTTTAAAGATGATGTCCAATGTTGGATGTATTAATATATAACGTTCCGTGTTGGATGTTTTTAAAGATTACGTTAAATCTAGAGTGTGTTTATATATTGGGTTCAATGGTGGGTGCATTCATAGATGAGACTCAATGTTGGATATGCTTCAGGTGAGACTCAATGTTGGATATGCTTCAGGTGAGACTCAATGTTGGATATGCTTCAGGTGTGGTTCGATGTTGAGTGCATTAATAAACGAGGATCAATGTTGGTTGTGTTTATAAGTGAGGTTCAATGTTGGATGTGCTT
>CM067352.1:60868183-60928183 GCA_034190875.2 Urechis unicinctus
TATCTGGATAATTGCAATTAGAAGATAAATATCCAAAATATCATGGAGTCTTCTTTTCACTGGGCTGACTATGTAGTGTTTGTGGCCTTGCTGCTCCTGTCTGCCGGAATCGGCGTCTTTTTCGGCATTAAGGATCGTAAAGCGGCCAACCCCGAAGCGTTCCTCATGGCGGGACGCAACATGTCCGTAGGGCCCGTGGCTATCTCGATGTTCGCTACTATTATGTCGTCCATAGCGTTCGTCGGGGATCCTGTCGAGGTGAGCGTCTGTATCTTTGTTAACTTGGCCAATGCTTTCTCCAAGTTACCTTGATTAGTCCCGTTTGTGGATTTGTGTGTTTGTTTGATAACTTTTGGGGGGGCGGGCGATTCGGGTCGCAGTTGCTTTTAAAATTTCGTTGACTTTGATCTCAAACTAAGGTCAAGTTCATTGAAAATAGGAAAAACTAAAATCCCGAATATCTCCGGGGATTATTGTTCGAGCTGTACAAACTTGACACCATTTTGTACCTTAATTTCTTTAAGGTATACCCTGTTGTAAATAATCAATGGATTTCCCATGCGTCCAAATTTTAAGAAAAATAACCATAAAAATTTAATTGCCATAAAACCATTTACAACCGTTCGAAGGCAACAAATCTTTTGTCGAAGGATATCAGTGAGATGGTTAGTTGCATCGTAAAATTTCAGAATGATGACGAATTGGTTGGCAAGACACGCATCAAGCCATATTTAGAAATACGTATGGGTCTATTTTGCGTCCGATGGTTAGTTGCATCGTAAAATTTCATGGTTGTCTATGACGTCATTTCGGGTCAAAGTTGATTAAAAATTCCACAAGGGTATCTACCAATATATCTGTGTATAACGCGTAGATTTTAAAAATGTTTACATATTCTGGAATTTTATTTAATTGCGAGCTTTTTCAGATAAAATGTAATTGTAAATAATGCATTTAAAAAAAAATCCAGCATGTCCAAAAATTCGGAATTGACAAGCCAATAAAGGACCGATCTTAAAAAACATTTTCTGAAAGCTGAAACCACTATCAAACTTTTGTAATGACAAATTCTATCAAAATATTCGTCGTTTTCAAAGCGCGATCAGTTGGAATTTTTGTTTGTTTGCTTGTTTGTTTGTTTATTTATTTGTTTATACTGCGACTACGACATTGCGCCAATAAATCTCTCCCTTAATCACCCTGGCTGTAGTACCTCCTGTATTCTTTCATATTTCATATTAATGTTGCACTTTGTATCTCTTTATCTTTACTTCTCCGTTCTATACATCTCTCTATATCTCTTTCTCATCCACCCCCCTCTCCCTATTTCCTATTCTCTTTCTCCCCTACTCTCTTCCCAAAATCTCTCTTTATTCGTACCTGTCTCTTTCACCGTAAGTCTCATCTCATCCCTTACTCGCACCCTCTCCTGCCTCCCCTTATCTCTCTTTCACTCTCTTTTGTCCCTGTTTCCCTTTTCCTCTATGTACTTGTGCGTCTTCCCTCTCACCCTCACCCCCACTCCACCACCACCCTCCTTCTCATTCCCTCTCACCCTCACCCCCACCACCACCACCACCCCCGGCGCAGGCCCTCTCGCACCCTCACCCCCACTCCACCACCACCCGCGGGCGCAGGCCCGCGCACCCACCCCACCCCCACGCCACCACCACCCGCCTTCTCAGGCCCGGGCACCCGCACCCCACCCCACCACCCACCCGCCTTCTCAGGCCCGCACACCCGCACCCCCACTCCACCACCACCCGCCTTCTCATTCCCCTCTCACCCTCACCCCCCACTCCACCACCACCCGCCTTCTCATTCCCGCGCACCCGCACCCCCACGCCACCACCACCCTCCTTCTCAGGCCCGTCTCAACCCTCACACCCCACCCCACCACCACCCTTCCTTCTCATTCCCTCCCACCCTCACCCCCACCCACCACCACCACCGGCGCAGAAGGCTCATTCCCTCCCACCCACACCCCCACTCCCCCACCCCACCCTCCTTCTCATTCCCTCTCACCCGCACCCCCACGCCACCACCACCCCACCACCCCCGCCTTCTCATTCCCTCGCACCCTCACCCCCACTCCACCACCACCCTCCTTCTCATTCCCTCTCACCCTCACCCCCACTCCACCACCACCCGCCGGCTCATTCCCGCTCACCCCCCACCCCACCCACCACCACCCCTCACCCTCACCCCCACTCCACACCACCCACCCCCACCCCCCCACCCCCCACCCTCCTTCGCACCCTCTCACCCCCACCCCACCACCACCACCCCGTTCTCATTCCCGCACCCTCACCCCCACTCCACCACCACCCGCCTTCTCATTCCCGCGCACCCCCCCCCCACCCCACCACCACCCTCCTTCTCATTCCCTCTCACCTCACCCCCACCCACCACCCACCCCTCCTTCTCATTCCCTCTCACCCTCACCCCCACTCCACCACCACCCTCACGCCTCATTCCCACTCACCCTCACCCCACTCCACCACCCACCTCTCCTTCTCATTCCCTCTCCCTCACCCCCACTCCACCACCACCACCTTCACATCCCCCCTCACCCTCACCCCCACTCCACCACCACCCTCCTTCCATTCCCCACTCACCCACCCCCCCCCACCCACCACCCTCCATTCCCTCTCACCCTCACCCCACCCCCCCACCACCACCCTCCTTCTCATTCCCCTCTCACCCTCACCCCCACTCCACCACCACCCTCCTTCTCATTCCCTCTCACCCCTCACCCCCACCCACCACCACCCGCCGTCTCACCCCCACCCTCACCCCCACTCCACCACCGCCCTCCTTCTCAGTTCCCTCTCACCCTCACCCCCACTCCACCACCACCCCTCCTTCTCAGTCCCTCTCACACCCCCACTCCACCACCCCCTCCTTCTCACTCCCACCACCACCCTCCTTCTCATTCCCTCTCACCCTCACCCCCACTCCACCACCACCCCCTCCTTCTCATTCCCTCTCACCCCCTCACCCCCACTCCACCACCACCCTCCTTCTCATTCCCTCTCACCCTCACCCCCCCACTCCACCACCACCCCTCCTTCTCATTCCCTCTCACCCAACACCCCCCCACTCCCACCACACCCCTCCTTCTCATTCCCTCTCACCCTCACCCCCACTCACACCACCACCCTCCTTCTCATTCCCTCTCACCCTCACCCCACACCCACCCCTCCTTCTCATTCCCTCTCACCCTCACCCCCACTCCACCACCACCACCCTCCTCTCATTCCTCTCACCCTCACCCCCACTCCACCACCACCCCTCCTTCTCATTCCCTATCACCCTCACCCCCACTCCACCACCACCCTCCTTCTCATTCCCTCTCACCCTCACCCCCCACTCCACCACCACCCTCCTTCTCATTCCCTCTCACCCTCACCCCCACTCCACCACCACCCTCCTTCTCATTCCCTCTCACCCTCACCCCCCACTCCACCACTACCCTCCTTCTCATTCCCTCTCACCCTCACCCCCACTCCACCACCACCCTCCTTCTCATTCCCTCTCATCATTGTATTGTATTGTTGATGCCTAATTTCCATTTCATCACATACTGATTCGATATGTATTTACCACACTGTTGACTTCTAAATGAGATTGTAGGTCATTATTGACCTCGTTTCATCCACATTAGTCCCTCATGTCGTCGTCTGTTGCTCTTGCTAGGCCTATTATTTCGGCGCCTCCTATCTGGTGCTTTCTATCGGAGGTTTCCTTGGGGCTATCCCCGTGGCGCAAATCTTCGCCCCCAAGTTCCACAAAATGCAGCTTGTCAGCGCATTCGAGGTGAACATTTCACTTGAGCTCAATAATCACTTAACTTATGCAGCATTGAAACACTTTGATACTGGTGTGTGAACTCGTATGTTTTGTGTATTGGTCCGACTACAATTTATTAACAAATGTTCAACTCAATTGACCTTTGTTTACCCATCTACATTCATAAAGACGACATAGAGTTATAGAGGAGTTATATAGAGAGAGCGACTGGTTCGCTTCTTTTGTAAGTAAAGCATTGCTATATGTACTGTACTGTGTGTGTGTGTGTGTGTGTGTGTGTGTGTGTGTGTGTGTGTGTGTGTGTGTGTGTGTGTGTGTGTGTGTGTGTGTGTGTGTGTGTGTTTGCAGTTTCTTGAGGTGAAGTACAACGCAACGGTGCGAAAATTCGCTTCGATTGGCCAAGTCTTGTGCCTGGTAAGCTGGTACTAACCATGCTTAAACCGTCACCGCTTGACAGCCCCAAAAGTACCATGGCTATTTCTAAAGATATATTCATATTGTTTTCATATATCATAGCGGTATAAAAAATACGTCAAGATTGTTGAATTATAAATTTTCCGATTCTTATTTGTGGTTAGATTAAGTCGATCCGCAATGTACATTGAGATTGATATGAAATACACACATCTAAATATTGTTAAATCTTTATAAAGAGCGGACACCTGCTTAAGACGTACGCTTCTGTCCGGTCCATTTGGTGCTGAAAGGGCCGATTGCGTGGTGGCTTTTGCATTGCTCGTTCGTTAGTTTCCTCCCATTTTGTATGATTACTGGGTCGGGTCATGACGGAGTAACATGGGCCTTCTGTCTGCAGATCCTGATGATGGCCATAATATTGTATGCTCCGTCTATAGCGCTCAGTCAAGGTGAGATTTCCGAGTGACATCAAAACCCCTTAAGTGGATAGTGTTCTTGCTACATTACCACATTTAAAGAGGATGTTCTTGCTACATTAACAAATTTAAAGATGATGTACGTACCACATTACCACATTTAAAGAGGATGTTCTTGCCACATTACCACATTTAAAGATGATGATCTTGCTGCATTACCACATTTAAAGATGATGATCTTGCTGCATTACCACATTTAAAGATGATGATCTTGCTGCATTACCACATTTAAAGATGATGATCTTGCTGCATTACCACATTTAAAGAGGATGATCTTGCTGCATTACCACATTTAAAGAGGATGATCTTGCTGCATTACCACATTTAAAGAGGATGATCTTGCCACTTTACTTAATTAAACGATAATATTCTTGCTATATTTGCATTATCATATTAACTAACAAGCGTTATTGCTACATTACCACACAAACTTACAAGTGTTCGTGCAACATTTACCCATCAACTAGACAGTGGTCTTTTCTATATTACTATAAACTAGGCGGGTCCAATTTCCTATTTCAGATATCCTTGTTGATGGATAAATGTTTATTTCAATGCTAATTGTTAATTATGAGGCTAATATTTCTGTTGTTGGTGGTCTGATGTCGACGATGACGCAGCTAGTGGTATCAGCGTTGTCGTGGGAATCCTGAGCACTACATTCGTCTGCACATTCTACACAACATTCGTCAGTTCATCTTTCCTGTTCAAATAACATGTAAAACTCAATCGGTGTAAAGAATTACAAGTTGTTGGGTCATTCCAACTACATATCATAAATCATAAATACAAAATGGCGCGTGATGTGTCACATGACTGTAAAATGGCGTATGTCTAACACGTGACCAGGGCGGGATGAAGGCGGTGCTGTGGGCGGACACAATACAGATGGTTATCATGTTCATCGGTCTATTTACGCTCCTTATCGCAAGCATCGTACAGATGGGCGGCTTCTCTGAGATCTGGCGAATAGCCATGGCAGCGGACAGACTCGATATATTCTTAAGGTGCATAGTTGTAATTGAAAGTGATGGTAAATGTTGACCTTTTCAGTCATTCGAGTCCTGATTTACAGTCATAATGTTCACTTGTATCAACATTTCCAGAATATGTAGTCATAATGGTAAAACATTATAATGATCTATTTCCTGTGCCGAAATCATTGCCTTTTATAATCACAGATTGTAACATCTTAACTCAGATAAACATTTTCATTGTTCATTATGTACAAATGTGATGTGGTATATTCACACAGAATGAATCCGAATCCATTTGAGAGATCCAACTTTTGGACGTATCTGATTGGAGGCTTTTTCCGCGTGCTGATCCCCTTTGCGTCTTCACAGCTCTGTATACAGCGATACTGCACCGTAAAAACGTCACAAGATGCCACGAAGTAAGCGGACAATGTCGAAGCAATATCTTGCTATTGAAATGATTGTCATCCATCGTTCTTTTCAGGGAATCAGTATCTGGGTTGAATCCATGTATCTGAAAGTCCAATGAATGGTTTGGTTCATTTTCATGCAAATCCAACGAATTATTAATTTCATTACCCTAAGAATCATTACCCTAAGAATCATTACCTTAAGAATCATTTGACTGAAATCAGAAGATTAACTGAGGTCATGTTTCCTTTTGATGAGAAAATATTTTTGAATCCTCTTTTGTTACCTAATTGGAGATGTGCCTGAGCGATATATAGACGCATTTGATATGTTTCAGAGTTATTTACTGGACCATACCTATGTTTCTGACATGCACCCTCGTGTTCTTCGTGCTCGGACTAACCATGTATGCTATCTGGCCTTGCGACCCATTTTTGATCAATCGTATCACGCGACGGGACCAGGTAACGTTATGACGACTGTATACTTGTGCAAGAAAATAATCTATAAATTACAGACACGTAATTACGGCAGACTCCCATTGATAACAAAACCTAAGGTGTGACATGTGTAACTCTAATGCTGCACCAGGGATCAAAGTGAATATACGAGTATTAAAAAGAGGGTTTGTTTTGCGTGAGATATTTGCTCTCGTTTGTCTGATTTCGCAGATAATTAGTTAGATTTACATGGTTTGTAAAGTTCATCTGTCCAATTATCGAAGGAAACACAAACTTCTGCAACACACGAACTCACCTGCTGAAAACAAGGAATCCATGTGATCACCCACACCTGTCCGCGTCATAATGCTCATTATTGGTGTCATAACGTCTTGTTGGGCAGATGGTTCCTCTGCTCGTTCTGCAAATACTCGGCTTCATGCCTGGGGTTCCCGGTCTATTCATCGCTTGCCTCTTCAGTGCTTCTCTCAGGTGAGCATATCGGAGTAACTAGTCATTCAATCAAAGAGATTATAGCCACACTTTGAAGGCTCTTTGATTACTTCACTGAGTATGACGTTATAGCACATCATGATATCATTCCGTAATTACATCATCAGACAAATCTTTACATCGTCGGGTCAGTGATAACATTGAGTCTGCATTGCACTATTGAGGCAATCATTACATCGTTGATCTGGTTATTACCTATATAAAACCATCATTACATCGTTGATCTGGTTATTACCTATATAAAACCATCATTACATCGTTGATCTGGTTATTACCTATATAAAACCATCATTACATCGTTGATCTGGTTATTACCTATATAAAACCATCATTACATCGTTGATCTGGTTATTACCTATATAAAACCATCATTACATCACCGAGTCAGTTAATGCATCATCGAGTCAGTTAATGCATCATCGAGTTAGTCATTACGTCATTGAGTCAGCCATCACATCATGGAGTCAGTCACTACATCATCGAGTCAGTCATTACATCATTGAGTTATTCATTACATCATAGAGTCAGTCATTACATCAATGAGTCAATCATCGCATCATCGAGTCAGTCATTATATAATTGAGTTATTCATTACGTCATAGAGTCAGTCATTATATAATTGAGTTATTCATTACGTCTAAGAGTCAGTCATTATATAATTGAGTTATTCATTATATCATCGAGTCAATCATCGCATCATCGAGTTAGTCATTACATCATTGGGTCAATCATCTCATCATTGAGACAATCATCTCATCATTGAGTCAATCATCACATCATTTAGTCAATCATCACATCATTTAGTCAATCATCACATGATCGCGTCAGTCATTACCTCATTGAGTCAGTCATCACATCATCGAGTCGGTCATTATATCACTGAGTCAGTCATTGCATCAATTAGACATTGACTACCACCCTACGTGACATCATTTGTGATTGCAGCACGTTGTCCTCGGGACAGAACGCTCTGGCTGCTAACATCCTGTCAGACTTCTTCACGCCCTGGTACGAGAAGAAATACGGCAAGCAAGTTCCGGGCAAACTCGGCATTCTTGTTTCGAAAAGTATAGGTGAGATTTTGATGACCAACTCAACTCAGAATCTTCAATTGTCATGTAGGTAATAATTCGGAATGCATGCATGACAGAGGATCATCAGTAATGTTGATGTGTATGTTGGTTGTCAGAGGACCATCAGTAATGTTGATGTGTATGTTGGTTGTCAGAGGACCATCAGTAATGTTGATGTGTATGTTGGTTGTCAGAGGACCATCAGTAATGTTGATGTGTATGTTGGTTGTCAGAGGACCATCAGTAATGTTGATGTGTATGTTGGTTGTCAGAGGACCATCAGTAATGTTGATGTGTATGTTGGTTGTCAGAGGACCATCAGTAATGTTGATGTGTATGTTGGGTTGTCAGAGGACCATCAGTAATGTTGATGTGTATGTTGGTTGTCAGAGGACCATCAGTAATGTTGATGTGTATGTTGGTTGTCAGAGGACCATCAGTAATGTTGATGTGTATGTTGGTTGTCAGAGGACCATCAGTAATGTTGATGTTGGTTGTGTATGTGTGGTGTATGTTGGTTGTCAGAGGACCATCAGTAATGTTGATGTGTATGTTGGTTGTCAGAGGACCATCAGTAATGTTGATGTGTATGTTGGTTGTCAGAGGATCATCAGTAATGTTGATGTGTATGTTGGTTGTCAGAGGACCATCAGTAATGTTGATGTGTATGTTGGTTGTCAGAGGACCATCAGTAATGTTGATGTGTATGTTGGTTGTCAGAGGACCATCAGTAATGTTGATGTGTATGTTGGTTGTCGTCAGCCGCCGCTGTTGGGATGGTCGTGATGGGTCTTGCGTTTGTCATCATGCTGATGGGAAGCTCGGTGTTTGAGGTGGCCAACCAGGTTATGGGGATGTTCGGCGGACCGCTGTGTGGTCTCTTCATAGCTGCTTTGGCCTTCCCCAGCATCCAGACCAGGGTACGTGTTACCATAGTGATAGGGATAGTGAATGTGGGGGTAATAATGACAAGGGTGATAATGGTGATGATAAAGATGATAACAAATTAAGATGAAAATGAGGTTGATGGTTAAAGGGCTGTTAATGATGATAGAGGATGACTGTAAAGGTGATGATGATAACTTTGACGACGATGACGACGACGACGACGACGATGATGATGATGATGATGATGATGATGATGATGATGAAGATTATGATGATGAGAGCACTGTAATTGGTGTGTGTTAGGACATCATTATCGGCTTCGTGACGTCTATGGGTATCTGCCTGTGGTGGGGTCTTGGCGCCTTAAGCTGTATCCGGCCCCTTGGTGTCCTCCCACTACGACTGGACGGATGCCCTGCTCCAGGCAACACCACCTCACTGAATGTCACGCTGGACACACTTACCACAACACAGCTGTATGACGACATGATGACCAGTGAAATGACCACTAACGCGAACAACATCATTGCCCCTGCACAGAACTTCTGGTAAGAGACATAGCTCTCAACGATAGAGTCAGATCTTAACTACATGCATCAACTTTGATGGGCTAAACCTTTCTAGCGCATATGTATCCTGTTTAAAACATCAATGTTTGCTTCCTGTCGCCATATTATTTTCTCTTACCTTTTTTGATATCATGCAAAACTTCTGAACCGGGCACTCAATCCAACAGTCAACTACCCGGCACTTTTATGTTCGTTAGCTGATTATGTATTATTCATTACAATATATCTCACTGTGTGTCTGTTTGTCTGTCTCTCTCTGTCTCTTTCTGTCTCTCTCTGTCTCTTTGTCTCTGTCTCTCTCTCTTATATATATATATATATATATATATATATATATATATATATATATATATATATATATATATATATATATATCGCTCGCTCTCTCTCTCTCTCTCTCTCTCTCTCTCTCTCTCTCTCTCTCTCTCTCTCTCTCCCTATCTCTCGCTCACTCTCTGACGGTCCTTGTGCAGTACTGGGATCGCCTACCTCTATCGGCTGTCTCCCATGCTCTATGCTCCTCTTGGGATCATCCTCACTGTCGGTGTAGCATGGATCCATGCATACGTCAGACGTGAGTTTCTTGAAAGTCATACGTACACAACGCCCTGTGCTAGAAAGCATCGTATCGGATCAGTTTCCGCGCTATTACATTCGCATGTTCTTTGAAATTTTTGCACACAGTCGTTGTTCGCTGTCAAAATTACATGTTGCTTTGTTTTGCGAGTGCAATGAGTGAATTTGGAGAAATTCAATCAATTTGTTTGACATGATACATACTCCATTTTGCCTCCAGGGAGGATCGAGGTTAGGAAACGTCGAAAGGAAGGTATCCATGACGACACCTCAGCGTCCGAGGAAGAGGAAAAGACGAAGATGCTGGAGGATTCAGAGGATGACGTCAGACCATCAACTTTCCGCAGAGGTCACGTGGACAGATCCACAATGACGCAAAACGTGACCTTGCTCGATAGTCTACGAGATATCCGCTTCTCCATGGTAATTTATGATGCTAGACTATTAGGAACGATACTTCACGGCATTTCCGTAATTCGACCAATTTAATTTTCAGTTCTTCGTACAGATTTGAGTAAGTGCAAGGGGTAGGAGAACACGGCTGCGTTTTAATAACCACGCGTTCCTTAAAACTGCAAAGCTGGCCACTGTTGCTCGCGTTGCAATGCATGGACGGTGCTATAGATAATCGTGTGAGATCGTTTGGCTTCTTACAGACGCCATCTTTGAACGGCTTCTTGACCTTGACCGGTGAAGACAGCGACGCGTTTATGGAACCCCAGCAACAAGAGAAACTCTGGGTGGTCATGAGGGAGTCTGTCCTCTGACCAACTCCTTTCGTCAGATTCTGCGAGTAGATTGATTTTTTGGGGGCTCTCCCTTCCCGTAGAACCCACGAAAAAACCCCTGAAGCGGCGTGTCAAGGCTCGAGTAAATTTATCTCGGAAAGCAGTGTAGATCAAGGTTGAAAAGTATAGTGTGAATGTCTTTTTTTGGTTATCGCACCCATTAAGATAATTAGAATAGGCTACGAAACCAAAGTAAGAGATTGTTATATGTGTATCATGTACATAACAAATTCTGTATTACGTTGTTGATTGCACGCTGCAGTAAACGGTACCATGATTTCTTATCATATAACTTAGGTAATTGTGTCATGTATCATAAATATATATATATATATATATATATATATATATATATATATATATATATATATATATATATATGTATGTATATATGAAATATATGTGTGTATACATATATGCTAATATATATTTATATATGTATACATATATAATTATATATATATACAGATATATCTAAATATATATATATATATATATATATATATATATATATATATATATATATGTATATATGAATATATGTGTGTGTATACATATATGCTAATATATATTTATATATGTATACATATATAATTATATATATATACAGATATATCTAAATATATAAATAAATATATATATATATATATATATATATATATATATATATATATATATATATATATATATATATATATATATATATATATATATATATATACACACACACACAAATTGCAATGCCGGAAAACCCTGGTAAATGTGGACGCTTTGTTGCATTCAAAACTCAAGGAAACTAGCCAGAGTTGCTAATAAAGAGTTTATGTCCTTGCTGTGTTTCTCATATAAACATTTATTGTAAAATGCCAAGCCTAGAGGGGTGGTAACCACGTTCATTATTGGCTATATAAAAAGGGCAGATGGAAACAAAATGAAATCTATTTTAATTCATACATTGCATCCTTTATGCAGTACAAGCAGAAGCAAATATTTGTTGGATGACTTTGCTGAAACAGTCTATGATATTCGTTCCATCCCTTGGATATAAGAAACTCACAAATGATTTCACATAAGACCCGTTTCCGAAGCATCCCCTAGTACGAGCGACTTCGTCTCATGGTACGTATCCCAGGAGTACACTGACTCCAGCAGCGACCAGTCCTCCGCTTCCGGTGACATCCGCGTGGAAGCTCGAACCGTGACATCACGATTCATTACGTTAGTAATCCAATTCGAGCTTGTAGCCATATTGAAATCACCTAACTTCTCACGTCTGCTTCCATGTTTAGACTTCCCAGTATGTGAGTACGATGCGCGTTGCGTTTGTTGCGTATTCCCGGAAGTTGGTAGCGAATTTGGAAAGATTTCATCGTTTGTAGATGCAATTTTAAACGATCTTGTTATAGCCCAAATCAGCTGATTGATCGAGCCCTGTGTATGGTTTGCTGATATCATAACGCACAGGTAGTCTGGAACAGCGTTCACAGCATATGTTGTTTACATACAATAATATGCTATATTTTTGCTGTATACCGATTACAAGTTATCTTTCAAAGTGGATATACTACCTTGCTTTTGTCTGCACGCTGTTTTGACATCGACATGACAACCTGCGGCCAACACAAAATGCACATTGTTACGCAAAGTATCCCAACGGATTCTTCAAGTCTACGATGACGGCCATGTTACAGCCAGTATATAGGTAGCGCTCAATAGCGTTGATTTTGTCTTTTCAATGAAAACAACTCCACTAAACTCACGTTTTAAGCGCTGCATGACATCGTACACTAGCAATGGCTTCTCCACGGTCACCATCAGTTCGTATCCACAAATCTGCACAGGATTGGGTTTTTGGTCATTATTTTGGCTCTGTTGATATACATAACAAGGTGTTGCCTGACCTAATATGTCACTGACCTCTGTTTTTAATCCAAGGTCACTGAGTCGTTGATTGACCTGAGTCAGGTGACCTAGCACAGTCAGCCCCCCTCCACTGACGAGTGGTAACGCCCTCAGTCTCTGTAACAACAGCTGTTTCATTAGTGACTGATTTGTCGTAAAGAGTTAACCAACTGATTTTGACGACAACAATCAGTTATTCATACCTGTAATAATGACGTCAGGTAAGCTGTTTCGTGCCAATCAGATCTCTTATAGAATCCAGACTCTTCAGCAAAAGTGAACACTGCAACATACACCAGCATTAGCCTGCATAAAAACCCTTAATATGTGCCAAAACCTGCAGACTGGCTCAATGGGGGCGACAGAGCATCCCCACACAAAGTAAGGGATTTCAGCTATATATATACACCGAGATATTGACGATCAGTCACGTGATATCAGGATCACACTCTGTTGTTAGCGATTCATCATTTTCTATGTATGACGGATTCATCTGTACTTAAATGATCTTTATCTAAGAACTAGATAAGATTTTGAAGTTACCGGGTCGCTCTGGGGAGATGAGTTGAAGCGCTGAGTGGAGATAAGTTGGTGTTTTGAGAGAGGCAAGGAGATTAGGCGATTCTCTGTAAGACAAACAAATCCAGTAAGTATTTCCCCTTATATGTAAAGCAGCAACAAACATGTTTAATTTCACACCAATGTTGTGTTGCTTTCAGTGTCTTTATACGGACTGGTTGCATGACGCACTGGAATTGGTGTATCGATGAAATAGCGGGGCAAATATATTTTCAAAATGAAATAATTTAACATATATCAAAGTAGACGCTTACATACCCAATGACGTGACGCATTAGTATTGTTCCATGCGGATCACTGCAAAACACGTCACTTCCGGTAGTTCTCGCCACCTCACAAACCGCCCTAAACAAGACGAAATTCATTTCCGGCAATGGCGTCATTTACTCCTATGCATATGGGGCTTACATCGGCTTTACTGTTTGAAGCTATTTTGTTTAACATTATAGATCTTTATGGACTTTTGAGTCGGGTTAGACGTACCTTAGATCGTGTATTGAACTTGAAGAGCTATCCATTTCTATAAATATGATTCTGATGCCACTTGAATGAAGCGAAGCAGTTTTCCACAGGTCTATAACAGGAATTACGTCACCATTCACAAACGTGCAAGCTTTATGAATCCAATCTATGTAGGTAACAACATTAATGCTCACTATACACTGAATATTTACAAGTGCAATTCAACGTGACAATACCTTCGATATTTGAAATGATTGTTTCTTTAATGTCAAGGTGTTCGTCAAAACGAGGTGTTTGTCCAATGGTAATGATATTGCTGCATTCGAGTCGGGCAGCTAACTTTCCGCATGTTATCTCAGCATTTTCTTCAATTAGTGACACATGCTGCTTCCCAAATAAAACTCGAAGACTTGATTCCAACTGCGAAGATATTATCTGTATGCATAAAGATGAGGTTGGGGAATAAAGAAACACAGTCAAGTCGTCAGTAACATTTGATCGCGACAAAGCAGAAACAATTGTGAGCAAATATACATAACAATAAAACGCAATTGGAATGAAAGAGAAAGGACTTACATTCGAACAGGCTTCGAACCTTGATGGAATTTGCGCCATAATGCTTTTTGTGCTCTGAAAAGTTGTTAGAGTATATATATATATATATATATATATATATATATATATATATATATATATATATATATATATATATATATATATATATATATATATATATATATATATATATATATATATATATATATATATATATATATATATATATATATATATATATATATATATATCTATCTCTCTATATATATATATCTATATATATATATATATATCTGTTGTTCTCTTTTAGGAAAGTTGGACTACACGTTTCGCTTACCGTTATACCTAAGATGTCCTTTGAAGCAAAATCGAGATTTTTCGGTCGAATCGGCGGTTCTGTATGGTATCCATGACAATCTCTGTTGGTACGGCGTCCCTGTAGATTTCTCGACGATGATGTCGCAGATATCACCCGAGCTTCTTTCGCAAACGACAGGAGCGCTATTTTACGACGGAACCAACGTGAATAAGTCGTGATATTTAAGTAGGTATAATTGATCCGAGCCCACATAATCAATCGCTAGTAATCAACACAAATCATGATATACATTGACTCGAATTTGTAAAAAACATACTGATTTAATTCTGTTCATATAATCTCTATTTTACACATCACATCTCAAGATGCTAACAACCACATCTCACCTTGTCTTGTTAACATCACTGCTATTGGACACACTTGGTCTATAGTTCACCGTAATTTATGCCAGGCGTTCCAACTAGAGTCATATACATGTAACTGTTCCGAGTTGTCCGGCTCATGTTTATATCATGTATATATAGCCTCAAAACCACCCAGTCATCATCGCCTGACCATAATGTCAACACGACGTAGGCCTTACTACATCCTGCTATTATCAATCGAGCCTTTATCAGGGAGATATCGCTTCTCTCTCAATGGTTGAGCGGATGTTTTGATACTGGGATGCACCGGCGCTCGGTTCCCGATGTTAGGATGCCGAGCGGCTGGTTCAAAGCTTAACGCCATCAGGTATTGGGTGTCCAGGCAATGAACCCCGAATTTAAAAGACAACAAGACCTTATGTTAAACACATGGCTTTGATTAAATGGTTTCATTCACATCGTAAACATAATATGGCATGATTCATTTTCTGCTGTATGGTATGAGGCCAGTGGTCAGTACCTTAGGGTCATTAAGGTTATCCGTGTCTGGACAACGCCGGAACGGGTCGGACCAATTGTTCAAGGAAACCTGATAGCATCTCTTATCTGAATCTGATATGTGACCAACATCAGAACGATGAGGAATGTGTTAAGATGTGGTTGATAAGAGATAGGCTGATGGCGGTGATGATAAAGTTCGTAGTGTGTTGTACAATCACGAGCCGTCCTGGTGTGCAAATACTGCCAGATGAGGGTGTGTCGTAATGGGGAGTTTATGTTGGGGTATGGCCTCATGCTGTGGAATGACGCTGCGTTTTCATCACAACTCATTCCGAGAATGATACCCAACTTCATACAAGGGAAAACATGCGGAATGGGAGGTGCTTAAACATTCACACAAGGGAAGGAAAGCGGGGTGGGTGGGGCGTAGGGATTTACTATGGAAAGCAGTATCTTGGTTATCTGCTGGTTAATAAAACGAGGCACCATTTGGCTTCACATGGGAGACGACTTCATTTCCAATACAATAGGGAGGATATTTGTGATATATCGGGGATTATTTCCTAAAGAATTCGTTCAATAATCTGGAGCGGCGAGGTTTCTCGATTGAAGAAAGCCCACGAGTGGGATGGTGTAACAGCATTAGCTTACCTGCTTTATGGTTACATCGACGCAAGCATCTACAACTCAAAATACACGACTCGCTCGAACCCACACCGTCACCACGCCCCTCCACCTTCACCTTCACCGTCACCACGACCCCTCCACCTTCACCGTCACCACACCCCCTCCGCCTAGACACCCACGGACACCGATGTTTATTTATACTCATATTATTCCTGGTCGGACGGTGACATTGTTGACAGCAGACGTTCTGCAGGGCTTTTCGAGGTACATATACACTCATAGGATAACTTATTGTCTAAATTTTCATGTAGATAGTCAAACCAAACAGGCCAAAAGTTGGCATATGATTCATTATCAAGGACATTTCTGCACAGCCTACCAATCATACGAAAAGTATTCTAAAGTTTTCCTGTTTGGTCAGTCAATCATAACGTATCCACACGCATCGGAGGATCAGGAGCAATCCTTCAGTAACATCATGCCTCAGGCTGATCACATTTCAATAAACTGCATTCGTTGCCCAGTGAAAATTCTCCAAATTAATGGAAGAAGATCGACACTCGTTTTCGAATTACGTGAGATATTAAGTTTGTTGACCATACCCCGTCAACATACATACGTAATAGCGCTTTACAGCCTCCTCGCCGCTCCGACCCCATTCGTGGGTCCGAGGGTGAATAGGTCCACTGTATCCTCCTGCAT
The DNA here is from genome assembly GCA_034190875.2 of Urechis unicinctus. Lineage (NCBI taxonomy): Eukaryota > Metazoa > Annelida > Polychaeta > Xenopneusta > Urechidae > Urechis > Urechis unicinctus. The sequence continues at coordinate 60,885,137 of CM067352.1, forward strand.
GTCGTAAGATGCGACTAACAGGGGACAACCTGCTGGTCGTGGGTCGCGACTGGTGTCGGTGGAGCGTTCCTTGCAAGGGCCATATCTGCAACGAACCACTCTGGTCCGGATTCCGCATAGACGGGAGGCTTGAATGACCTGGAATGCAGTTAATAGTTAAGCAGTTTACCTGACTAAGCAACTCTACAGGGAGTATGTCACGAGGTGGCGTATAACAAGGGAAGTAATCAAGCAGTGAAATCGACAGCTGTTGAGATTGCACATGCGTATTCCACCTAGACGCAGGTGTCAGTGTGTGCATGTGTGGGTACCAACGAATGCATACCCTCACAATTACACACCAAGAGTCAGGCAAGAGCGACGCAACGGACAAGCCACCTTATTAGCAAAAATTAACAACACAGATACCAAGAGTCCATTTGAGGCACATAGCATCTCATATGATTATAGAAACAAGCATGGAACTCTAGAGGGCTTACTATTCACTTATAGAATCTTGACACCGAATAAAGCAATCTTTTAAGCAATATGTTTTATACTATCACATTAAAATCCTCAATATAAAAAACCGCTAATAAATGCACTTTGTTAACGGATTCATGTTTTAGTTATAAGCACCTTATATGGCATTACCAGGCCGGTAGACTACATCCACGGAGGCAAAAAAACAAATAAGAAACGAAAAAAGGGGAAGGTTTATAAAACTAAGTGGAGCTATCTTTCTTTGCTGTTGAAACATCAACTCAAACATCAGCGCCGTTCAATGACATCAAACAGGAATCGGACTGATGTCTTCAATGAATGTTTGGCTATGAAGATTACAAACAAGTATTGCGGCTGAAAATGTCGACAGTGGTTCGATCTTTATTTCGACTACTCTTGCCTTTTGTTCGTTCTGGCATTTGTAGTTTTGTTTCAGCATCGGCAGTAAATGTGTGTCAGCTTGAATTTGTTGAATGTTTATTCTGTCTTCTTTGTAGGTGCTCCTGTCTTCTTTGTAGGTGCTCCTGTCTTCTTTGTAGGTGCTCCTGTCTTCTTTATAGGTGCTCCTGTCTTCTTTGTAGGTGCTCCTGTCTTCTTTATAGGTGCTCCTGTCTTCTTTGTAGGTGCTCCTGTCTGCGTATATATAAGTGTCATCCCCATATATACATGCCTCAATCACAGCACGCCAATCTACAATCAAAGATGTTGATTTGCATATTACATAAAATAAACGGTAACTAATAAACTCTAAGCTGTAGAAGCATATTGTTATTGTGTTGACATGAAACCGACGCAGTCTGGTATGCACGAGACCAGGTAAGCTTGGCGCCATAGAATACTCATAACACGATCATCAAGTCGCCCGTTATCCATCAAACAGCTGAAGTACATACATTTTTCATTCAAAGAAAACAATTATAACATTTAACATTACCAAGGAGATTAAGCCGCTGTATGAAAAATTTCCTACGATATGGTCTTTAAAACAAAGCATCTTATACAAGTCAACTTTAATGTGAGCATAAATATTTATTGAATGATAGAAGTAAGGTGCTTGTTGGGCAATGCTGTACGCGAGAAGCATTGAAGGAGAGATGGAGATTTCAGGATGGTCGGAGCATGGCACCGTAACTCTCTCTGTTTGTTGTTATTACCGGAAGTAGTTTTCTTTCAATCAGAGCGTTAACAATCAGTACAGGTGGGTCTGATAAACAAGACCGGAACCACCACCACACCTTTACGGGCGGCTGGGATCGATCAACAGTTCTGCTGTCGCTAATTAAAGGAAGACGCAGCTACCCCCCCCCCCCCCACACTCTCTCTCTCTCTCTCTCTCTCTCTCTCTCTCTCTCTCTCTCTCTTCTCTCTCTCTCTCTCTCTCTCTCTCTCTCTCTCTCTCTCTCTATCTCTATCTTCTCTCTCTCTCTCTTATCTCTCTCTTTCTCCCACTGTGTCTCTGTCTCTGTCTCTCTATTTCTTCCTATTTCTCTCTCTCACACTCTCTTTCTCTCTCTCTCTCTCCTTCCCTCACTCTCTATCTCTCTGTCTATCTCTCTCTCTCATTCGTGCTACAACTCTATCTCCATATATCTATCTTTCACTTCCTCTCCCTCTCTCTCTCTCTCTCTCTCTCTCTCTCTTCTCTCTCTCTCTCTTCATCTGACTCTGTCTCTCTTTCTCTCTCTCTCTCCATTCCTCTTCCACTCTCTCTGTCTCTCTCCCTTGTCGTTGACGGTAACTTATATTTTTATCTAGTAAATAAATTATTTCCAATTATGTTAGTGCTGACCTTCATGTTCACTGGTACCTAGGTTTTGCTGCGCTAATGAGTCCATAAGGGTACGTTGGTACTCATACATTAGATAATGGTACCCGCGTCTACTTATGCTGTGCAATATATGAGCGTTATTTCAGGAGATTCCGGTTTAATGAAAATGTGCAAGAAAAATAGACACTGGTGAGAAACATTTAGATAAGGGCAAAACTGGCTACCTTCAAGGCGCGGATTACGGCGCAGACAACATCTAACATGAGAGACTGCAATTGACAACATCTGAAACCAGAAACACAACGTTAAGTTGGACTATACTCGGTCAGTTCCAATGGTAAAAACACGGTTACTTGTCAGACTTTAAACAGCTAACCTTGATCGGGTTATCGATCAACCTACCTTGGTACGGATGCATCCTTTACAACCTACCTTTGCACGGATGCATCCTTTACAACCTACCTTGGTACGGATGCATCATTTACAACCTACCTTGGCACGGATGCATCCTTTACAACCTACCTTGGCACGGATGCATCCTTTACAACCTACCTTGGTACGGATGCATCCTTTACAACCTACCTTGGTACGGATGCATCCTTTACAACCTACCTTGGTACGGATGCATCATTTACGACGCCACAACGGCCCTTGAACCGCTGTGGAACGTAGGAACAAAATATTTATTCTTGATGGGCTGTCAGGAGTTGTATTTCAGCAACTCTACCCAATAAACAACGGATATTCAGAGTGAATTTAAGTTAATGCGTTGTCGTACCCTGTACCTGCAACTATTTCATCTGATCAACAGGACGTTAAATACGCTGAATCAAAACCAACCCTAACCACGTGTTAATACATTACCGAAACACCAATGCATAACAGCAAATGGTGAGGCTTTCCATCAATTCCTCCACAGTCTGTTTCATGTGAGTTATTCCCAGAAGAATGTCATATGATTGGGGGAATCCACTTGTACCTTCACAATATCATATAATTGGGGATCCACTTATACCTTCACCATGCCATATGATTGGGGAATCCACGTATACCTTCACTGTGCCATATGATTGGGGGAATCCACTTATATCTTCACTATGCCATATGATTGGGGGAATCCACTTATGCCTTCACCATGCCATATGATTGGGGAATCCACGTATACCTTCACCACGCCATATGATTGGGGAATCCACGTATACCTTCACTATGCCATATGATTGGGGGAATCCACTTATGCCTTCATCATGCCATATGATTGGGGAATCCACGTATACCTTCACCATGCCATATGATTGGGGGAATCCACTTATATCTTCACTATGCCATATGATTGGGGGAATCCACTTATATCTTCACCATGCCATATGATTGGGGAATCCACGTATACCTTCACTATGCCATATGATTGGGGAATCCACGTATACCTTCACTATGCCATATGATTGGGGAAATCCACGTATACCTTCACCATGCCATATGATTGGGGAATCCTCTTATACCTTCACCACGCCATATGATTGGGGAATCCACGTATACCTTCACCATGCCATATGATTGGGGAATCCACTTATACCTTCACTGTGCCATATGATTGGGGGAATCCACTTATATCGTCACTATGCCATATGATTGGGGAATCCACGTATACCTTCACCATGCCATATGATTGGGGAATCCACTTATACCTTCACCATGCCATATGATTGGGGAATCCACGTATACCTTCACAATGCCATATGATTGGGGAATCCACGTATACCTTCACCATGCCATATGATTGGGGAATCCACGTATACCTTCACCATGCCATATGATTGGGGAATCCACGTATACCTTCACCATGTCATAAGATTGGGGGATCTACTTATACCTTCACCATGCCATATGAATATAGATGGTTTGACATCTACGCCAGTCTTGATGTAAGAGCGATGTCGTCGCTCATGTAAATAGCGATGGTGCGAATGTACTACATTACATAATACACACCTGTCCATCCTCTTTGATATCTGATCTACCACATTCAAACATGAGCTACTTAGTCGCGCCATGTTATGGAACAGCTCCTCAGACTCCACTAAGCTCATCAGACTGCATTAAGCTCATCGGACTGTTATAAGCTCGTCAGTCTGCAATAAGCTCGTCAGTCTGCAATAAGCCCATCAGACTGCACTTAGCTCATCAGTCTGCATTAAGCTCATCAGACTGCAATAAGCCCATCAGTCTGTAATAAGCTCCTCAGACTGCAATAAGCTCATCAGACTGCACTTAGCTCATCAGTCTGCATTAAGCTCATCAGTCTGCAATAAGCTCATCAGACTGTAATAAGCTCCTCAGACTGCAATAAGCTCATCAGACTGCACTTAGCTCATCAGTCTGCATTAAGCTCATCAGTCTGCAATAAGCTCATCAGACTGTAATAAGCTCCTCAGACTGCAATAAGCTCATCAGACTGCACTTAGCTCATCAGACTGCATTAAGCTCATCAGTCTGCAATAAGCTCATCATACTTAAATAATATTATCAGTCTGCAATAAGCTCATCAGACTGCAATAAGCCCATCAGTCTGTAATAAGCTCCTCAGACTGCAATAAGCTCATCTGACTGCACTTAGCTCATCAGACTGCATTAAGCTCATCAGTCTGCAATAAGCTCATCAGACTTAAATAATATTATCAGTCTGCAATAAGCTCGTCAGTCTGCAATAAGCTCCTCAGATTGCAATAAGCTCATCAGATTGCACTTAGCTCATCAGACTGCATTAAGCTCATGAGATTGCAATAAGAATATCAGTCTGCAATAAGCTCATCAGACTTCAATAAGATTATCAGTCTGCAATTAACTCATGTTTCCTTACACAATCCACCACCATCATTTACCCACACTCTTTTGCGAGTATGTAACTGCGTCCTAAACAAACATCCCCACGGCATACTTCTACGCAGGCGCATACCTAGCTCGGTAGACTATATCGAAGTAGGAAACTGACAAGAGAGCAACGCAAGTTGATACGAGGGAAGAAATAGCACCAATAACGACACACATCGACACCATGATACAACATATGTGTACTTCTGAGTAATATGGTTTCATGCTACAACACTGACATTTTAATATGAAACCTCATCAGACACAGATTAGGGTGTAAGGGTGTGTAACATCGGGGCAAGATGGGATTAGAGGGGTCTCTGTTGGATTTAACGATGAGGTCACGGCGGGAATTAGGGTAGGCTCCCCGTGGGTATGGAGGTGGGATCACGTAGGGATAGAGTAGGGATCACCTTCATGTAAACAGTTATTGGCCATTGATAGCTGCTATTCAGTCTTGGCCACGTCAGACAGCCTGCTTGTTTGGACATCTATTTGAGATGGATGTCGATAGGATGTTTACAGGTGACACTATCGTAGGATGTTTACAGGTGGCACTATCGTAGGATGTTTACAGGTGGCACTATCGTAGGATGTTTACAGGTGACACTATCGTAGGATGTTTACAGGTGACACTATCGTAGGATGTTTACAGGTGGCACTATCGTAGGATGTTTACAGGTTACATCGTAGACAGGTGACTATCGTAGGATGTTTACAAGTGACACTATCGTAGGATGTTTACAGGTGGCACTATCGTAGGATGTTTACAGGTGGCACTATCGTAGGATGTTTACAGGTGGCACTATCGTAGGATTGAACCGTAGCATTTACTCAGCGTTTCGACCTGTACAACTTTGTTCCACCAATAACTGAGTTGAAATAATTTCATTTGTGTAAGTCTGTGTGTGTCTGTGTGTGAGTGAGAGAGAGAGAGAGAGAAGAGAGAGAGAGAGAGTGAAAGTGATAGAGAGGGTTAGAGAAAGTGAGAGGGAGAAAGAGGGAGATGAGGGAGAGAAAGAGGAAGAGAGAAAGTGTGAGAGAGAGATAGAGAAAGTGAGAGAGAGAGAAAGTGTATGTGAGAAAGAGAGGGAGATAGAGAAAGAGACAACCCATTTTCACCGCAACCAACAGGAGACACTCTCACCAACTTGTGCAAGTTTGATCGTCGCTCCTCCCTCTTTCATCAGCCCCTGATAAAACCCACACTAATCGAAAGAAAATCACCTATGGTGGTTAAATAAATAATGCAGCTGTTTAATGCTCGTACCGGGTACTGTGTGATGCAATGCCATCCCATGTTCCCTCCCTCACTACTTCTCCCTCTAGAGCATATAATGCAGTCGCGGAGCACATCATTACTATACGTCTTGCTTGAATCAGTCGATAACATACTGATATATGCTGCCATTTTAATTGACATGTTTATCAGATTGTATTACTACTCTATAATTGAGTTTTTATGAATCGCGACTTAATGGCTGTGGCAATGTACGCTGTAGGAATGACTGCCTTTCACAGCGCCGTGCGCCGGGTGTGTTTATGGCTCACTAGACGATTGATGAATATGTCATACGCCGTGGAGAATACTATTGCGCCGAACAAGCCGTGGCTTATAATGCTGTGCCCAATGGCTAGCGTTATTTTGTGTTAAGTACCTTTGAGAAAAAAATACACCTGGTCGTCTATGAATATCGTCTTCTGACGTCACAATCTGCCACGTCTTTGGTGGTGTTTTTCTCTCCTTCAATAATGTCTGCCAATTTGCTGGAGCTCCCACATAGATGTGTGCTGTGGAAATGTATGCTCTCCTCACACAGCGTTGCAAAAAATGGTGGTGGATGGCAGTCTAAAACCGTGTACTTTTATCATCAACACACATGAGCATTTTGCAGTCTGGGTATTTCCATAAAATGGACGCCCCTAAGTGGTTCTAGTTTGAATGTGGTAAATAAGATATCAAATAGGAAAGTGTGTTGAAAGTGTGTTGTGGTACATGCACGCATGGCGATTTATGAACAAGACGGCGCCTCTTTTACTTTCTGACCCGCATAGACACATTATGCGTCATTAGTTATATGGCATATAAGTGCCTTGCAGCGCATGCGCACCAGCGCCATTTATGTACAAGACGGCGTCTCTCTTACTTCCTGATCAGCATTCATCTTTACCTGTATGACATAGTGAAGATAAAAAAGAACTATCAATCAATACAAAGACCTTAAGTGGACTACCCCAAACACAAGCAAGTTTGTTGGGAATACATGACTCGCATTAAGAAGATCAATGAAGTTCATCAAATATAACTTCATATAGCATAGCCACTATTCACCAGAATAAGTCATGACAATGCATCACTCTTGACGCCCACCAATCTTATTCCACTGCACAAAGATAACAACTTCGGAATCAAGTTAAGCCCACGTTGGCCTCCCCATCTTGGTAGATTTTCTCGATACTGTATTTACTTGTGGTTACGCGTGTGTTACGCACAAAATTGTAATTTCTGACGAAAAGGCAATAGTTGTTGCATTTTGAATACCCCAAGAAATAGGATGAAGGTAAACAGGCATATACTGGCTGCTTGTATATCTATTAGTTTTGCATGCATCTTGTTTATAAGCCACTGGCAGACACATCAACAACAACTTATCTTAATATTCCAAGGCGCTTGAAGGTCCGTTTTTGAGCGGTAATCGTTGCACTTTCGTTAAGGCTTCCTCGATGGAAGTGACTAATAAGTGACTTTCGCACCCAGCAACTAACCTCCCACTCTGGCAGACAATAACTGATCTCCCCGAACCCCCAAATAATTTGCATGCTGTGTTTGTACTCCGTCTGTTGTAGAATATCTGTCACTGATGGATTATCGCCCACGACTGACGTTATGTTGCTGATTGCAGATGTTACCAATTGCAGTTTGATGTCCGAGCGGGAATTCGCGATGATAGGCCATTTGTAAATGCATACCAGACGGCGACAGTGTGCTGTGGTTTTCTGCCAGAGTTTAAGCAGGTAGATGGGGTGAAGGACGTTGAAATGCGACCGGTGGGCATACAGCAATGTAGAGCAGGATACATTGGCTAGGTAGATGTAAGCTGCTCATTCCGATTGAACGGCACTTGAACACAAACGTGTACATAGTTCCACGAATTGCCTTCAACAAAAACCAGGCGCATTTGTGTCAATAACTTAATGCCAATGATTCCAAGTCTGCACTCCGTTTCTCCAACAATTCAAAGCAAATGACATTTACTTTTTCACTGACGTCGTATTTTTTTATCTCCATTATTTACAGCTGGATTGCAGAAATCATTGATGGATATTGACGAAGTAACCGCGTCAGCTGAGGCTGCGACTTGGCATTGTTACCGAGTCTAGGATACCGAGATAAGTATAGCAATGGTATAGCAGCTACATTGCCAGTACAATATCATGGCTCGCTCAGTGAAGCAAATCACGAGCAGTTGAGCAACGCATGGTTATAACAAGGCAGATTACTTGGATCGGACCATGAATTATCTTACAGTGAACCAAAGAACCTCATTAATGTTTAGCAAGTTAGCTTCAAATTTTTTCATTCATTTACTGAATGTCTTTTGAATACTATGTATGGCTGGTTGATATTGAATGCAAAAGACACAGCAATATACAGACACGCTCTCGTACACACACACGAAAACAAATTAACACTTTTCCAAGGGCTGCAGGACAACCTCATTTGGACGCCTTTTTTTTATTTGCAAAACATTTTCGCGACGGATATAAAACTGCAGACGCAACAAGTGCCAATCTAGCCACGTTTTGCGGCACTCGAACCATTGATTAATATCCTGCTCGAGCAAAGCGCACATCTTTCATTGGGTAATTTTGCCTGGTCTCTGACGTAATCCGCCTTCGCCATAACATACAGAAGCTACCCTTGCTTTGAATCAATGGTAAAGGTTTTGCTGTCGTTCCTCCTATGGTAACAGATCTATCTGTAATGGTTTTGAACACTCTAATCGAGAGAACATCACTTCCGGTTATTACAATAAACACATTACAACGATTCAATGTTCAATGCCCCGCTGTTGTCCATTCCAACTGAAAACCCATCCCCCCAAGGCGCCTATCGCTGGAGCATATAAGATTTAGATCATTACATCAGCACATACCTGCTTGAATCATGTAATAATTATTATGACGTACGCTGACATTTTAATTTACTTGTTTATTGTGTTGAATGATCTCTCTTCTATGATTTTCAATTTCTTTCAGTGACTAACAGGCTTTGGCAATACTCAATGTTTGAATGCAAGCACATCCGATGTTTTTTCCTGACTGCTTGATTCACATACAGTGGGTCGATGAGCAGCAAAACCATTCTAACCTGGGTTGCCCTCGCCTCAGAGATGCCGACTCCTGCCCACAGTATCAAATTACAATATAGAGCGCGGTTTCATCTGGTCTTGTTTAATTTCTGCAGCTCTGTGTTTAATGGCAACCGTAATTGTTGAACAACGTGTGCTTGACATAAAATGATGGAGTAATGGCATACTGTAAGTGCGGCGATGTATATACTCACACCAGAACCTACAAAGAATTCAACTTGCATAAAGCAAACTCACGTTTAATGATAACACATACTAATAAATAAAGAGGGTAAAATATCACAGTACCAACAGTGCCACAGCCGCTTCTTAATCACGGAGATAACATACAAAAAGCAGGGTGATTGACGTCGTAGGTCATTAGGTGCTGCTGCACTGACAGCTGAGCTGATGTTTCTCCAGCAAGGAAAGAGCGCTGGGATATACAGGCATAGCACGTTTCACTTGGCTTCTCGTTATTGGCGCTGGGGTAAACAGGCCTAGCACGGTTCGCTGGGCTTCTCGTTATTTGCGCTGGGGTGAACAGGCCTAGCCCGGTTCACTGGGATTCTCGTTATTGGCGCTGGGGTCAAACGGGGATGTTATGCGAGACAAATACTGCCAAAGACCAATGAGAACAAAAAGAAGTGGCTTTATGACTAGTTAATGAGTAACTTAGAAATACAGGTATAGAAGGTAAACAATGTCTATCTAATGTGGATTCTTCCTGGTGATATTAACGCACCTTCCTCTACTTTCGCGTTTCTATCTTGGAACACTTCAATCATACGAAAGTCTTTTGGAATACACATAAAACATAAGAACGGCTGATGACGCTTGTAAGGTGAACATTTGGAAGCCCTACCACTTCCTGTGATGAAATAAGACGTTAATCATACAAGCAGACGATTAGATATATTCAATGCCACTACATGTCCATTACGTGGACCACCCCATATGCTAGTGTATTGGGAATACACCACTCCCATCAACAATAATGGCGGATAGCAGTAGTGTGGAGAACGATTTGGAGCCTAACCACTTGTTGTGATGCATAAATACTTAATGCCTTCACACAGACGTATTAATCTTTCCAATTCCACGCCAGGAGAAATTCCATCAGTCTGATTGATATCGTACCTGCTGCTGTCCTATCGCTCAGTTTGGTTCCATTGAATATTGCCGCCGAAACCAGGAGCAATTCCCGTCATCACTCGCTGAATTGGCATGTATTGCATTTGTCAGAACTCGAAGAGGTACGCAAAATGTTTTGAATTTGATATGAAGATTTTTTTATATGACACCCCGAAACCATGCTTACAAAACTGTCGGAATAATCGCCCATCATTGACTTATGATACTGCATATGCAGTCGATTGCAGTTTATCAAGAAAGTTGTTGCCCGAGTCGTAATTCGTGGTTTGGACAGTGATAGCGAGGATAAGCTAAATCAAAGCGAACACATGTCTGCAGTTTGATCTGGTTTGTTACATGTGCTTAGGCAGGTTGTGTGTGGCGAAGGGGGGACTAAAAGTATAGAAAAACAGGTATGCATCGCTATACCATTTTGGATAGAGAAATCAAGTCCATTGTACGCAGTATATTTAGGCGAGGTGATTGTACATGACAGTTGAACAGCACTGGAACCATAGCATCTGTATGTATCGAACAGTTCTCTGTATTTCTGAATTGCCTTGAAACAGCGGGTAGTGCTTTTAAACTTATAACTTTTTCTTCATGCTCCTCAGTCTGCACTTTGTTTCTCCCGAAATGCAATGCAAGGACAATTCTGCGTCTCTGTCGTATATTTTATAAGAATCTCTTATAGTTACAGAGAACTTGTAAAAAATGGTTTCAGAAATTGATGACGTACCAGGAGTTGCTTGAAGTTGTGTTTGCGTCATCAGCCTGTTTCTGAGCGGGAAATCCTAAGATACGCATAGCGTTATCTTCCCAAGGTTATTGCCATCAACCATGGAACCTGTCTTAATACTGTTCTCACTCTCCAAGAGTTAACACACCGTTTCACACTATGGATATTTTCGCCCCCCAAAAAATCCCAATTACTGCAAGACATCCTCATATTGATGCCATGTTTTGATTTGTAATGCATTTCAGTGATAAAGGAAGAGAACAATTGTGTCCATAAGAGCCTGCAAAAATTCAGATTATGCTCGTGCAAAGCGTACATCTGTTACTGAGTAAGGTTGCCTGTTTTTGTCTCTGACGCAATACACTTTAGCCACAGAAGCTATCCCCTTTCACTAACCCATTAAGTTATCGACGTCTCCCTCTTGTTTATCAGCCCAACGTGTATTGTTTATTCATACTCAAATCGAACGAAAACCACTTCAGGTAATTACAAATAAGTCATTGAAATGATTTGAGGGCAGGGAGTAGGAGTTGCGCTGCTGTTCTGTGTCCCTCCTGAAAACCCCATTCTTCCCTCAGCGCTTCTCGCAGTAGCATACAAGCGTAGGTGCACCGCACAGCATAACTTAAGTGCATGCCTTTCATAACTCAAATTAGAAGTAGTCTGGTTAATGCTGACATTGAACTTGTCTTGTTTATCATGTATTGATTGGTAACTCTTCTAATGATAGTTTGTTCTTTTTGCGACATACAGGCTTCGGCTGTGCTCATTGTATGAGCGACAGCCTTTGAATGAACAATGCCCGTTATATTTAGTCATTCCCTGGCGAATTTTTTCTCATTAAATGCGTCACAAAGTATGTTATGGCACCAAAACCTATTTGATCGGCCTTTTGCACACCACAATGTTGTTTTTTCCTGTGCTTAATGGTAGCCGTTAGTTATTTTTTCGGACGAAAATGCTCGGGAAAAATTAATGTTTCTATCGAGGCAGGTAATGTGGAGATGGCACAATCATCATAATGAAAAATCAACAAATAATTGAAGGTATATAGAACAAACTCAAGCTAAGATATAATTACAGAAGAGGAGAAGATTCATAAAATAAACTTTAGCGCACAGATAATTGCTAACGATGCTGAAGATTAGTACAGATATGAAGAAGAACAGCCGTCGATAGACAAAATGACAATATTTTCACAGTTAACCCCGTCGGTTATTACTCTATTACTCTCTATATCGATTATAACTTTGTTATCTCTTCACGTCGGTTATTACTATGTTATATCACCACGTCGGTTATTATCATGTTATCTCCTCACGTCGGTTATAACTATATTATCTCTTTACGTCGGTTATAAAGATATTATCTCTCCACGTCGGTTATTACTATGGAGGTGGGATCACGTAGGGATAGAGTAGGGATCACCTTCATGTAAACAGTTATTGGCCATTGATAGCTGCTATTCAGTCTTGGCCACGTCAGACAGCCTGCTTGTTTGGACATCTATTTGAGATGGATGTCGATAGGATGTTTACAGGTGACACTATCGTAGGATGTTTACAGGTGGCACTATCGTAGGATGTTTACAGGTGACACTATCGTAGGATGTTTACAGGTGGCACTATCGTAGGATGTTTACAGGTGACACTATCGTAGGATGTTTACAGGTGACACTATCGTAGGATGTTTACAGGTGGCACTATCGTAGGATGTTTACAGGTGGCACTATCGTAGGATGTTTACAGGTGGCACTATCGTAGGATTGAACCGTAGCATTTACTCAGCGTTTCGACATGTACAACTTTGTTCCACCAATAACTGAGTTGAAATAATTTCATTTGTGTAAGTCTGTGTGTGTCTGTGTGTGAGTGAGAGAGAGAGAGAGAAAGAGAGAGAGAGAGAGTGAAAGTGATAGAGAGGGTTAGAGAAAGTGAGAGGGAGAAAGAGGGAGATGAGGGAGAGAAAGAGGAAGAGAGAGAGAAAGTGTGAGAGAGAGATGAGAAAGTGAGAGAGAGAGAAAGTGTATGTGAGAAAGAGAGGGAGATAGAGAAAGAGACAACCCATTTTCACCGCAACCAACAGGAGACACTCTCACCAACTTGTGCAAGTTTGATCGTCGCTCCTCCCTCTTTCATCAGCCCCTGATAAAACCCACACTTATCGAAAGAAAATCACCTATGATGGTTAAATAAATAATGCAGCTGTTTAATGCTCGTACCGGGTACTGTGTGATGCAATGCCATCCCATGTTCCCTCCCTCACTACTTCTCCCTCTAGAGCATATAATGCAGTCGCGGAGCACATCATTACTATACGTCTTGCTTGAATCGTTGAAACATACTGATATATGCTGCCATTTTAATTGACATGTTTATCAGATTGTATTACTACTCTATAATTGAGTTTTTTATGAATCGCGACTTAATGGCTGTGGCAATGTACGCTGTAGGAATGACTGCCTTTCACAGCGCCGTGCGCCGGCTGTGTTTATGGCTCACTAGACGATTGATGAATATGTCATACGCCGTGGAGAATACTATTGCGCCGAACAAGCCGTGGCTTATAATGCTGTGCCCAATGGCTAGCGTTATTTTGTGTTAAGTACCTTTGAGAAAAAAATACACCTGGTCGTCTATGAATATCGTCTTCTGACGTCACAATCTGCTACGTCTTTGGTGGTGTTTTTCTCTCCTTCAATAATGTCTGCCAATTTGCTGGAGCTCCCACATAGATGTGTGCTGTGGAAATGTATGCTCTCCTCACACAGCGTTGCAAAAAATGGTGGTGGATGGCAGTCTAAAACCGTGTACTTTTATCATCAACACACATGAGCATTTTGCAGTCTGGGTATTTCCATAAAATGGACGCCCCTAAGTGGTTCTAGTTTGAATGTGGTAAATAAGATATCAAATAGGAAAGTGTGTTGAAAGTGTGTTGTGGTACATGCACGCATGGCGATTTATGAACAAGACGGCGCCTCTTTTACTTTCTGACCCGCATAGACACATTATGCGTGATTAGTTATATGGCATATAAGAGCCTTGCAGCGCATGCGCACCAGCGCCATTTATGTACAAGACGGCGTCTCTCTTACTTCCTAATCAGCATTTATCTTTAGCTGTATGATATAGTGAAGATAAAAAAGAACTATCAATCAATACAAAGACCTAAAGTGGACTACCCCAAACACAAGCAAGTTTGTTGGGAATACATGACTCGCATTAAGAAGATCAATGAAGTTCATCAAATATAACTTCATATAGCATAGCCACTATTCACCAGAATAAGCCATGACAATGCATCACTCTTGACGCCCACCAATCTTATTCCACTGCACAAAGATAACAACTTCGGAATCAAGTTAAGCCCACGTTGGCCTCCCCATCTTGGTAGATTTTCTCGATACTGTATTTACTTGTGGTTACGCGTGTGTTACGCACAAAATTGTAATTTCTGACGAAAAGGCAATAGTTGTTGCATTTTGAATACCCCAAGAAATAGGATGAAGGTAAACAGGCATATACTGGCTGCTTGTAAATCTATTAGTTTTGCATGCATCTTGTTTATAAGCCACTGGCAGACACATCAACAACAACTTATCTTAATATTCCAAGGAGCTTGAAGGTCTGTTTTTGAGCGGTAATCGTTGCACTTTCGTTAAGGCTTCCTCGATGGAAGTGACTAATAAGTGACTTTCGCACCCAGCAACTAACCTCCCACTCTGGCAGACAATAACTGATCTCCCCGAACCCCCAAATAATTTGCATGCTGTGTTTGTACTCCTTCTGTTGTAGAATATCTGTCACTGATGGATTATCGCCCACGACTGACGTTATGTTGCTGATTGCAGATGTTACCCATTGCAGTTTGATGTCCGAGCGGGAATTCGCGATGATAGGCCATTTGTAAATGCATACCAGACGGCGACAGTGTGCTGTGGTTTTCTGCCAGTGTTTAAGCAGGTAGATGGGGTGAAGGACGTTGAAATGCG
Organism: Urechis unicinctus; assembly: GCA_034190875.2. Taxonomy (NCBI): domain Eukaryota; kingdom Metazoa; phylum Annelida; class Polychaeta; order Xenopneusta; family Urechidae; genus Urechis; species Urechis unicinctus. Next base: position 60,900,478 of record CM067352.1, read on the forward strand.
ACCGGTGGGCATACAGCAATGTAGAGCAGGATACATTGGCTAGGTAGATGTAAGCTGCTCATTCCGATTGAACGGCACTTGAACACAAACGTGTACATAGTTCCACGAAAAGGGAAGTGGAAATTCGCCCGTTTCTCTGAATTGCCTTCAACAACAACAAGGCGCATTTGTGTCAATAACTTAATGCCAATGATTCCAAGTCTGCACTCCGTTTCTCCAACAATTCAAAGCAAATGACATTTACTTTTTCACTGACGTCGTATTTTTTTATCTCCATTATTTACAGCTGGAATCATTGATGGATATTGACGAAGTAACCGCGTCAGCTGAGGCTGCGACTTGGCATTGTTACCGAGTCTAGGATACCGAGATAAGTATAGCAATGGTATAGCAGCTACATTGCCAGTACAATATCATGGCTCACTCAGTGAAGCAAATCACGAGCAGTTGAGCAACGCATGGTTATAACAAGGCAGATTACTTGGATCGGACCATGAATTATCTTACAGTAACCAAAGAACCGCATTAATGTTTAGCAAGTTAGCTTCAATTTTTTTCATTCATTTACTGAATGTCTTTTGAATACTATGTATGGCTGGTTGATATTGAATGCAAAAGACACAGCAATATACAGACACGCTCTCGTACACACACACGAAAACAAATTAACACTTTTCCAAGGGCTGCAGGACAACCTCATTTGGACGCCTTTTTTTATTTGCAAAACATTTTTGCGACGGATATAAAACTGCAGACGCAATAAGTGCCAATCTAGCCACGTTTTGCGGCAGTCGAACCATTGATTAATATCCTGCTCGAGCAAAGCGCACATCTTTCATTGGGTAATTTTGCCTGGTCTCTGACGTAGTCCGCCTTCGCCATAACATACAGAAGCTACCCTTGCTTTGAATCAATGGTAAAGGTTTTGCTGTCGTTCCTCCTATGGTAACAGATCTATCTGTAATGGTTTTGAACACTCTAATCGAGAGAACATCACTTCCGGTTATTACAATAAACACATTACAACGATTCAATGTTCAATGCCCCGCTGTTGTCCATTCCAACTGAAAACCCATCCCCCCAAGGCGCCTATCGCTGGAGCATATAAGATTTAGATCATTACATCAGCACATACCTGCTTGAATCATGTAATAAATATTATGACGTGCGCTGACATTTTAATTTACTTGTTTATTGTGTTGAATGATCTCTCTTCTATGGTTTTCAATTTCTTTCAGTGACTAACAGGCTTTGGCAATACTCAATGTTTGAATGCAAGCACATCCGATGTTTTTTCCTGACTGCTTGATTCACATACAGTGGGTCGATGAGCAGCAAAACCATTCTAACCTGGGTTGCCCTCGCCTCAGAGCTGCCGACTCCTGCCCACAGTATCAAATTACAATATAGAGCGCGGTTTCATCTGGTCTTGTTTAATTTCTGCAGCTCTGTGTTTAATGGCAACCGTAATTGTTGAACAACGTGTGCTTGACATAAAATGATGGAATAATGGCATACTGTAAGTGCGGCGATGTATATACTCACACCAGAACCTACAAAGAATTCAACTTGCATAAAGCAAACTCACGTTTAATGATAACACATACTAATAAATAAAGAGGGTAAAATATCACAGTACCAACAGTGCCACAGCCGCTTCTTAATCACGGAGATAACATACAAAAAGCAGGGTGATTGACGTCGTAGGTCATTAGGTGCTGCTGCACTGACAGCTGAGCTGATGTTTCTCCAGCAAGGAAAGAGCGCTGGGATATACAGGCATAGCACGTTTCACTTGGCTTCTCGTTATTGGCGCTGGGGTAAACAGGCCTAGCACGGTTCGCTGGGCTTCTCGTTATTGGCGCTGGGGTAAACAGGCCTAGCACGGTTCGCTGGGCTTCTCGTTATTGGCGCTGGGGTCAACAGGCCTAGCCCGGTTCACTGGGATTCTCGTTATTGGCGCTGGGGTCAAACGGGGATGTTATGCGAGAAAAATGCTGTTAAAGACCAATGAGAACAAAAAGAAGTGGCTTTATGACTAGTTAATGAGTAACTTAGAAATACAGGTATAGAAGGTAAACAATGTCTATCTAATGTGGATTCTTCCTGGTGATATTAACGCACCTTCCTCTACTTTCGCGTTTCTATCTTGGAACACTTCAATCATACGAAAGTCTTTTGGAATACACATAAAACATAAGAACGGCTGAAGACGCTTGTAAGGTGAACATTTGGAAGCCCTACCACTTCCTGTGATGAAATAAGACGTTAATCATACAAGCAGACGATTAGATATATTCAATGCCACTACATGTCAATTACGTGGACCACCCCATATGCTAGTGTATTGGGAATACACGACTCCCATCAACAATAATGGCGGATAGCAGTAGTGTGGAGAACGATTTGGAGCCTAACCACTTGTTGTGATGCATAAATACTTAATGCCTTCACACAGACGTATTAATCTTTCCAATTCCACGCCAGGAGAAATTCCATCAGTCTGATTGATATCGTACCCGCTGCTGTCCTATCGCTCAGTTTGGTTCCATTGAATATTGCCGCCGAAACCAGGAGCAATTCCCGTCATCACTCGCTGAATTGGCATGTATTGCATTTGTCAGAACTCGAAGAGGTACGCAAAATGTTTTGAATTTGATATGAAGATTTTTTTATATGACACCCCGAAACCATGCTTACAAAACTGTCGGAATAATCGCCCATCATTGACTTATGATACTGCATATGCAGTCGATTGCAGTTTATCAAGAAAGTTGTTGCCCGAGTCGTAATTCGTGGTTTGGACAGTGATAGCGAGGATAAGCTAAATCAAAGCGAACACATGTCTGCAGTTTGATCTGGTTTGTTACATGTGCTTAGGCAGGTTGTGTGTGGCGAAGGGGGGACTAAAAGTATAGAAAAACAGGTATGCATCGCTATATCATTTTGAATAGAGAAATCAAGTCCATTGTACGCAGTATATTTAGGCGAGGTGATTGTACATGACAGTTGAACAGCACTGGAACCATAGCATCTGTATGTATCGAACAGTTCTCTGTATTTCTGAATTGCCTTGAAACAGCGGGTAGTGCTTTTAAACTTATAACTTTTTCTTCATGCTCCTCAGTCTGCACTTTGTTTCTCCCGAAATGCAATGCAAGGACAATTCTGCGTCTCTGTCGTATATTTTATAAGTGTCTCTTATAGTTACAGAGAACTTGTAAAAAATGGTTTCAGAAATTGATGACGTACCAGGAGTTGCTTGAAGTTGTGTTTTTGCGTCATCAGCCTGTTTCTGAGCGGGAAATCCTAAGATACGCATAGCGTTATCTTCCCAAGGTTATTGCCATCAACCATGGAACCTGTCTTAATACTGTTCTCACTCTACAAGAGTTAACACACCGTTTCACACTATGGATATTTTCGCCCCCCAAAAAATCCCAATTACTGCAAGACATCCTCATATTGATGCCATGTTTTGATTTGTAATGCATTTCAGTGATAAAGGAAGAGAACAATTGTGTCCATAAGAGCCTGCAAAAATTCAGATTATGCTCGTGCAAAGCGTACATCTGTTACTGAGTAAGGTTGCCTGTTTTTGTCTCTGACGCAATACACTTTAGCCACAGAAGCTATCCCCTTTCACTAACCCATTAAGTTATCGACGTCTCCCTCTTGTTTATCAGCCCAACGTGTATTGTTTATTCATACTCAAATCGAACGAAAACCACTTCAGGTAATTACAAATAAGTCATTGAAATGATTTGAGGGCAGGGAGTAGGAGTTGCGCTGCTGTTCTGTGTCCCTCCTGAAAACTCCATTCTTCCCTCAGCGATTCTCGCTGTAGCATACAAGCGTAGGTGCACAGCACAGCATAACTTAAGTGCATGCCTTTCATAACTCAAATTAGAAGTAGTCTGGTGAATGCTGACATTGAACTTGTCTTGTTTATCATGTATTGATTGGTAACTCTTCTAATGATAGTTTGTTCTTTTTGCGACATACAGGCTTCGGCTGTGCTCAATGTATGAGCGACAGCCTTTGAATGAACAATGCCCGTTATATTTAGTCATTCCCTGGCGAATTTGTTCTCATTAAATGCGTCACAAAGTATGTTATGGCACCAAAACCTATTTGATCGGCCTTTTGCAAACCACAATGTTGTTTTTTCCTGTGCTTAATGGTAGCCGTTAGTTATTTTTTCGGACGAAAATGCTCGGGAAAAATTAATGTTTCTATCGAGGCAGGTAATGTGGAGATGGCACAATCATCATAATGAAAAATCAACAAATAATTGAAGGTATATAGAACAAACTCAAGCTAACATATAATTACAGAAGAGCAGAAGATTCATAAAATAAACTTTAGCTCACAGATAATTGCTAACGATGCTGAAGATTAGTACAGATATGAAGAAGAACAGCCGTCGATAGACAAAATGACAATATTTTCACAGTTAACCCCGTCGGTTATTACTCTATTACTCTCTATATCGATTATAACTTTGTTATCTCTTCACGTCGGTTATTACTATTTTATATCACCACGTCGGTTATTATCATGTTATCTCCTCACGTCGGTTATAACTATATTATCTCTTTACGTCGGTTATAAAGATATTATCTCTCCACGTCGGTTATTCCTATGTTATCTGTCTACGTCGGTTATTACTATGTTATATCACCACGTCGGTTATTATTATCTTATGTCTTCACATCGGTTATTATTATCTTATGTCTTCACATCGGTTATTACTATGTTATCTCTCTACGTCGGTTATTACTATGTTATATCACCACGTCGATTATTATTATCTTATGTCTTCACATCGGTTATTATTATCTTATTATTTCACATCGGTTATTACTATGTTATATCACCACGTCGGTTATTATTATCTTATGTCTTCACGTCGGTTATAACTATATTATCTCTTTACGTCGGTTACAAATATGTTATCTCTCCTCTTCGGTTATAACTATATTTTCTCTCCCAACGGAAAGATAAAATGAAACGAAAATTGTGATTTATGTTCTATGTCATTAACTGACTATGGGCCAACACCGGCTGTTTAATTTGATGCTTTATCATTGACGACTGGTTAATGATCACTGGGGCGGCAGACCGGTATGGTTTATTTGTTGTGGTAATCAGTAAAAAGTTGATTGCTGCAAAGCAAAAACAAGAGGCTAAATGTGCACCAATAAGGTGGAGCTACAACAATGGCCTGTTGTTTATCTGTTGTATTAGACATACCTATAGATACAGGACATGAATACAAATGTCTATTTTGGCTGTATTGTCGAATATATATTGTGCATACGCTTCCTGCCTCTTGTCATTCGAAAACAATCCCTGACCGCCCTACCAAGAACAACCATGCTGTAAACAGACTGCTCCTGTGTTCCATTGCGCTTGAAGCTCAGTAGTGGCATGGAATTTGATAGACATCAGCCAAGGTTACTTTCGTTAAGGTGATAAATAGGTAACTCACTAAAAAAAACCTGGCTCTTAGCCTTTCGTGCCCAGTACCTGCTCTAGAAGGTCAGATGTGGCCAGGTAATCGAAGTACCCTCATCACGGTTGCCTGGATGAAAATATACACAAGATAATTGGTTGCTTTCACCCGCAGCAACTGACTGTCAATCTACAACAATGGCAGGTCATAACTGATTTTCTATCTATTCATTAGCTAGCTGCGTTTGCCCTGAGGCTGTTCTAGAATATCTGACGCTGACAGAATATCGCCAAATGACTTCGTCAAATCGTAGTGTTATGTTGCCAATTGCAGTTTCTCTTGCACATTTTTGTCCTAGTAGGAATCCGCGCCTGGAATGTAACGAAGATAGGCCTTATCAAACACATACCTCACGTCGACAGTGTGCTGTGGTTTACAGCGAGTACTTAGGTGGGTAGTTGGGGTGAAGAGTGATGAAATGTAACAATTAGAAGCAGGCTTAGCTGCGTAGTAAATGTTTTCATTGCTGTATACACAGGAACACAGGAACTCACGTGTATGGGTACGAGCATGCGCACAGAGAGGATGCTTCAACGCAACATTCGCCACGCGAACGAACATGGGACGCAATTTACAAAGATAACCAGCGCATATCTGAAATAACAAAATGCCAATGGTGAATGTTTATATGTTACATCAAGCACTTTGTTAAAACAATTCTTAAAACAAATGGTTGTTTTGATCAGTTTAATGATATCATTAGTACGGTAGCCATTGATTTAGGTTCTGCTCGAGCAAAGGGCGCATCATTTCTCCGATAATTTGCCTGGTCTCTGACGTAATCAACCTTCGCCACAGCCAAGAGAAGCTATTCGATTGTAACCACCGCTAACGGTGTAGATGTCTTTTCTGGTGGACCAACAGCATCACCTGTGCTACTTTTGTTATGTTCTTGTTGAAAGAACATCACCTCCGGTGATTGCAAAAAACACATTGCAGCATTTAATTGCTCGCATCAGGAACTGTAATGCACTGTTCCTCCATTAACGCTTCTCACTGCTGTATATATGCTTTAAAACATTACCCTAAGACACGTCTGCTTAAATTATTAAAAACAATGTTTAGATTTATGCATCTTTTTGACTTGAAGTGTTTTCTGCTTGTTGCTTACGGGTTTACCAAGCTCAGTATATGAATAGCTATCGTTTAATGTAGACTACGCATAAATCACTGTTTTGTTCATGACGATTTAGTTCTCCTATAATGCGTTGAGGAATATGCTTTACAACCAAACACATTCTAACTGGCCTCGCACACACCACATTGCGTCGATTTCACTTCAACAGAATCAGATTACAATATAGAGGCCGTCGTCGGGTCTAATTTCATTTCTGCAGCTTTGTGTTAAATGATAACCGATTTTGTTGGGTAAAGTGCACCTGAGGAAAAAGCCACATTGGTGTGGTTTCATTGAAGCCTGGATATGTCGGGGTGGCATCCACAGATACACAGGCACAAGTCCTACAAAGAACAGAACATACATAAAGGCAACTCAGGCTCGTATATAGTTACTGTTGAAAGGGACCTACCAAGAAGTATTCGAATTCTGAGAACACGAAATAAAGATCGAATCATTGCGAATATTTTCAACAGAAAGCCATGCCCTTTATAATGTTACAGATTATTGGCAGAGAGTTCACGAGAACAAAGCAGTCGGATTCATGTTGGATGACATTTAGTATCGCTGTGTGAGTATCCGTTTTTTTAGATAATTCCCCACTAAGACCTGCAGACCAGCATGGCACATTTCAGTAATCCTTTAGAGGTGTTGCTTTTTGAAGAAGATGTTGCGACAGTCTGAAAACAGACAATGGATGATGAAATAAACTGGCAGCTACATAATATGTTAATGAGCACCAATAAAGTGGATCAGGAAGAAGTGTACGAAGTGTATTTTATATGGGCGTTGATACAAAGGATTTCTAAGTGATAGTATGAAACTTTATTGCTCTGAACAACACACAGTCTGTTTTGGTGTCTTCTTCAGACCCATGCTTTGTTCGCTGGGGGTAAGGGTCTGTTGTTTACATGTTTTATGTGTGCATAGCAATAGATACATGGCATGAATACACATACCTACACTTGCTGCATTAAGGAATATTTATTATGCATACACGTTCTACATCGTGTCAATAGAAAACAAATCCTGACCGTCCTACCAGGGACCGTCCTGTAAACATGCACCGGGCGTGTAGGTCAATCGGGGCTAGGTAGTCGATAAACATCAGTCCGATTGCCTTCATTTAAGTCATATATGAATCACTCACTCACTTACTGCTCTTAGCCTTTCGTGCACATTAACAGTCCATCCCTACCTCACAGAAAAATCCTATCCTTTGCAAGCAGCATTCACACTGAGGCAAATTATGCTGGTCGTTACCCCAGGCCTTGTCAGAATATCGCCATTCCTTTATATAATCTTCACGTTTATTGCTGGCTGCAGATGTTGTCAATTTTTTTTCTCTAGCAAGTTGCTGCTGGAGTCGTATGCAAGAGTCTCGGACAAGTTTTTTTGCCACAACCAGCAGATGAGACTCAATTCCACCCACTGGTAGAAATCCCTGTTTCTGGGTCTTTTTATGAGCCCGACGTGTACTATTTACTAACGCCCTAATCAAAAGAAAGGCCCTCCTGGTCATTACATCAAAGAGTTGATAGCTTCGCTAAGTGTGTTCAATCAAGCTTCCACCAGAGAAAATATAAGAAAACGCCATTTGATAGTCGCGATTTGCTTTGTCGAAGCGTATTTCAAGATCACGTTGAATTGTCTGACTTAATCGTCATCGCCTCGACCGGTCGGATGACTCCATATCATTAACAGACGTCAACCCCAGAGACGTTGGATCAGCAGTGCCATGTGCTTCTGTTGATTTTCTGATGACGGCGCGTATTTCATGTAAATTCATATTCAACACACAGCTTGACGGAGTGAACACTTTCGGGCAGCTTTAAATTCTTTGACGAAAGATCGAGGATATTTAACGACGCGGACGCTGTGAGAGGCGTTCTGTTTTCAATAAGTCTCCCCAGACTGGGCAATTTGTTAGGATGACATTTTGAAAAATATCCTTGTTGTTTTCGATATCTATGAGCCTATTGTGCGAAGAGTTTAAGCAGCGGAAAGCACTGCGAAACTATATTTTTCCGCCCTCATCATTGGCAGTGACGTCAACCCATTATCCCCATGTGCTTTTGTTTATCTCACGGTAGCGCCACCTAACAATTGCCGGTCCAAGTGGCGTGGTCGTTTACTACCTCGCGTTTCGACCCACAGGCTGTGGGTTCAACTCCAAGGTTTGTCAACCTGAATGGTTACACGTGACTCGGATGATCACGTTAAAATGGCGGTCCCATCTCTGAAAAGGGATGTAAAAGATCCTCTGAGGACGACGTGCTCCCTGGCAGTGACTACCCTCTGAGTTACACATTCACTGCTAGTCGCTAATAGCCTAGTTGCTAAACATGACTATAATTCGATGCACACACAAAGACCACCTAACGATGGCTAAATCGCAGCGATTTGATGTTTACGCCAGGAACTGTGTTGCGCTCCCATTCTCCCTCGTTCCCTCGCTCCCTCGGCGCTTTAATTGAAGCATACCAGCGGCTAGGTCTTACCTTACCAAACACATTTCTCTCCTGACTCATTCACTTAATATTCTGATTTATGCTGACATTTTTATTGTTTATCATGATTTTTTATTGACTAACCTTACATGGATTTTTTGTTCATTCGGTGGCTTTGGCTATGAACAGTGATGGAATGGCAACTTTTGAAAGGCAAATATTCACGCAGCTGGTAATTTTATTGATAATTAGACACACAATGCGACAAAGTAATGACTCAACCCATGCCTTAGCTGGCATCGCTCACTCATCGCTGCTTTTTTTGCGTGTAAACAAAATCAAATTTCAGTTAACAGTTTTGTGTTTAATGGTAACCGTTATATTTTCGTTTAAGATCACAGACACAATTTTTTTTTAAAGCGCAATTCGAAAGAATAAACTTCAATAATGGCATTCATATCAATAGCGGTTACTTTGGGGCACCCTTTGCCTTTAAAAAATGATTTTAAAGTGTATGTTTGTATATAGATGTATATTGATATATTATTGATTTTGATCCCTCTTTTGGGAAATATCATTGGTGTACAGCTGGTCGACACTGAAACACATATTGCCTCTGTATCTTGTTATTTACTAAGGATCAAAACCACACAAGGAAATGGAGCTTATTGTGACAAGCAAACACCTTCTTAAAGACATTGGCAGATTATCTCCGTCTGGGCAGACTTCAAGTGTAGAATCATTCCACAAGGTGGTATTCTTCTTCGCGTCCAAGAGTCTACACTTTCCCTTTACCACTATGGAAGCAAGGTAATTTAATTGAGCTTTGCTGTGACTGTAGTGTGGTATATATTGCAAATACCTGATGAAACATATGGGTTTGTGAAATGCTGGTGTATTGTGAGCTCATGTAGGCATGCCAGACCACCAGGCTATATCTGCTACTGTTGGTGCTTTACTTTCAGATTACTTCTGGAAGTTTTGCACTTTAATGAAAACTCCAATAGAGCTCAGGCAGTCGCTCAACAAGGCCAGTCACAATGGGGAGTGTCATATCTCAAGTACAGACAGAGGGATCCAGTGGTGAAGCCTGTCAAAGTTCCCATCACTTTTGGTTGGTATATATCACAGGATTTGTTGTTCAATATGTGTAAATATGAGTTAGACAATAATTCAATGCTGGCATTTATTATGATAAACGAATCTCCGCTGTGCCCATAGGGTTACCATTTATTAATGTAGGTATTATACTGGCACAAAAGATCAAGCATTCCATTTAATGATTCAAAGACAGTTTATTACTACTTTTTTATTTACTGGTTATGTTTCAGATTATTTTGACAACCTCATTGCATTCGGAATTAAACCCGAGCAGCACTTTCTCCGTACTTGAAAGAATAATAAATTAACTACAGTGGTTAGATTGAAGGATATTTTCCTACATTTTGAAACATACAAATCGGATATGCCAAAAAACGTTAGTTATGATCTTTAAGTAAATCCACAATATCGGGTGGTTTTAATGGCGTTCTGTCATATTGTGGTGGATGGTACCTACATCAACACAGGCAACACATCGGCTTAGAAAGAACATACGTTAAGCAATGAAGGCACATAATCCCTCTCGATGCTGAAATACAGATACAAATGCCAAGGGAACAAAAATCAAGAAAACAAGAAATAGAGATTGAATCACCGCGGGTGATTAAAACAGGTAGCCGCGTTAGTTATAAGGTCACAGATAAATTAGTGGGAGGCAAAATGAAACAGTAGTGTGTTTTATGATTGAGTTAATGTTGTGGCGCTGCGTCGACTGCTGTTGATGGAGATGATGTTTCACCATTACGGGATGAGCGGGGATATCCACTGATCAACAGACCGGCATGCTTCACTTGGGTTTTCATTTGTGGACAGAAAACAGACGATACTGAAAACAAGTAAGCTGTGTAATCTGATATAGTTATATCCGCACAGAAGAGTGTATGCAAATGGGGCGGTTGAAGGGGGCATAAATAGCAGAGTAAAACTCGTTACTTTTATCATTATCCGGCCTGAGCTTAGTGTAGTCTACAGGGCTTCTCTATTCAACAAACTCACTCAAGTGGCTTCTGTTTGAATCTGGCAAGTAAGATATCCAAGGCGTGGATGTGTACGTATGTTGAAGCGCATGCGCAGCGTTGTAATTGTTATACAACACGGCGTCTCGTTTACTTCCTGATTGGCATAGACACATATTGATCCACATTAATGTGCAATATTGACGACATTAAAAAGACAATAAGTCAACACAAAGCTCTTAAGTTCACCACTCTATTCATATGGAAATCTGATGTTATACCTGACCTACAACAAGCAGATTAATGACTGTGTGCTCTAGTCATTGGGAAGCTTTATGACTTTTAGTGATGAATAAAGACTGCATATAAAATATACGTTCTAACCTATTCATCATGCCTTTTGTTATTTTAACAGATGCTAGTATCATATTGTTCTCTGTGGCCCGTTAAATATTGACGGCTGAAATGTAATTTTGATGCCCCTCGCTGCATTGATTGATGTGGGATTTCCGGGGTTATCAAACATTATAGCTTAAAAGTACCCACACCATGGCAATAATTCAAAGAGTAAGCCATGAAATCGGGATTGAGGTGTTCTTGACTTACATCCCCAACGCCTCGCGCGGTTTGCACGGTAATATATTTGCTGGGGTTTATGGCGTGTGGCTGTATACCGAATTTGCCAGGTTATGTTGGTTAGTCGCGTTTGCTTATATGCATGTATGTATGTATGTATGTATGTATGTATGTATGTATGTATGTATGTATGTATGTATGTATGTATGTATGTATGTATGTATGTATGTATGTATGTATGTATGTATGTATGTATGTATGTATGTATGTATGTATGTATGTATGTGTATGTATGTATGTATGTATGTATGTATGTATGTATGTATGTATGTATGTATGTATGTATGTGTATGTATGTATGTAGTATGTATGTATGTATGTATGTATGTATGTATGTCTGTATGTATGTATGTATGTATGTATGTCTGTATGTATGTATGTCTGTATGTATGTATGTATGTATGTATGTGTATGTATGTGTATGTATGTCTGTCTGTATGTATGTATGTATGTATGTATGTATGTCTGTCTGTATGTATGTATGTATGTCTGTGTATGTATGTATGTATGTATGTATGTATGTATGTATGTATGTATGTATGTATGTATGTATGTATGTATGTATGTATGTATGTCTGTATGCATGCATGCATGCATGCATGCATGCATGCATGCATGCATGCATGCATGCATGCATGCATGCATGCATGTGCATGCATGCATGCATGTATGTATGTATGTATGTATGTATGTATGTATGTATGTATGTATGTATGTATGTATGTATGTATGTATGTATGTATGTATGTATGTATGTAAATTTTTTATTGTCATGCGATACAGGTTGCAATTTTGAGGGTTTTTTCTTCAATCGTTAGGCATTAATAGTGCGCAGAAGCGATCTTGACATGAAACTAAGGTCAAGGTCATCAAATAAGTGAAAAACTAGTATCTCGAATAACTCCGTTAATAATGGTCGGATTGTTTCATAATTTACATCGATGTGTAGCTCATTCTAACTGCAAACTGTTTTTTAAATATATTTGTGGACATCAAACACACAGTTTTTCCCAGCGCCCGAGGTCGAAAAATCGTTGTATCGGTCTAAATGTCAACATAATTTTTCTGAATATTTCGAGTGCTTATAAAACCGCCAATACATGTCCAATGGTAATAAAAATTGGATCACATGTTCTCCTAGACAAATAAAGACGAATCCTAAGATATCACGGACGTCGACGACGACACATCCGGTAAGGAAAGCATCAAAAGTTTCAAAAAATGATACAAGTTCAATGCTCAATTCGTCCATGCTTTTCATTTTAATACAGTTTACATATTCTGAAAATGTAATGTAATTGTAAACTTTTACTTTATATATGTAATTGTAAATAATGCATCGTTAAAAAAATTGTAGCATGTCAAACATTTCTGGTAACCAAAATCTCTCAACTTTTTTATTTTGCAAATTTTACACCAATTATCGTCCGATCAAAAAAATTTAACATTTTCTAAAAGCTGATACAATTATCAAACTTTGATAATTGACATATGCTATCAAAATATTCGTTGTTTTCAAAGCGCGTTGAGTTGAAAATGCAAATTTCACTTAGACAATTTTCGTCAAATTTTCGATTGCTAATAAAAAATTCAATATCAGTTCAATAGTCATAAAAATTAGCTCAGTTGCTGACATTAACAGCGCGAATCTAATCCCCCAATTCGTTTCAAACGAATCAAAGTTAAACGGGGCTGAAATCTGAGGTTATCGCGTCGTTTGTCCGTCGTAAATGATTGTATCGTGAATTTGTTCACACTCGAAGGAAGCCCATTCAATTCTGAACATAGGTTTTAAATTTTCTGCTAAAAAAACCTGACAGTTTTCTCATAAAGTACGCTTCATCGGGCATCACTTCAACTCTTAACTGGTTTGTTGACAACAGCCGACTTTTCGCGCTGAACAAAGATCGCCTCTGCTCTATGCTCGCCTCACGGCACGCGGTCATGTATGGTACGCCGCGGTAATATTTACTGAACTAAGCATTCTTTGAGTCAGCCATATCATTGTCAAAATATCATGACCCCGGGCAGCATGATTTCGTTAATAAATTTGATAGCTTTTAAAAATCATCAATATACATGCGATGGTTATACAAAATTAAAATCCATAATAACTTGGTCAATTATGGGACGATTCTGAAAGTGTTAAAATTTCCTGATACAGTTCGCCAAGATAATTTCGTTAATACTACTATGTTAGCACATCTTCCAACTAGGAGTGCATGATAACTTAAACAGTGAACCTTATTAACGTTGTCTTATATGGAATGTGAAGTGTATCCTATATTTTACTCGTCATTGTATTTAAAGCAGAATGTGTTGTGGTATATATCTACCCCACGCTGTAATATCTCACCTCGCACCACATTCCAGTGTATTCGAGTCACGTCCTCTTTAGTGATCACCCTCAACTGAAGAGTTCCTTTTATGTCTTGGTCGATTAGCTTTATTTCAGGATCGTTAACCTCAAATTTCGTTGAAGAAAAGCATTCAAAGTTAGTATGCACTAGACTGCTATATTACCTACCTTATGTGCGACGTTTGACATCAGCCCGTGTTAGACGATGTGTTTCAGTTTTGTCAACATCAAACATTTCTGAATACCTCCACTGAGATCAAACGATTTCATGTTTGAATAAACCTCGATTGCATATTTAGCTAAAAATCTACATTTTCAGTACGTGTTTTTGTTACGTGATGTATGTCAGCACGCTGGAGCAGATGAAAGTTAACGCTCTAACAATTATGCTACATATAGCGTAAAACACATCAGCGTCAGGCAGTAGAGATAATAATAAAGCACCTCAGCCAGAGTAAAACCTGAACCCAGGGTCAAACCGGAACCCAGGGTAAAACATGTACCTTATGCAACATCTGTACACAGGGAAACAACTATGACCAGGATAGCAACACCTCCGCCTAATGTAACAATTGTACCCTGCTTAGCAACCGAACCGAGTTAAACGACTGTACCCAGTTGAACAATTATATCCTGAGTAAAACTATATCCAGGATAAATGCAGTACCAGGAGTAACAACTGCACCAACTGAAGCAACTTTATACAATGTAACAACAGGGGTGGAAACTTTTTCAGCTACCGGCCAACCGGGCTGGTACATGAAAAAGGTTACCGCCTATAAACCTGCCAGCCCACAAAATGTGTGAGGACTTTCTGCTCCCCGAGTGTCAAATTTAAACAAAAACGCATATACAGAACAAAAACTGCTCATACAAAAACGTAAATAAACAAATCACAGATAAGAGGTCCTTTAGCTCCTCCCCTTAGACAAGTTCTTGGAGCGACACACACAGTTGAAGTGTCATCTTCCTCACCATCACTCTCCTCATCAGTGTCTCCTTTCCCCTTCATGAACATGACTCGCTTCTTTCTGGGGCCACCGTAACTCAATGGCCTATGATGGGTAATAGCTATCAATGTCTGAATGAAGCATTATCATCATGTGGTCATTTATGCTAGTTGTATTGAGGGTGAAGCGCCAGTCACTCTTGATAAGCCCCAATGAGCTGAAACTACTCTCCACATTCTGCAGTAAAGGCAGGGAGAGTTAGGAGAAGATCCACCAAGAGGAACAGGTTCACACATTCTTCACCATACTCTCTGTTCATGTGGAGCCAGCTGTCCATGGCCCTGTGAACGTCTATGTTCTCGACCTTGAAATTTCCAGTGCACTTGTAAAAAAAGACCTTTTGTAAGTTGCTCTTTGGTTGTGAGTGCTCTGCATTGTTTATAATGCATTAATTGTTTTTCATGGTCGAATACCAGTCACTCCCTTATTTTCCCCAAATCATCTCGCATCCACTTCTCGTTGAACTTTCTTGTCCTGTGATCTCTTCTGTAGGTTCTTGCTGTTTCCTTCTGTTCCTCTCAGAAAATCGCAAGATTGATAGTTGACGCCCCAACATAGCTGAGAAGAATATGAGGTAGCCGAGAACGGACCGGCGCGACGACGTTCACAAGCTTAACGGTGACGCACAGTTTATCCACGTCGCATGGCTTGAATGATTTTGTTCGCTACGGGTCAGATAACAACTCTGTCTCTTACACCCAGCTTACAGAGTCGTCCTACTGGGTGTAATAAATTTGTATCACCAATGTTTAATCTTTTGGTGACGTTCACATGTAATTGGCTGGTTGATACTAAAAGCAAATAGCGCTAAGAATGCGAGATTGGCGTGATCATTCTTTCATAGTCGCACGCTGACCAATGATTGGCTGTCTGTTACAAATTTAATTAATTATTCATGAGTTTAATCGCGGACGCCAGGCTGCCGCTTGCAGCAACCAACCTCAAACGGTGACAGCATACAACAAAATCCTGAGGAGAGGTTCTGCCATGGGAAAAATTGACTCGCCAGACGGACGACTAAATTGGGTACCGCTAATTTCCACCCCTGGTAACAACTATACTTAGGGTAACTGCAGCACCAATGGAAAGAACTGCACCCCATGTAACAACCTGCACAGAGAGTAACAATTACAACCAGAGGTTCAACTGCACAAACGCTGTACCAATGGTGACAATTGTAATCAGTTCAAATACTGTACCTAGGGTAACAAATGTACTCAATATGTCAATTGTACATAGTGTAACAACTTTTGTATTTTTTTCGAAATTTTTACTTACTTGAAAATTGTAAGTCCCGAGTGGGAAAGTCCTGGGGTCACCAAACATTTAAAATCCATCCTAACTTGGTCAATCATTGGCCGATTTTGAATAATTTTTAACTTCCTGATACATTCCGCCAAGTTCTTCCATGTAATCATGGGCCTCTTGATTACAGTTTGCTTACCTGATGTCCATAGGTACAGGGCATGGATATTCCGGCATACGATAGCTGCATTAATGTACATGAATTCTGCATACACCTTGTACATCGTGTCATCGTAAACAACCCCTGACTGGCCTACCAAGAACAAACAGGCTTTTCCTGTGTTCCACTGCGATTGTAGGTCAGTTGATTCTTGGAAATCGTTAACCAGTGGTCAAGGTTTCCTTCGTTAAAGTATATAAGTCACTTATATACTTTAAGGTATATAAGTCACTCACGCACACATTTAGTCTTGTTTAGAGCTGTAGTCAGTGGTACGGCGTTGATCATAGCATTTGCTACATGAGGTAGTTGGAGTGAAGGATGTTGAATTGCAGCCAATCACTAGGTACCCCTGTGACGGTTGGGATAGATTATATACTGCTTCCATTTTGAGCAGGATATGTTGGCGAGGTTAATGTACTGGAAGCTGCATAAGCCGGTTGTATAGCATTGCAACCAATGAGAGATGACTTAGGTATATGGAAGAGTTCTTGGAAAAGGACTGTAGGAATTTGTTTCTCTAATTGCCTCCCAACAAAGGGCAGTGCATATTATTTGTTGACGTTTTTCTCATGTTTTACATTCTCTCCCACAATGAATTGCAAAATACAGTTACCATGCGTACATGTTGCTGCTTAGGTTCTGCTGAGTAATCAAGCCCCCTTTCTGACGTCACGACCGATTTAATACTCATGCCAGGAACTGTGCACTGCTTTACCCCATATCTCCAGAATTCTCTATCTCTCCCTCGGCACTTCTCGTTGCATCCTATGAGCTGAAGACATACCGCAGAAAATTACCAACAACACACTCACATTGAATTATTGAATAGATATTCGGGGGGATACGAATTATAAATCGACTTGATTATCATGGTTTTTTCCCCTCATCGACCGCATTGACATACGTACTTTTTAATGGAGCAAACCAATGTGCTTTGGTAACGCTCGAAGTCTGAATGGAGGCTTTTATGCACTCGAGAAACAATGCAAATTCTTCTCGATGGATTATTAGTGTTCTAGTATTGAGCCATATTTATGTGAATTGAAAGAACATTAACTCCGGTGATTGCAATAAACACATTTAACTGAAATACACTGTTCCTCCATTAACGCTTCTCGCTGCTGTATATATGGTTAAAAACATTACCCTAAGACACGTCTGCTTAAATTATCAAAAACAATGTTTAGATTTATGCCTCATCTTTAATTCAGGTTCTTTTCTTCTTGCTGTTTATCTGCTTTGGCAAAGCGCAATATACAAATAGCTGTCGATTAATGCAGACTATGCATAAATCACTGTTTTGTTCTCGATGGTTAAGTTCTCCTATAATGCGTCGACGAGTATTCTATACAAAAAAAAACACATTCTAACTGGCCTAGCACACACCACATTGCGTCGATTTCACTTCAACAGAATCAGATTACAATATAGAGGCCGTCGTCGGGTCTAATTTCATTTCTGCAGCTTTGTGTTAAATGATAACCGATTTTGTTGTGTGAAGTGCACCTGAGGAAAAAGCCACATATGTGGTTTCATTGAAGCCTGGATATGTCGGGGTGGCATCCACAGATACACAGGCACTAGTTATACAAAGAACAGAACATACATAAAGCCAACTCAGGCTCGTATATAGTTACTGTTGAAAGGGACTTATCAATACCAAGAAGTATTCGAATCCTGAGAAAACGACATAAAGATCGAATCATTGGCAGAGAGGTGACAAGAACAAATCAGTGGGATTCATTTTGGATGACATTTAGTGTCGCTGTGTGAGCAGGCGTTTTTTAAGTGATTCCTCACGAGCAACAAAACGAGATCGAGGGTCTACAGACTTCATGCTTCATTGGAGTAATCGGTAGAGCTGCTGAGTTTGTAAGAAGATGTTGTGACAGCCTGAAAACAGACAATGGATTAACAGGAAGCAACATAATATGTTAATGAGCACCAATATAGTGGACATAGAATAAGTGAACAAAGAGTATTTTATACGGTTGTTGATAGAAAGGATTTCTAAGATATAGTATGAAACATTATTGCTCATAACAACATATAGTCTGCTTTGGTATGTCAGGAACACCATCTTCCGTTGGTCAGTGATTCATGACGTCGATGTTTGTCATTGACCGCCCTTCAGCTTCCTTGTCGACTTCGATTGATTTCCGTGCAAACACCTTCCACCGAGTTCCCTGTCAGACATTAGTTTGGTGGTGTTATCTTGTCTTTTCCTCCTCGGTGAAGTCTGTCCAGTTGGTTATGCTCCCGTGTTGATGTTGCCTGTAGAACATGATGTGTAGGGATATGGCAACAATGGATGTATCCTCACATAAGAGAGTAAGTAAATCGTGGTGGCAGAGAACGTAAACTGCTGGTATCATTTATATGCGTGAGCTGATCGCAGTCAGGTGATCTGTTCTTCACAGATACTTTCCCAAATGACTACAGTTTGAATCTGATCCACAGGGGATGGACGTATACGGGCGTTGTAGAGCATGCGTGCCAACGTAATTTAGTATTCAAGATGGCGTCTCCGTTATGATTCATCTGTCCTCATATGTCATAAGGAGGCCCTTAAGTGGACCATTCCAATCAAATAATAGTCCGTTGAGGAAACATAACTGGCATCAAATCGATGAAATATGACCGAGGTATTAATGTGGCGAACAATGCTGAGCCGAACCACTCTCATTGTGGTGGCACAGACGAATTTATCATTTCAGTATCCACTTCCTGTCCTCTAGTCCTCTAGTGCATGCTCACATTCCGGGTACAGCTCCCCATGCCCCACGTGCTCATTAACGACATGCCTAGTGACAGAGAGCCACTTAGCTCTGACCAGATCCACATCTCCATCACTTGAGGCAGCACACCAACAAACATGATTGGAAATGCTTCTGGTCCACTCACTCAGGATGTTGCAGTCTTTTCTTTTCCCTTTGGCCAGTATTTTCTTCTTGATCCCTTCATTAACAAATAAGTGTGTGTTTGTCTTTAATGCTAACATATAAATTTTGTATGCTAACATCTTAAATATTCCTTAAATTGTTACACGGAGCGTTGTGTTAGCTTAAGTCACACACTAACCTTTGGCAACATACCACACATCAAACCTCCCCCGTATCTGCTTGATGATGACTCTGCAGGGGCCCAAGCACAGAAAGCATGAGAGTAGCAGGGTTCTCAAACAGCTCTCATACACAATAAATTTTCTTTGATTCTGACTAGGGCCATCCTCCAGATCAACACCACTGTGAACAATAAGAATGAATTCCCAACATAAGCATTCTGTGAGCTTAATTTTTCTCCCATCAAATAAAACCCTGTGATTACACTACAAATAAAACAATATTTTCCTTACACTTCTTCAAACTCCATGTCATCATCAGTGTCCATCTCAGCATCATCAGTGAAGTCATAGTCAGGGTCAGTTTCCATCTCATCATCGCTGTCCACCAGTTCAACAGATTCCTTCCTGGGGCTGATATTGGGTGTCCCTGGTGACACTTTTGGTCAGCAAGTTGCACTGTGTCCCTATGCAGTGCTGAGATGGGCTAACTTGGGTACCTCTTGAATATTTCTTTATTCCAGGAAAGATAGAAATCTGTGTCTGTAGGAACTTGTCAGCCATCGATGGTATCAATAAAATAAGTATGCTACAATTTCATTCATCATAGCCTTAAAGGATGTAAATGTTTACAAATTGACTGTGAAAAGACACATGGATACATACAACAGAAGTTATCCCTGCCAATGCATTTCATCAAATATAATAATGCAGTTGCCTTGTGACACTTACCGAAACATTTGCCTGCACCCCAAATGACAAGTGAGAGCAAGTTTCTTCACCTAGGTCGGCAGTGCTTGGGTGTGACACCTCAGTCGGTTATTCATCACTATCACTTGATTTATCAATCCGCTCAGCTGCCAATACCATATCATTTACTATCTGCATGACGAGAAACAGCTGGATTGATATACTGGCAACTTGGTGATAAATTCATCAACATCTAAATAAGTATACGTCAACAGATCAGGACTAGCCTAAAGGTTCAGCCAACAGATCTCACCTGTTGTCGTTGCCTTTTCTCCGAGGCACTCCGTCGGTATAGCGTCTTTTCGGAGCCTAGGTTTCTTACGAAATCCTAGACTTTTGAGCAGCTCTGGGTCAGTCTCATTAGCATCATTCTCGAAATGATCAGAACATAGAACTGAACATAAAACTCACGCCTGACTTCTCATTGTTACGACAACCGAACGCACAACAATAAGGCATAATCCACACCAAGAAACGCACCTGACCGTGAAGAAAGACGAGTAAGTCACACGCTGTCAACCAACCGTGAAGGCTGAAGATGGCGAGGAATAATCGCGAGCAACCCGAGTGACGTCACTGTCCGGAAATTCACGAATTTTACCGAGCGGTATCTTGACGGACTCGACGTGGAAAATGTACATTTAAAAAATCATTTTTCTAAAAGAAAAAAAGCGCGCAGTCACCTTATTTTGGTTACGATACCCTTTTAAAACATAGAAAAATGAAATAAAAAAAGTCATTGTAGTTGACCTTTAAGCAATGAAGGCACATAATCCCTCTCGATGCTGAAATACAGATACAAATGCCAAGGGGAACAAAAATCAAGAAAACAAGAAATAGAGATTGAATCACCGCGGATGTTTAAAACAGGTAGCTGCATTATTTATAAGGTCACAGCTAAACTAGTGGGAGGCAAAATGAAACAGTAGTGTGGTTCGTGATTGAGTTAATGTTGTGGCGCTGCGTCGACTGCTGTTGATGGAGATGATGTTTCACCATTATGGGATGAGCGGGGATATCCACAGATCAACAGACCGGCATGCTTCACTTCGGTTTTCATTTGTGGACAGAAAACAAACAATTGATACTGAAAACAGCTGTGTAATCTTATATAGATATATTCGCACCGAAGAGTGTATGCAAATGGTGGCGGTTGAAGGGGGCATAAATATCATTATCCTGCATGAGCTTATTGTAGTCTGATGGGCTGCTCCATAAAATGACGCACTCAAGTGGCTTCTGTTTGAATCTGGCAAATAAGATATCAAAGGCGTGGATGTGTACGCATGATGAAGCGCATGCGCAACATGCTAATTGTTATACAACACGGCGTCTCGTTTACTTCCTGATTGGCATAGACACATATTGATCAATACTAATGTGCAATATTGACGACATTAAAAAGAATATCAATTTACCACTCTATTCATATGGAAATCTGATGGTAAATACCTGACCTACAACAAGCAGACTTATGACTGTGTGTTCTAGTCATTGGGAAGCTTTATGACTTATAGTGATGAATAAAGACTGCATATAAAATATACGTTCTAACCTTTTCAACATGCCTTTTGTTATTTTAGCAAATGCTAGTATCATATTGTTCTCTGTGGCCTGTTAAATATTGACAAAATAATGCGACGGCTGAAATGTAATTTTGATGCCCCTCGCTGCATTGATTGATGTGGGATTTCCGGGGTTATCAAACATTAAAGCTTAACAGAACACATAGCACGGCAATAATTCAAAGAGTAAGCCATGGAATCGGGATTGAGGTGTTCTTGACTTACATCCCCAACGCCTCGCGCGGTTTGCACGGTAATATATTTGCTGGGGTTTATGGCGTATGTATGTAAACCGTTTTTTGGCACGTGATACAGGTCGCAACTTTTGAAAAAAAATCTTTTTTTTTCTTCAATCGTTAGGCATTAATGATGCGCAGAACCGCACCACATTCCAGTGTATTCTAGTCACGTCCTCTTTAGTGATCATTCTCAGCTGAAGGGTTCCGTTTATGTCTTGATCGATTAGCTTTATTTTAGGATCGTAACCACAAATTACGTTGAAGAAAAGCATTCAAAGTTAGTATGCACTAGACCAATATATTACCTACCTTATGTGCGACGTTTGACGTTAGACGATGTGTTTCAGTTTTGTCAACATCAAACATCTCTGAATACCTCCACTGAGATCAAACGATTTCATGTATGAATAAACCTCGATTGCATATTTAGTAAAAAATCTACATTTTCAGCTTGTGTTTTTGAGTAAGTTATGTATGTCAGCACGTTAGAGCAGTTGAAAGTTCTGTGCAACATTACAGAGAAAAAATATATTGTTTGGGCACCCTACCATAATCGCTCTGACAATATGATATATGAAAGTTGCTGACAAAAACAGTCATTCATCCCCCACAAGTATTTATTATTCAGCGATGGTTCATTCTATGGTTGTAATCAGCAGGTAAAATGCAATATACAGTGTTGTAATATATCGTGAAATCTATACTCACTGCAACACACATCACCTGCCATCTATATTCAGAGCAGCCCATATAACATATACTCTACAGCCAGAATTAGTCAAATAACCTATCATTGAATGAAAATATCAAACCAATTCGCGAAATATACTCAAATCTTGAGTCGCCACTTATACTTCACAGAATAGAAGATGGGAGTATTGGTATGGGTACTGGCAGGCAAAATGAAGGTCTGATTAGGGCTCTAGCAATTATGCTACATATAGCGTAAACACATCAGTGTCAGGCAGTAGAGACAATAACAAAACGCCTCAGCCAGGGTGAAACCTGAACCCAGGTTAAAAACTGTACCTTTGCAACATCTGTACACAGGGCAACAGCTTTACATAGGGAAACAACTATGACCAGGGTAGCACCACCTCCACCTAATGTAACAATTGTATCCAGCTTAGCAACTGTACCGAGTTAAACAACTGTACCCAGTTGACTAATTATAACCTGAGTAAAACTGTATCCAGGAAAAATGCAGTACCAGGTGTTAAACTGCACCCACTGAAGCAACTTTACAAAATGTAGCAGCTATACTAAGGATAATGACTGCACCAATGGAAAGAACTGCACTCCATTTAACAACCTGCTCCGAGATTCAACTGCACAAAAGCTGTACTAATGGTGACAATTGTACTCAGTTCAAAAACTGTACCTAGGGTAACAACTGTACTACATATAACAATTGTACACAGTGTAACAACTTTTGATTTTTTTTCGAAATTTTTACTTCTTGTTGTCTCGCAATACAGACCGCAATTCTCAAGATATTTTAAAAATATTTTTCTTAATTGAAAGGTGTGGATAATGCGCAGAACCCACAGCCCTGTTTTTTTCCCTTGACCTCAAATCAAGGTCAATGTCATCAAAAGGAATTTTAAATCATTAATATCGCCAAGTTCGCTCATGTACCCATGGGCCTCTTGATTACAGTTTATTTACCTGATGTCCATAGGTACAGGGCATGGATCTTCATGATACGATAGCTGCATTAATGTACATGAATTCTCATACACCTTCTACATCGCGTCATTCGAAAACAATCCCTGATTGGCCTACCAAGAACAAACAAGCTTTTCCTGTGTTCCACTGCGATTGCAGGTCAGCACAACCATTAGACGCGACTCAATTCCACCCACTTATACAAATCCCGTCCTTGTTTATAAATGGTCTAATCAAAAGAAAACCCAATGCGGTAATTACAAGGAACTCATCATGGCGATGTGATACTCATGCCAGGAATTCTCTATCTCTCCCTCGACGCTTCTCGTTGCAGCCTATAAGCGAAAGTCACACAGCATTACCAACAACACACTCACATTGAATTATTCAACAGATATAAGGATTGATGCTGACTTTTAAATCGACTTGCCTATCAGGTTTTTTCGCATTCACCACGTTGAAGTACGTACTTTGTAATGCAGCAAACCAATGTGCTTTGGTAACGCTCAAAGTCTGAATGGCTGCTTTTGTGCACTTGAGAAACAATGCAAATTCTTCTCGATGGAATATTGGTGTTCTGTAATTGAGCCATATTTATGTGTCGAGGAAAACCCAGTCGTGCAAGGAAATTCTTGTAATACGTTCATGGAAGATGACCTGGATAGGTCATATCTAAACGCGTAGCTGTGGCAGCAGTTTGGCGTGGTTTATTGTTCATGCTACGGCAGGTAAATGGCACGAAAGGCGTTGAATCACAGCCAAAGTGTATGCTACTAGAACAGGATAGGTTGACTACATCAATGCATTGGAAACTGTATATGCTAGTTGAAAAGACCTGGAAACATTGCTTACAAAAGCGTAGTAGTCTTTTTCTGAGTAGACGTTAAACGACGGCCAGCTAGTTCGTACAGGTGTGGTAGTCGTTTCTACCTTGTTAATCAAACCTACCTGTTCTGTTTATTCGTGTTCTAATCGAGAGAAAACCTCTTCCGGTAATTACAATGAACACATTTTGAGATTTAATGGTCGAGCCAGTAAGTGGATGCAGCAATTTTGTTCTCCATCCCTCCCGAAGTATCCTTTACCCCGTGGCGTTCTCACCGCACCCTGCAAGCTGAAGTCGCCCGGTAGAACAATACCACAGAGCACACCTTGCTTGGATCATTCAATAAAAGTTGTGATTTACGCTGACATTTAAATTGACTTGTTGCTGTTTTATTTAATTTTGTGGCGCTGTACGAACAGCTGTTATGAGATATGATGTTTAACCAAAGCATAATAAGTACTGGGGTCTCCATGTCAGCATGGTTTACCCGCATTCTCATAAGAGATGCTGAGTGTTGAAGAGGATGTTATGACAGCCTAAAAAAAGACGATTTGTGCAGACCTAATGCCACGTAATGAGTTAATACAGTCAAAGTAGAATTCGAATTGGTTAACAAAGGGCATTGATATTTAAATGTGTCTGTATGAAAACATCTGTATACTGTTGTTCTATGTCATAGACCCCTTTTACTGACGGTGAGTCATGGCGTCGATGCTCGTTATTTACAGGGCCTACAGCTTCCTGGTCGTCAGCTATGGAACTTGGTAGACTCGTCTTCTGCTGACGTCACGATCTGCCATGTTTTGAGGGTAGGTATTGCTGAGTTGTTCGCGATTGACGTAACTGACTTGTCTTTTCCCTTCGTCGGTATATTCTGCTCACCTGATAGTACTAGCGTGTCGGTATTAGCTGTAGAAAGGATTGTGGTGGATTATGAACACAGGGATTACATGCTCACACAAGAGGGCAAGCAAATGTGGTGGCGTGGAGGTAGGAGGGGGCAAGCTCGTAAAATTGTCAAATCCGATGCTTTTATTATTAACATGCAGGAGCTTGTTGCAGTTTGATGAGCTGTTCAATAACATGACGGACCTAAGTGACTGCAGCTCGAATGTAGTGAATAAGATATCAAAGGGGATGGATTTAATATACAAGACAGTAACTCTCCTGCTACCTGACAAGCGTAGAGTAACATCCATCTACATTGATACGACATATTGAGAATATAACTTGGACTATCAGTCAACACAAAGACCATAAGAAAACCACTTCAACCACGGGCAAGATTGATGGTAAAACATGACTTACATAAAGTAGATTAATGGCTGATAACTGGAGTGAGGGTGATTCTGGGAAGCCTCACCACTGACTATGATGAGTGAAGGCATCAAACATGCAAACAGAATATTTAATCAGTTCAATTCAATTCTCGTTAACCTCAATCACTGAATCGCGATGTGTGGTTTAACAGAATACTTCCAAGATAATGGCACAGTTCTGACGATCCTCGCTGCATTGAATAATGTGGACCAATGTTCCAGAAGTTGTTTGCTGAACCAACGCTTCACACCAATCTGACTTCAGTCCACAAACTGTGTTTACAAAACACCCTAACGGCGTCACACCTATTCGCCATGTTAGGTAAAGCCACATCTTTACTGCGGTTCATGGTGTTTGTTTATATGTGAGGTTTAACTTCCTTCTAGAAAAGGATTACCTGTTGTTTTCTGGAGCGCCCTGAGACGCAGGATGTATATATAATTGCTATGCTATCCGGGTCGTATTTCGTCCCTTGAAAGTTAGCGATGCTAAAACTCTACAGCTATGTATGAGTTATCCCAAGCTCCTTCGCAGGTAGGGTGGTTGTAGGTAATTGACATGTATATAGTTACAGGGATGAACGCCAGCAACATTGGCTGCAGCTGATATGCTGCTGCTATGGTGAGCCGGAAGCAGATGCCAGGTTTGTGTGATGGAAGTTGCATATACAGGAGAAACAACCCGCGTTTGTGTCCGAGTATAAACGGAGCAGTTCTTGAAAAAGCGTCGTAGAAGTTCACATGTAACTCCGAATCGCCTTCATCGGGCAGCGCATTTGTACTTAAGACCAAACACAGGCAGCGGTGACGCAACGGACAAATCAGCATGATTGGAAATTTATTTGCCAGAACAAAAAAACAATGGTTGGACTCCCGTGTTGGTATAAGCTGTAGAAATGTTAGTCTTGGAATAGGGTCACAGGAGTTACACCCTCTCACACGTTTGGTAGGAAGTGGTGGTGATGGTGGTGGGAGTGGTGGGAGGGGGCATCAAATAACCGTGTCAAATCCGATGATGTTATCATTAACATGCAGAAGCAGTGTGCTTGATGCGCACCGCCACAAATGACACACACGACGGGACCTCTCTTACTTCCTAAACATAAACGACCCATATTTGTCTATAGCCGTGAAATATAGAAGGCATAAGTCTGATCTGCCATTGATTTGGCAACCATAACCTTCTCGAGTCCGGTGTGAACATCAGACTGATTTAAGGCTAACAACATAAGAGTGTTGATGCACGGGAAGCCTTCAGGTGAGGACAGAGTCGTTTAATCAGCCTTCTTCACCTACTAAACATGTTTGTCCAGCCCAGAGGTTTATTTTTTTAACCATCGGTCCCAGCGCACTAGGCGTTAATTGACGTAAAGGCGGCATAGGGCTGCAAAGTGATGTCGTCATAATCCCATCCGACCCCACGGTGAACCTGTAAAAAGGTGCGAAAACCATCAGACTGGCTCCAACAGCAGGTGGTCCCTATAGTATTCCTATGCAAGATAAGGACTTTTGACGCCTTGTATTTCATCCTTAAAATCATTCCTAGCTTTTGAAATCGCCGAGATATTGATTCCCTGACATGACTAGAATGCTACAGCGAAAAGGTGTCAAGGAGGCAATTTGGACAGGTATCAGCGATGTGACGTCACACTTTGTAGCGCTA
>CM067352.1:60933183-61048169 GCA_034190875.2 Urechis unicinctus
ACTCCTCAACCACCTGGATACAAACGTCGAACAATCATTATTCCTCCATGACGTCATCAGTAGTCACATGATGAAAGCTATTGTCTCGTTGCTATGCTTACCTTATCATGGCCATTGACATGCTGGGGTGTGGACGCCTGGTGCCTAGGACTGAACTTATCTCTGCTCTGCTGGTTTAGACAAGCATAATGGAAATATCATTGAATGAATTGCCTCAAATTAATAATATCTTATGGGAAACAATTAATTGACGGTCCAACATTCTCTGGATAATTTCTTCCAGTTCTCTAACGCAATCAACCTTCACCTCAAGCTGCATATATGATCTCAACTGCAAGTAACCTTCCCTTAATCGCTCTTTATACAATGCATTTACGCTCCTCTATGGAAAGAAAACATTTAACTCTGTGTAGCAATGAGGCACTCGGGCAAGAAGGCAATCAGTTTACTATTGTTGGCCCATCTCCTTAATCCTGCCACGCTTATTATCCTATCATCGTCCACTTACAGTAAAGCCTTTAACTCACAGTAAAGCCTTTAACTTACAGTCGCGCAAGAGAAAATTATTACCGAACGCACATAACTTGTTATTAACTGCTCAATCAAAAAAACGCTATTTCGCCTGCGAAGTACACTTTTAACGCTACTCATTCTTTTACCGAATATATAATTATTTATTTTTTTTTAGGGGGTGGGGGGTGATCTGCCTGACATTTAATGCGATTTCGCCAGACTACTTTAATTATGCGTCAGGCAGTACTCGTTGCCATGGCAGCTGTCAATACGTCATCCCTACCTGCTGCCCCCAGCAATGCTGTTGATGAAACAGCAATGAACCCTCGTAGTCAGCCATGCACCCCAAACATCGCTTCTGCTTCCTGTCAACACAAACAGAACATGAACAATAAATTCAAATACGAAATACTGCAGTTGTTTTGTTTTTACCAGTGTGAGTATGTTTCAGGATAGAGTGAAATATTTGTGTGGCTCTAGTGTCGGGGAAATAGCATGGTAGGCTGTGGAGAATGGGTTACACATTAGTAAGGTGTTGTAATCAGATTAGAACGCACGCACGCGCAAACACACACACACATGCACGCACACACACACCCGCATACGAACTCATGCATGCATGAAAACACACGAAGTGAGCGAGTTTGAACAGTTACGAAAAAGCATTAGATAATGAAAAAGTGCACACAGTCTGGCTAATAAAAAAATCCACAGGTGAGCTATATGATGAAATACTAAGTCTTCATGTAACTTTCAACAACGAGGTGATATGGCGACGGTGGTGGTTGGGGGTGATGGTGATGCTTGGTCAGCTCCCATTAACTACCCGCTAGTCCAACATGTTACCACTCAGGCTGTGGTCGAGTATATCCCCTTCCCCTGGGATCGCCGCTTAGCGAAATCATCCAATTCACCAATAACCAGTCAGGTTGTCACACCTTGGGTGCTACACTCTTGAGCGGAAGGCGACGCAGCTTACTATTATGACACAGTAGCCAGCTCTCTGTGTGTGGGGACGGGTTACAAGGTGAAACATGGGCGCGGTATATATCATATCTCACTCAGTGTTGTTGTCCCGCCAATAGCGTTTCAAGATGTTGTTTTTCTTGAACAAAGAGCTAAAGCAGGAGTTTGCATTGGTCTGCACGCCCGAATAATTCACTGTGAGTTCACCTATGTGGATATATATGTAACACGAATGACGCGGCTGTTTTAAAGAGGTAAACAAAACAAGAGACAAAGGGGCTAGATCATGCGTTAATAGTCGGAAGAAGACGGGACACAACAGAGTAATTGCAATATTTGCTATGCGCGAGTTTTAAGTCTCTAGTTATATGTGAGCGCCACCTTTTGTTAATCTGTGTGTCATGGCCGCCATGTTTCATATTTTCAGCACTTTCCACTTCATGTTCATCTTGACGCCGTTCTTTTGCGGATGTTACGATCCGCCATGTTCTCGATGCGGTCACTGCATCAGTCTTTCCCGCTGACGACGGTTTCTTGTCGATTTCCTTCTCCGGTAACACCGTTCGATCTGTGGGTGTTATTTCTGCTGTGGGACTGTGAGTCGTGGAATAAGTTTGAGTTGTGTTAAAGCCCTGTAACAAGAATAACGGCTAAGCTGAAATACCTAGATAACATGCTGCAAAATGAGAAGAAAATAAACTTGATAGAGGACCTGTTCAAGCGAACATATGTCAACAAGCGGCTATTGCTCGTGTGCGGTTAACAAGATAAAATGGAGAATGTGGCTTGGTGCGACTGCGCATGCGCACAGACGCAATTAAAATGGAAGACGGTGTCTTTCTGACTTCCTGACAAGCATAGACCTATGTACGTTGTAAGTTAATACGAGATAAAAAAGACATGAAGAATAACGAACAGTCAACAACAAAACTCCGTAAGTGAACCTCCCTGGTCATATCGATGACAGTCGGTGAAACATGACTCACATTATAAGATGAAAATAAGATAACTTCAGTGCACTGATCTTATGCATGGATGAGGTGCGCTCCTTTAACAGGAAAGCAACGCGATGAGAGATATTATATATTCATCACTGATTGATAGTCATTCTAACTGTCCGTAAATTAGGGACAGGGACAGTGATACATTAGGGACAGGGACAGTGATACATGGGTGACAGGGACAGTGGTAAATTAGGGACAGTGATACATGGGTGACAGGGACAGTGATACATTAGGGACAGTTGTAAATTAGGGACAGTGACAGCGGTAAATAAGGGACAGGGATACATTGGGGATAGGGACATTGCTACATTGGGGACAGGGACAGTAATAAATTAGGGACAGAAACATTGCTACATGGGGGCAGTGGTACATTAGGGACAGGGACAGAGATACATTAGGGATAGGGGCAGTGATACATCTGGGACAGGGACAGTTGTAAATAAGGGACAGAGACAGTTGTACATTAGGGACAGTGATACATTGGGGACAGGGACAGTGATACATCAGAGACAATGGTAAATTAGGGACAGTGATACATTGGAGACAGGGACAGTGAAACATCAGGGTAAATTAGGGACAGGGGCAGTGATGAATTAGGTATAGTGAGCTCTCCTTTGTGTATATCATTAAGTCATTTGGCACGTGTTGCCTTTTCTAATTATACATGTTAATTTTATATACAGCAAGGAATGCCTCAAAATATATGTCATTGAAGTTGGAATGGACAGCTCTCGACAAAATTAAGCAACGCCTCGCATCAATCTCACTTCATGCATCGAATCATGGCTAGTAATGGTAATAACTGCTTAAGGCGTGTTTGGTCTTCGGCCTGGGGCTCAAGTTAAGACAGTCATGTGCAAACTTCCCGTGACTTCAAGAGCTTGCGTAATACTTGGATTAATGTGAGTGGTTATAAACCAGCTTTTACACCCCTGTTCAAAAAGGAGCACCAGTTATGTATCTCATTGTCTACTCTGTTGATCGTGAATACAAATAACTATTATGATGGTGTTGGTATGCATAAACATTATGAACCAATGTTTGATTTTTATCATTATCCCCAATATAACTCGCCATTAATAACAACCTCGCAGCGGTATAGCCCTGCCCTTGAAGGTTAATTCCTGTGAGATGTTTGATGCAGCCCAGCCGAGGTTGCCTTGATTCAAGTGATCAATCAACTTAGTCACAAACACCCATACTTGCTCTCGTTCTCGTTCTCGTTCACGCCCAACCACCCATCCACCCACCAGCTCGCCTGCTTACACTTACAGACAATAACTGACTTTTCCAATCATGTGAATGCTCTAACCGCACCGAGGCAAGTGAAGGTGGTCTTACCCCAGGGACTGTCAGAACATCGCCCATTCCTTTGTCAAATCTTGGCGTTATGTTGCTGCTTGCAGATGTTGTCGATTTGGGTTTCTGCAACAAGCTGTTGTCCGAGTCGTAATACGCGTCAGGAAGGTAGCGAGGATAGGTCACATCAAAACGCATAGCAGATGTCTGCGATGTGGTGTGGTTTACCCCAGGTGCTATCGCAGGTAGTTCAGGTGAAGGAGGTCGAATTGCAGTCAAGGGCAAATAACCTGACGAAGGTATACCAGTAATGTTGGGCGAAGCTTGCTCTGAAATAACTCTTCCATTTGAAACATGATATGTTAGTGAGGCAGCTAATGTGTTGGCAGCTGAGCATGTCGATGGAGCGGCGCTGGTTGCAGGATTGTGGACCAATGCATATGAAACAGTTCGCGGAAGAGTACCATCCATCGATTTCGTGCGTGCGGGACTTCCATTGTGAAGTACACCAACAACAGGGCGAGCAGTAATGTTTGTAACTTTGCCCTCATGCTTCGCCCTATTCACTCCGTTTCCCCCAGAATGCAATGCAAACGACAATTGTTTTTCAATATTGTCATTTTCATCTGGGTCCCCTTTGGTTACAGACAATTTGCAAAAATCGGTTGCAGAAATCTGCGCCATAACAGTAGTCGGTTCAGTGTGTGACGTAGCGTCATAAATCTGTTTCTGAGCACGAGGTCCCCATATACGCATAGCTATATCCTCCCATTGTAAATCGTTAGTTGTTGACGAAGGAGGGGTCGGTGGAGTCGGTAACAATGCGGGTCGCCGGGCTTTAACAGGAGATGGTGAAGTTCCTGGAAACGGGGAAGCCCTTTTCATACTTGTCGACCGGAGCTGAATAGGTAAGTTGACTGGTGTCGGACGGATGGAATTCTTGGCCGAACAAACTGGGCCATTATGAGATAATCGAGGGACTTCATTTATTTGTGCAGTCGTCCGTGAAAGCCCAGAAACTCTCGTGGTGCTTAAATGGATTTGGGGATCTTCTTTTGAGAGGAAGTCTCCGGTCATTGACCTGCATTGAGTTGATTTAATTTTGAGTTGATTCAATGGAAAGCTGTCCCTGGGAGAGGTTGAAATCTTCTCTGCTGTGTCAGTCGAAGTGATGGTATGTATTCCACTGGCCCGTGAATGTGGATAAGCTGCATGGTTTCCTGGAGCTTGCGATGCATTATTATTCGTGGTATACAAATGTTTGTACACTGTATTGCTTGCAACCATAGCAGGCTGTATGTGGTATTGGAAACCCACATCCATGCCGGCATGGCTCAGACTGTACTGCACACCAGAGGACGAAGTAAAAGGGTAAAACACAGGTGGATTGGGTAATGACGGAGGTAATACTTTACGCGCCGGTATATCTGGGGGGAAAGCCATGCCAATGTGGAGACGTACGTTCTCTTGCGTAATACAAGGGCTTCCAAATCGATCCGTGGCGTCGCGAATTAGATCCAATGTAATCGAGATTCGTTCTCATGTATTCAACTTGTTGTATATATATCCTGGTTTAAGAAGTAACCACTTTGAATCAACGCGCACTTCTGTTGCGCTATCCAATGCATGCGAAAGATCGCCCCGCTCCGAGGACAAGCTATTGTATCCCGCTCACACAGGTGAGATGGCTCGGTCCTTGTCGTCCAAGCTGGTTGAAGCATACATCAGGACGAATCCGCTCCTACTTTCGCCTCTGCATAAGCGCCTCACTTACGACGCCTCAGCTCGAGGGCGGGGGCTTTCCGTGGGCGTGGTTTGTCGACTTTTCGCATGGATAAACCCAAGGAGGCCAGAACAATGCATTGGGTTAAAGCCAATGAGAGTCGGCTCTGATGAAATGAATTATTCGACGTAGTGGACGCTCATGTTGGTTTCCCGTGGGGGGGGGGGGGGGGGGGGGACGACGGCTGCTCGGTTCATTTAGGGCTGCTTCTAAGAGTCTGGGGTGAGTGATGGAGTTTAAAGCTCGGCGCGACGAAGTTACCTAGCACATAGGTGATCGATTGTTTGCGAAGCCGCCACGCCCCATAGGTAATTATCATCTGAAAGCGCAAAACACAAATGCTGCATGTTAAACTATCATACGTATGGGCTATATTTGGTCTCCATTATGCAATGCGCCTCCCTTGTTCTGTAATACACAAATTGTCTCCTACTCTGTATATGCCACCGCCAAATGTCACGACCTCCCCTTCGACTCATTACTTTAAGAGTTCTCACCCTGGCGGCGAGAGCTCTCCGTCTGTCAGAATGTTTCATCGCTAGGTCTCATTTATCGCATGGCTGAGAGGAGCGTGCCATGCGATGTGCTGACGCTCCGCGTCCTCGTGCTTTCCCCATATCACCCCACGTGACCATGTCATATGCGCTTAAGCTTCTCCAATCCAACAGAACTTATGCCAGATCGCAAGACACAAAATTGGATTGAAGTTATTGTCAAAACCATATCACCTTAACACGGGACACTCATAAAAAGGCGTGGTACATTTTGACGATTAAGTCTTAGGATATTATCAAAACGATACTATTCCACTGCACTTGCATAGCTATCTCCAACGCTATCGCCCTCTGACAGGTGGCGCCACTTCGCTTTGTAATAGCCATTTCATATGGTTGTTTCAGTTAGAAGGCCTCGAGAAACACATCGGAAAGTATGCATGGTACCATGTAAGAGGCTTGTTTCCCAATGAAGCTGCTACCTTTCTTTTAGGACATCTTAGCAACGAAGACACGGATTACTGAATGGGCAAGACCCTTTGTTGTCCCTCTGATTGGCCCGGCTGTTGTTATGAATATTGAATCAAACTCAGGTGTAAATCTTTTGAAAGTAGATTTGACTACGTGGAAGTCTGGCCACTTAAAATATACCATTGCCTGATATCGATCCACAAATAGTCCATTACATGCAGGCGGTCAGCATAGCTCCATTTCAATAAATCAAATATGTTCAAAGACCTGTCACGCCTTGTCAATATTGGCCCGTCCAAAACACGTAACCATTTTTACCCACAACAAGAATGAGTAAACGAATCAATCACACGGGCGTAACCGTTACCAGACGGGGAAGTTTATAATCAAATTTCGTTACAGACTAGGATATTTTTGTATCTTTACCAAGAATTTGACGGTTTGTTCATGTGCAAGTATTGCAATAAGTGATAAACGTACCAGAATTTCAGAAGTGTCGTGCGAACGCGAGTCATTGATCACTTTCACTTACTGTCATCGAAAAATGCATTGAGAGAAAGGTGAAGGTTGCCGCTGGGAGAAACAAATCACGTTACTCAGTCCTACATGCCAAGCTAGAAATGAATTCTGGGCTCAGAAATGAATTCTGGGCTCAGGTAGAAGAACACTGTCGAGTAGCGCCTTACGCTCTGAGGATTATACAATGAAAACGCTTACCTTACAAAACCGAGCTGCAAACACTATTAACCTCATTCAAGAAGGATTATATACAGAGGGTTATGCTTGGTTTATTTAGGGCAACTTCTCACCACCCGCACGGATTTGTCGTTCATTTGAGTCATGAACGAATGTAAAAGATCTCATGAAGCATGGAAACCATGAGCAAATATGACCTGGTTCTGCTGATCCAGGCTCAGAGGGTTGCGGTTCAGTTCGCCCTCGCCGGGACGATCCGCCCCGGACGATATGCCCACGCAATGATACGCTGTAAGGGTGTTTGGACTTGGCGGCCAGGGCATTTGGCCGGGCCGATATGCCCCTTGAACAAAACGCGTAAAGATACAGAAACCGAGCACCAGAAGAATGCGCAGTATATCATATTAATGGCAGTAGCATATAATGTTATAATTGATCATTTATAAAAACCAATGAATAAAACAAGAATACGAAGTAAATAGAGGAATACGAACTTAAAGCGCACATAAAATACATAACTCAATACAACTCGGGCTCTTTATTCAACATTCATAAAACAAACATAAAAACAAACCAGTGAAATAAAACAAGAATACGAAGTAAATAGAGGAAATTGTACTGAAGACGCTTCCCGCTCACAACTCACCACGTGTCACGTCACAGAGCACTTTGCTCGTGCCAGGGACGGATAGTTGCTTCCGAGCCTCAGTTAGATCCTTACTATTCGCCGGTGATTAGAAATGGAGTTCAAGAGTAGTACGATCAACAGATTGAACTTCTAACTTCTATTCAGTATATCACGAACGGTACAGTACCGAACCAGCTGTTAAACAGCTAAACTTCTAACTTTTATTCAGAATATCGACAACTCTATACAGTACCGGTCGCGTCGTGTCGTGTCAGCTCTATACGAAGAGAATGTGCGTGTGTCAATAACGACAACCGACAAGTGTTTGACATTTGACTCTACGACGGGAGTGCTGTCGCGTCTCAACAAGGTGATGACACAACCAAATACGGGGGGGGGGCACTTATCATACAATGTGCCGACGGGGCGACGGGGTATGTTTTTTCGGCCTCTTGACTTGTACGACGGGTTTTTTGGCCTCATACTTGTACGACGGGGTATGTTTTTGAGCTACAATCTGTACGAGGGGTTATACATTCGCATAATACCTTGTACGACGGGGTATGCTTTTGGCCATTTTGACCTTGTACGACGGGTACGGGTTTTCGAGGTCCCGCGGCACACCCCTATCCAGAATAAGGCCAAGTGCCCCCCCCCCCCCCCTCCGGGGATGAAACCTGACGTAAGTCTGTTGGGCTTAATTATACGCTTGTTGGAGTAAAACGGATGCGCTTGCGTTATGATAACATGCACTTATGAACGGATCATAATGCGCTATGGATCTCGCAAACGGAAATCTCCGTTATAGTCGCAAGGTCGTCGTCATCAAGACCGGAACAACTTTCAAAGCCCAAACTTGATTATGATATTCAACCCCCAACCTACTTTATTTAGGGCAAATTGGTCAACACATGCAATTTCTCAGTGGAAATCTAACGCGATGTGGTTTAGCTTACAAGGTCATTGCCTTCAGAGCCAAAACTTGAATTTAATGTTCCCTTCTCAAATGGTAGCACCTAGGTGTGACAACTGCAGGTTATTGAAGGGGTCACGATAGGGATTAGAATGAGATCACTTCAAGGGTGGGGGGTCATAGCAGGGATAAGGGAGGGTCATGGATGGAGCTACAATGGAGCCACTAAAAGGTTAAGGGTCACAGTATATGCATATATGTATGTGTGGATGTATATATATATATATATATATATATATATATATATATATATATATGTGTGTGTGTGTGTGTGTGTGTGTGTGTGTGTGTGTGTACATGAATACATAATTAATATACAAAATTAAATACACATATGCACAAGATATATATGTATATATTTAATATCTCCCCTGGATGGTATAAACTGAACAGTTTGGACTTATGTTCAAACAGGTTCTATACACATTCAACGAGGAGGATATCTTATATTACAATGCAACACAATCAAATAAAAGCAGTTTTCATTTATCTCAGACAAACAAAAATATACGAAAACATGGACTAAGAGCAATACATTTTCCACATCAACAAACCATATAAGCATATGTCATTTATGCGAGTGAGCCTGGTGGCATTAGTACATATTTACTCGTCTCCCCACCCTGCATCTGTATGTGATCGAATAGTTGATTAGCGTTTCTCTTGCGACTCACGACCAGATATCTCTCCTCACCACGGCCATGACTGTGTGTCTTCAGACCCAACTTCTGACTCTCACGATGTATAAGCGCACGTTCGGCTTTACTGAAATCAGGTGAAAACACAAGATCGTCTTCTCTTCCTGACGAGGCATAGTTCTCAATGGCAGATTTTATTTGAGGGAGGAAGTTGCGAGCAATGCCCTCTTTTTCACTCAAGCCGAGACCTCGCCGGTTGATAGCACTATTGACGGATATGGGCTCAGCAATCCCACCGCCTTCCTTGCCTACCCCTCCCCCTGACCAGCCCATTTTCTGCAGTAGCTTACTCCCGATGTTAGACTCCGGAATGGCTTTATTGATTCCCTCCACTTTGCCAAGGACTTCCTCCTTCGACAACCCACTTTCCTCTGTGTCCTCATGCTTCTTTATCTGCATGGTCCAACATGTAGCTTTCAATTTGCCAAGAGTCATTTCCGCGGCCAATTGCTTTGCCCCTTGTTTGGTTTCCGATCCAATGTCGGCTAGAGTTTGACCATTGAGTAATAAACGACAGCGGACTTGAATCTCACCAGCAACTATGGTTTTCTCACCGAAGTCAAACTCAAGTGTGGCCTTGTTGAATGATGCACTGCGGTGTAAAACACTCACGGCGGTCAGGTTGTCGGGTTTGACTTGTGGTTCAACAAGTATGAATGATGCCAGTTGATGACAGATGTCTACCCCACGCTTCCTGGGATTGGCACAATTAGAAAGGGGCACTTGTTTAGAAATCATGGCTGATTTCGCTACTGGAGAAAAATTGGCGTTTTCTAGCTGTCTTGTATCTTGCCAGACCAATTTACGATCACTGTTCTCCTGAACCACTACCCGCAAACCTGGCCGGCACAAAACTTCTATTCCATTGTCAAAAGCATGATGCTTTGCCAATTTTTTATTGGGTGCCTCACCCGTTGCAACCGGAATACAGTCAATGGTAAGCTGGCATTTAAAATGCCCTGGTTTTGTAGCAGCTATATAGGAGGCATTTGCAATCATCTTGGATTTAGTGACAGCTACATGTATAGTTTCAACAGAGTTTTTGTGGAGTTTTCTGGCATCTTTCAAGTGATTCACCAAAGTTGAAAACTTCTGTTCCATTACTTCATCTCTTGTCTGTGACTCTTCCTGGGCCTGTATTGCAGTGTTTACGTTTGTCTGGGTGGGTTTGATCTTAGTCAGAGAAGTGATTTGTGTTGGTGAGGGGTCACTTGTGCATTGTTTGTCTGACTTGGTGACAGAGGAGCAATTCAGCAGATGAGAGCTTTTCTCAGAAACGGGCAAGTTTGGGGAGAATTTTCCCTTTGTTGACTCTTTATCCAGCGAGGATGTACTATTAGATGAACTTGCCACGAATGCTATTGAGTGAGGGAGTTTTTTTGGTGCACCACCAACACTTGAAGATGGCTTTTTACCATGTTTATCTGCTTGTGAACTCTCTTCTGAAGCCTTCACAAACTGTATCTTTCTATGACTTTGTATCCTTTCTCTGTGTTCATCGATTTCTCCCCTTATATCCTGAGCAAGTTCCCTCAACTCTGCCATGACAAGGGCAGGGTATTTACATCCGTAGCATTCTACGTTGATGAAGCAACTGGCAAGACACAGAAGCCTGTCCAAAGTGATTGTGTCAATGTGAGTCAAGAGAAATGTGCGCCTCAGGTTCCACTCAGTGAGACTCTCATGAGCGTGTCGGTAATCCTCGACTTTGCTCTTTTCCATGTACACTTCTTCATCATCAGCCATGGTGAACCAATCTCTGAAAATTCAATTACACAAATTAATCAATTAAAGAGATACTGTGATACAACAACAAAAATAATCTGCACCCTGCTACAGTTCGAATTTGGTTGAATCTGTTGTTTGCATACACCAAACACACGCAGGCTGTGAGCCTAATATTGTCACTTGCTCTTCAGTTGCCACTTTGATTATCAAATATTTCTGAAAATCAGTGTCATAATCATGCTTGAATTGAGAAGAACCCTTCAAGTGAATCTACCAGCTAAACACGAAAAAGAAATTATGCACTTGCATATATCGCACACCTTCAACACTAAATGCCATGAGTTTTATAATCTAAACTAGACTAAAGTGTCAAGATTAGACCTCACATTCACAGCTATTATGAATAATCTCCCTGGCTAGCAATTTTGAATTGGGTCAATATAACTTTACTGCCTCCAGTGTACTGTAGTCAACTATCAACCACATTAGTGACATTTCGATCATCTTGCGTTCTACGTTTGATGTTGGTTAAGATGAAATCAATCCAACAGAGCAACAGACGATCGAGGACACTCCAACTTGGTTGAAAAGTTCTAGATCCAGTTTCTGTTAACCATTAACTACCCCATATTATCGCTCAGGCAACTAACTCTTCCCTTGAAAAAGATGTAATCTTTCAGTAATTTAATCCATGGTTAAAACGTTAATAACGTTGGGCATCGTTTATCGTAGGTTGTATCAAATAATCAGAGCACACGTACCTTTCCCAGTTAACCAGGTGTTAACCTGTTAACACGCTAAAAATAGATGGACAAAATTCCCTTATTGCTTCCCTGCATAAAATTTGTTGACGTTAATTTTGTATGTAATTTTGTATCTGCCTTAATGGACTATAATCATTCACATCTTGCTTTGTAAATACCGTCTAGGTTGGTCCAAGGAGTCACATAGCTATTGGTTATAACTCCTTGGTTGTCGTTGGGCGGATGCCATCCATCGTACGGCGCGACAGCCTCTGAATATTGAGTAATGACTGCCCTTACTGATGTGTCTGAGTGTAGTTGACTGAACTAGGATGGTGAATTCACCAAATTTATCTGGATTTCATACTTAAGCATCTCTTGCTGTAAATAAATAAAAATTCCTTTCATATATTATTTGATGCAAAGACTTCAACTTTATTTGCATCGTGACTAAAAAGTTAATCAAACTGAACAAGTGCTAACTCAGATGGTTATCATCAGAAGTCTCACTACTCCACTCTCTCTTCTTTCATCCTCACGCTAACATACACGCATGCTCACAAATTGTACATGTGTGTATCCCATCAACCCAAGTTTAAAATAAGCAGACTTAAAAAAAGAACATTCTTTAAAGGGATGGCCGTCCCAACTTTGTGAACGTAGCTGGGAAAGTAACACCAGACTCACAATTGAGCTTTAAAAGTGAACTCATGATTATACCCACATATTCAAGGATGGATTTGACACTGTTCAGTAATTTTTCTTTGGCTCAGAGACATTAGTTTACTCTAATCTCTTAGGGCTGTTGTCACATGAGACAGGTGTCCACTATGAAGTATTGAGGACTATGATAGTCATTAGGATATCAGTGTTGTGTAGCATAAGTTCTGTCATCGACGTCTTTCCATCAAGCTCAGGTGTCCACTAACACAGGTTATATTGTACAACCTATGAAATAGCAATCCCGATCAAATTCAAACCATCTACCTAATGCACATGGTGGGTTAAAGAAATATATAATGCCAGAAAAGACCTTTGCAAATTGCAATAAGACAAAAGCAAATTGTCAGGTTGAATGCTGTGTCAATATATTAGAAATCTGAGTTTACATTATTACATGGCTTTTTCATTTTCAGGACCATCAACATCCAAGGCAGTCATTAATGAATAAGAGTTGTGTACAAATTAATCAAGCGATAGGTACAAAAGTCACCTTCATGGACAATGAGTTTGTCTTAAGTTTGAGCCTTTCTTTTTCAGGTAAAAACACCATTTTAAAACAAAATTCTTGAGAGACATCAGACCAGTTTTATTTCATTTAACTGTACATTCATTGTCATGTATAGAAAAATATGCTTACAAAGGAATTAATTCAATTTATCACAATCAGACAAAATGAATAAATTTTGTTGTTAGATTTTATAGCAGGACATAGATTTCGAAATAAATGAATTGAACCTGTGTAGAGAACAAATAAAGTATCAACATTCTCTCTAACAGTTCAACAAAAGACGTTTAATAATTGATTTGGGATTACCCTTTGCAGCACAACATGATGTTAGTCTTTCCATGGATTTATGCATCAAGACTGAACCCTTATCCTCACACATAGGGGGGATTCAACCCCAAAAAACCTCCTGAAGTTCTGCCTGCTATCAGGGATTGATTGCATCCAAATAGAAAAGGTACAGTGATATCATCTGTATATCCAAACAGAGCTCCTATCAGTGAACCTCTTCTGCCACAACCCCTTCTGTGTAATCACTGATAACCTCCTCTGAACAATACAAATAAAAACACTAACCAGAGCTTATTTTCAAGCTAGTAATGTTTCTGCTGAGTTGATATTTGACCGCTCTCCTTTAATAAGGAATTCCTAAAGATCAAACAGCTGAATGTCACCTGCCTCCATCATTTTTCAGCTGAAATCAAACACTCAGCACATTATCTTAAACACTTAAATATTCTACAGGGGTGACATACTGACAACAGAGAAAACATTTTCTTGGCAATACATCATTTTATTACATGCTGGCAAGTGAAACTAAATGAGGGCAGAGAAAGGAGCAATTTTTCACATGCGATTTGGCACTGAAGACCGCTTTTAAATCAGGCTTACCTTTTTGCGGATTCTCATCCGAAGCTTTCACAAATTGCATCTTTCTATGACTTTGTATCCTTTCTCTGTGTTCATCGATTTCTCCCCTTATATCCTGAGCAAGTTCCCTCAACTCTGCCATGACAAGGGCAGGGTATTTACATCCGTAGCATTCTACGTTGATGAAGCAACTGGCAAGACACAGAAGCCTGTCCAAAGTGATTGTGTCAATGTGAGTCAAGAGAAATGTGCGCCTCAGGTTCCACTCGGTGAGACTCTCATGAGCGTGTCGGTAGTCCTCGACTTTGCTCTTTTCCATGTACACTTCTTCATCTCCAGCCATCTTGCTGAGAGAATATTTGTGCCTATGAACAAACGTTTTTCATAAGTTCACATAAAACATTTTACAATCTCTACAGACTGGTTATGATGATTGCAAATTAATAGCTGAGACGTATTGGTTCTCAATCAGGTACTGTGGTTCCATGGCCTTGGACCCAAACTTTAGCCCCACAGTACAGGACGTCTGTCACACAGGGATTCGTATCGGAAGGTAGGTTGAAGATAGAAAGATATATATTTATGGATCTATGATCCCCGACAGTTGGTAGATTGAAGAGAGGACACATCTTTCTCTCGTCGTTCTACCATCTGTCGAGGGGTCATACATTGATAAATATCTATCTTTCTATCTTCAACTAGCCCTACAAGACGTCCGAGTAGACATATATATATATATTTATATATTAATAATTCGACCGGGGCTAATCTTCAACCTCCCTTCTGATACGAATCCCTGTGGTATGTCACCAAAACGTTTTAGCTGGGATACCTTAACTTGACAAAAACATGTACACATGTATTAGTAGACCGAATGAAGACAGAATGAATGTTGCTATATTCACAAAGCCTGTTTCATTGCTTCAGAATTCACAGAAATGCTCACGCACGAGAAGGTCCTATTTCTACATGGCAGTGTACATTAATAAACTATCCATTATCGCTCATTTGATACTCTGGTGCTTCTTTAAGACTCCTCCCTAATGTTCCAGTAAAGAAAAACCTAGTCCACCTGAGGCTTGGGTTTAATTGGTCATTCTTTTTCGCACCACCACATAGCACCATTGTAATATTAAGTTTTTATAAACGATATACATTCGATACTCACCGCTGATTCCGAATGCCACCTGGCGTGGGAAGACATTGATAAATATTCATGCATTCACCCCTATTGTTATTCATAACTTCTTCCCGTCTCTCTTTCAACAAATGTTTGCATTTCACGATTTTCACACGAAACTTTCGGTGACTAGAATGCATCCTTTGGATTGGTTGCAGCAATAGGTTGCACACATCACTGATATCTGGTTTGATATACATCACCAAATAATGAGCAGAGCAGATGTGTGTATAGCCGCGCACGACGGTAATATAAATATATACGTCGTGCACAGCTAATGTGTGTAGACTAAAACACACACATACGCACACAAACTTATTACCCCATATATTTTATATATATATATATATATATATATATATATATATATATATATATATATATATATATATATATATATATATATATATATATATATATATATATATATATATATATATATATATATATATATATATATATATCTTCTGTGGATCATTGGCACCCATCCTCTACATTCCCTCTTCCCTCATACCCATCCATAATAACCAGTCCATCAATCCTATGCTACAGATATGCAATCACCATTGTTTTCTTAAACTTATAGATAGCTAACTCATTCTTATATTACATAGAGAAAGTTCAACCAGCATTAATAATATAATCTTCAATATAAAAAACCGACTGTCATGTGATGAACATCCCCAACATTGTTTATTTCTTGGAAAACATAAATATACGTGCACAATTGATTTATATAATTAAGCATTGCAGTGTAGCACTATAAATAGGCAATATTATGCTATTTGAGCTTCAGAAAGAAAATGTCAAAAGACATTGTAACATAAATCAAATTAATAGGGGCAACTATTAATTTGCATGTACTATTAATTTCATATACTAATATAATCAGTCATATCTGCATGGTCAACTAACAACAATGACAACATATCAATTTTGACGAATCAAATTCATCTACAACTGTAATATAGAAGTAGCATTAACAAGTCAACAACACACCAGAACTTTATAAGAAAACACTTAAAAGATAATCAAAGATATTTTAGACATTTAACATCATTTTTGCACGAGTACAATTATCTGAGTATGGGTAGGAAATATCAACCAATTGCAAGATAAGTGACTAAGAACATGGTAGTGTAAACCTAGCAGTTTGTGAGGGATGCACTAAGCACATGGTAATGTCAGCAGTGATGCTTCAAAGTTCATTTCAAAGACCGTTGTTATTGATTATTGCACATTAATGACTTGATCAAGCATTTTACTGTGCTAGTTTTTCCGACAAAATAAAATTTGAATCG
Organism: Urechis unicinctus; assembly: GCA_034190875.2. NCBI lineage: Eukaryota > Metazoa > Annelida > Polychaeta > Xenopneusta > Urechidae > Urechis > Urechis unicinctus. Next base: position 60,949,759 of record CM067352.1, read on the forward strand.
ATAAGATGAAATAAAAAGAATGTTCATTGAGATCGGACATCTTTACTTTGTAGTGTGATCACCCACTTATTATTCATAGAGTATTAGCAGTATACAATTATCTTATTAAGGTTTATATTTTGAGCACATTTGAAGTTATTGTATTACTATTACAGCATAAATGACCTCACAGGAAGAACAACATAATATATATTAGCCAGTTAACTTTGAGGCAATTGTTTTTCATATGCATCGTTATACTGACAAGATACAATACATAGAATTGGTAAGGTAGTTTGTTTGTACGGAGGTATTGCTAAACAAATGCATTACATTGTAATCATTATATACACAGTGAACACTTCACTGGTAAATGCATTGGTATGAAACATAGTAAAAGCAAAATGAGTTCTATGTATCCTCGTAAATCAATTATATAAATCATACCATATTGATCGCATTGGAGCTTGACCATGGTAGACAAATCACCTGGCTGATTCATTTACCATCATAAATAATAGAACTCAGTTGAGCATTACGTCATCTTCAAATGCGAATACAAGTAGCTTCTGTTATGGCCACTGTTGGACTGATACTGATTGTTGTTAAACAATGGGACAGAACAGGATAATGACATGAGGGATCTAAGCCTAGTGCTTTCTATAGGAACATCACAGCACAATCATAAAGCTTCTACTATAATTTAAGCGAGTAAAACTCAATCACAGATGCATTCTATTAAATCTAACAATCAATCACAAATGAAAGACTTGCTCATCGACACCAGTACCATAAGATAGGTGCATCAGCTCTCTGGATCAACTGGCTTGCCATTTTTCATGGACTTGTGTTTATCTAAGAGAGACACAACCTCCTGGTAGGCCTCGTCAGGAACCTTCCAAACACAAACACATCTATGGTTAAGAGACCAGCAGAAACTAAAGCTGAGCTGATTGTGACCATTCATTATGATGTTCAGCTGATTGTTCATTCATTATGTTCAGCTGATTGTGACATCATTCAATATGATGTTCAGCTGATTGTGACATCATTCAATATGATGTTCAGCTGATTGTGACATCATTCAATATGATGTTCAGCTGATTGTGACATCATTCATTATGATATTCAGCTGATTGTGACATCATTCATTATGATGGTCAGTGATATCAAATTGTCAATCAAGATCTAGATGGGTATCACAGGGTGAGCATCATCTTGGGGGATTGGGTTCTGGTGTACAAAAACCTATTTGATCACCATGTGTGATACAGAACCATTGAATGTTGTGACAAACACCAATTTAAATCACCGTAAGGACAGGGTCAAAGGTCAGACAGAGTTGATTTTAGTTTGTAAGAGTATATTGACAAGAGGTGGTCCATTTAAGTTTTCGATCCGTGAAAAGCATATTCCGTTATATTTTCGAGCAAGTAAAGTACTTACAAGTACATGGTCAGCACGTGATGAACTGATGTAGTATTCAGAAATACTAGCCTCAGCGATTGGGTCTGATATCTGGGCCACTATTCCGCATTCAGCTGTAATTGACACAGCAAGCACACTGCTCATAGAATGAATTGATAGAATTGTGACAAGAGTTTGTATATCAATGTAGAGTACAATCCAAAGACCACTACTAGGTAGTTGTGATATCATTATGTTTAAGATAAGTTTTTGCTATGGCCTAGAACTGATCCGTCAGGAGTTTGTGCATACATGTTTTGTGGTCCACTCAGCATCAAGTTTGCTTATCAAAATATGCTATGAAAATAATACAAAGTTTCCGCCTAATACTTAACAGTAGTTTCAATGGTAAAGGTGTACGTGATCTTACAGAATCCAAGATCATCTTGCATGCAGCCAATCTTTACCATTCTCCAGGTTTCGTTTTGCCCCAGCAATGTGCTTTCAGGAAACCTGTTACACACAGAAAGATCATCTTCATTGCATAATATTCAAGGACAATTAGTACCTGGTTAATTATCTGATAGGTAGACGTACTAATTAGGGCAGATGAAGAATTGATAGGGAGATGCACTAATTAGGGCAGATGAAGAATTGATAGGGAGATGCACTAATTAGGGCAGATGAAGAATTGATAGGTAGACGAACTAATTAGGGCAGATGAAGAATTGATAGTTTACCAATGTATGGTGAATTTGAATAATTAAGTATGAGGCACAAAATTTAACAAAAAATTGTCTCGCTATATCAAAATACCTACTTTTTGAGGGTCTGTGAATCTAACACCAGGCTGATATCTTCATCAACTCGAGTGAAAGAAAAGAAAATCTCCTCTGCATTCCCAGAGCTTTTACTGTTGACAAAGTTCCAAGAGACAATTACATGGCATCAAAAAACACGTGATATTCGACAGTTAACAAAATGCCAATTTTGTATTAACATCATACAGTAAGATTATAATGATTGGTACAGTGAACAACTTTACGATATCATCTTTCATTTGCTTGATTGCCGAGTACATGGAATCAATCAGATCAAGTAACTCACCTGGATGAGTAGAAGAGTTGCTCAATAACAGCAAGACCTATGCAGTGAAGTCCGTCCTCTTTATCAACGCTGGTGATGTGAAATGAGTTCAGTGGATAGCAGATCGAGTGCATTATCGGCCTCATACTCTCTGACACACAAATCAGCATACCGTGTTACGTGGTGGGTAAATAGGCTATGAAGGTGAAAAAACTAGTTTGTAGAATAATATTTTTCTTTCATTTTAAAATTAAATGTGTGAAAGTGAATGCACAGCAGAAGGAATATTTTTCAGATGTACAAGAACTATTAATGCTTGCAATATAGAAACAATCATTAATGTTTCCTGTAGATGCATAATCATAAATGATGTATAACCTATGAGGCAAGATAAGACCTCATCGATATTAAGCAAATGCATCTTATACATAAGCCACAAGCCGTGTATGCAAATACATTACATGCTGAGTCAGGATACACACCTACTGTCAAGGCAGAATTAAAAGATATGCAATGCAAGGCCAGAAAGAATGCCATGCATGGCAAAATAAACAGGACAGTTACATAAACAATGCAAGAAAATGTAACTCCCCAATTTATACTGAGCAGCACAGCTGGAAAGTGCTAAAAACATAGCATTCTATACTATATTACATCTAACTGCCACAGGTGTGCATAACATGTATAGCATCCATTCACATACACAACACACTGTGGTGGTCAATAACTAAAGCATATCAGGTGGTGATTCCAAATACGCATATATAATTAAAAGTCAGATGTTTACAAGACACCTTACCTTACAATTAACAAACTACGCTATTTCCATGGAACGAGATGCAAATGAAACCTGTAAAATTATTATAAGCTTATGTTTTGTTTTATAATGACAATCTTTATTTAATCTATTTAAGAACAAATGATGACGAACAGTTACATCACAAGTTAGACAACAACAAGATGTTAGTGAAGCAAGAAGCAGCAAACATGCACCTGGCGGTAATTGTAAGTTACCAGGAAGAAGCTGGATGCGGTCAAGTGGCATCGTTGTGCCTCGACTGTGCGCCAACACGTTGTGGTGCGAGGAGAGGCATGTGATTGCCTGCTCCAACTGACTAGCACGAACCTGGAGCCAATACAGGTGACAATTCACAATTAATGGTTACTTACTAAGGTTAACGCACCAATGACTAGAGTGACCTTCAAACATTAGTGTTTCCATTAAACAACTAGCCACAATAGTGCTATCATTAATGAAAATGCAATAACTGTCATCAGAAATGTTCTCAATATAAATCAAAGGAACTTACAAATATGTAGTCGGTCTGATAGGTTGAGAGACAGTATATTGTTATGCCTGCATCTGCCAATGGTATGATGAGTGACTTGGCAATCTTTGCAACACCAGCACTAACAGGGGATGAGTAGGCTCCCATGGACACAAATAAGGGTACCCACAACCCCTCTTGTTGAATAAAACCTTCATCTTCATTAGCTCCAGGAATTTCTATAGCACAGCAAAACAACTTTACTCATTTGGGCGATACTGTTAGCAGATTCTTGAATCAACAAAGATGGCAAGCAAAATATGCTATGCCTAGCACAAACAACTGCACTGCATGCGGGATGTAATCATGTCATGATCATTAAAACATCAGAGATTGATGCTGATGACTTAAATAATATAGATGATGATGGAGGGAGTAGTGAATAGATTTATTCACCATCGAAAGCCCTGTTGTCCATGACAAGAGTGAAGTCATCACAAGTCTCAGTCAAGCTGAAGAAAGAGCATCTGAAACCCACCAATTCCATATGAAAAGAAGTTAAATTGCAAGCTACCAATAAGAGAGAAAAAAACTAAAGCAAGAAATAACACAGCTGCATTAGAAAACTGTATTCCCAAATTATTCTGAGGTTGGAGTGAGTGAGTATAGGGCTTAACGGCACACCATCACTAATGTGCTATATGGCGCCTACTTCTGAGGTTGCAAAATTAACAGCTGTAGGTCTTTAGAGTATATTCCATATGTGAGCAATCAGGTGTAGTCATGTCATTTTTTTTCGTGACATTTTATTTTCTTAAAGATATGGTTAATACCCACAAATGTTTGAGCCCAGGAACACACCTGTGTAATTGTTTGGCCTCAGCTAACTTCCAGTTATGTTTTTTTATAGGGCCACAATGAATGCTTGGGAGCCAACATGTGCCTTCAAGCCACCTTTTTGTACATTCATCAAACTATGCTCAAGTTCATGCATAAATGGCAAATTGTTGGTGTTTTTTTAAAATCCAAGCATCTATGTAAGATTCATTCAAAAAATGTGTCATCAACATTATCCCCCACTGTACTAACATTGTACAAGAGTTTTTTCTCTAATTGCTTAGAGAAAAAAGGTCTTGCAGAGCTGATTTTAAGTTTGCAACGAACTGTTAACATCACAGGGTCCATGTATAATATCAGGCAGCTGATTTGCTTTATAAGAAGTTATGCCAAATAAAGTTATTCTTAATGGGAGACCGCGTTGCGGTTTTCTCCGAGAGGTGGCGGCACAGAGCAATGCGGTCCCAAGCTCGACCGGAAGTTATCAGGTTATGCGCTTACTTCGTGGTTTACGCGTAAATACAAGAGATTCATTTCCATTTTGCTTCACTTCGACGAATAAAATTTCTCGCTCTACGTCACGCGGTCCAGAGATATTTGATGGTGACGACATTTAGGGTAAAGCTGTCACTGTCAATGCGCTGTGCGTAGCGGACGAGCATCTCCGAAACACTGTGAAACGAGCCGACCGGCGACGGACAACTGGCCAAGTCGAGATCAAAGAGACCCAGGTATATTCTTTTCTAGGCCACTTTTTCAACGTACAAGAACCGTATCACAATGAAGGTGGTGGTGGGTGCTACACCACCAGGAGGCCTAGTGTCCTATGTGTCTCACTCTTATGTCGGCGCAACCAGTGACAGGCAGGTGATGGAAAGGAGCAAACTACCAGAAATGTGTGACCAGGGTGACTCGGCAATGGCTTTGTCATGCAGGACGTATTTGCTCCCTATGATGTCACCGTTAATATACCAACCTTTTTCAGTAAGAAGAATCAGCTGAGAGGGAAAGTGGTACAGAGAGACCGGAAGATCTCCAGCAAGAGGGTGCACAATGAGCGGATAATAGGATTGGGAAAAACCTTCAAAATCTTGGTGGAACCTATGATCCACTGTGAGGTCCAAATTTCCTCTGACATAATCTTTGTTTGTTATATGTTATGTAACTTTCGGCAGTCCATCGTCCCCACAACTGCCTATGGTGAAGTTTAGTTTTTGTGAAGTGCGACTGTGTATGTTTATAAGTCTATCCCACTCAGGATGTGATATTATATGAATCTCAATGAAAGGTGATATGTAGTAGTCTTTTTATACCATGCGCCTTATAGTGTAATCTATAATAACCCTACATGTGAATACTGTTGAAGAAAAAAATGTTTTTCATCCTATTCATTTTTGTCCCTTTATTTGAATGAGTGACTGTGGAACCCCCAATGGGTTAATTGTTTATATTTCAATTAAAACACTTTGTACTTTTCAAGTTGCAAGAGTTTATTATACGTTCCACGACATGCAATATGCAGGCAAATGCTTCCTTAAAGAAAAAAGAAATCAGTGCACAAGACTACTCAGTAATAGAATTTGTGAAAAAACATTGAATCAAGTATAGTTCTTTGAATTAGTCCCTGAAAAACACCTCTAACTTTGAAATCATAGAAGTAATAAACTCATCGTCACGGGTAACTGGAACATTCTCCATACTCTGAGACAAAGTTGACTGTTCGTGCAAAACAACTGGCCCTGAATTTGGTAATAGTAGTCATGTTGGCCTTAAGGGTGAGCTGGTTGTTCTCATTGACCAGGTATGGCACTGAGACAGGAGTGAAAGGTTTGTCCCTGGTACTGTAGGGACACTTGACCTCAGCAATCATGCCATCAGTCACAACCCCATCTGGTGAGCATGCGAGGTAGGGTTGTGTTTGGGACACTACAATCCAACATGGCTTGACTTCGATCCCAGTCAACTCTGCATATTCCTCGGAGCCACAGGCTCATTTTGGATACCTGGTCGATGGCTTTGGCCCGAATCTGGTTGACGCGGGTCAGCGACCAAGTCTGTTTTGATAGTCAGCGACCAAGTCTGTTTTGATAGTTGCTTTGCATATCCTGCCAAACTGGGAGTTCAATTCTTTGCTCGCTAAGAATCGCATTTCGCTTCTTCAGCTCTATTTTCAATTGCTGTAAGGTCAGACGGCCGTACTTATCCATCAGTTATGATTTGCCACAATGCTACCAACGATATAACTAGAAAGGTTTCAATCAAAAATAAAGATGTTGCGCAACCTTCTATGGTAAACTGTGTGTATTAGAATACCGGAAGCGGGCGAGGGACCGCATTGCTCCGTGGCGCCGCGTAGCGGATTAAACTCGAGGTCTCTCATTGGGTTTACATAGTACAAGATGTTTTCTCTAATAATCCAGAGGACAAAGTACATATTGGAGTAATTTTTAGATGGCAAGGAGCCATCAACATCAGAGGATCCATGCATTATCTGGCGCAGTTAGCTTGCTTTATTCCTCATTGGATTAACATAGTATGAGAGTTTTTCTAAAATAACTTGGGGATATGTTTCATTTTTTTAAGTCAATTAGAAAAAAAAAGTTATTGAGGTTTCATTATCCATGGTATTGCTCGGTTTTGTGCCAGTAAGGGATAACAGACACTTTTCATGTCTTATATTTTGAATATCAGAGTGAAATTATACCACAAGAAATGTACAATGTAGAGGATTCTAATAAGCTATGTTTCATTTTTTTAAATCAATTAGTAAAAAAGTTATTGAGGTTTCAAATTCCATGGTATTGCTTGGTTTTGTGCCAGATTTCTACGGTAAGGGATAACAGTCACTTTTTCATGTCCTATATTTTGAATATCAGAGTGAAATTATACCACAAGAAATGTCCAATGTAGAGGGTTCTAATAGTCTGCGTCCCAGACTCTAGGGGTTCCGCTACGCTTCTCGCCCTAGAGTCTACGGCCAGACAAGGTCTAAAAGTGGCGCGTCCGAATATTCATTAGACACGTTCGTTGATCTTCGTGACCAATCAACACAAAGGTTGTGACCCGGATTGACCTTAATTGCGCCTGGCTCATGAAACTGGCTTGTGATACGCACCTTTCGGTTCCATGTGACGTCATGGACATTGTAGTGGTCTGCATCCAATGAGAACACATTGAAGGTCTTCTGGAACTATCGGCGTCTCAAAAGTTCAAATTGGAACTACAACCAGCGCTTTTATTGCGTAGCTGCACGATAGTATGTTTACGTGATAGTCAGTTAAAAAGAACCAGCTGTGTGTCTGCTTCCTCGTCGACTGTGTGATAAACGTTGCCACTCAGCGTGAAACAACAAATCAGAGTGTTATAGAATGTGTGCCCGGCTCATAAAAATCACTCGGCCGGTTGGACAAGTTCTTCGGAACTTGTAGAATAGACCAATGAGAGACAGCGACTCAAAAGTACCGAGAGTGACCGAGAGACACGGCTTGTGATTGGAGCATCCCAAATCTGGGATGCCCGTCCAGTTCAATCTACTATGGTCTCCTAGACCTGAAGGCGAGACTATTGAATATCAGTAACATGTAAACAGCGCCCACAGCCATCAGGCTAGGGGACCTTGACTAGGGTTCTAATAAGCTATGTTTAATTCGTAAAACAGTTATTGAGGATTTATATTTCATGGAATTGTCAGTTTTTGAGCCACAATTGACAGGATGACAGCCACTTTTTACTTTTCCAGATACCTGTCTGAAATTGCCAAACAAGGCTTAAACTATTGCCACCAGACACCTGTCTGACATTGCAAGGCAATACTAATCTATTCCAAACAAGACACCTATCTGTAATTGCCAAACAATGCTAATCTATTGCAACCAGACACCTGTCTGAAATTGCCAAACAATGCTTATCTACTACAACCAGACACCTGTCTGAAATTGCCCAACAATGGTAAAACATCAAGTGACCAAAATCTCAAGATCGCCTTTAGAGACGTCCTCGTCCAGACAGTGGTATGTGTACACATCCTTTATAAGATCGTTGAAATATACATATATATATATATATAAATATATATATATATATATACACAACGTCAGGTAACGATGAGAGATATATGGTACGATTAAACCAATGATGGTTTAAAGTCTGATGTCACTCGCGTCTTACAGCAAAAATTTTGTCAGAGAGAGATTCAAATGGGAATTGTTTAACCGCAATGGTTATGAATATTTGTGTGGCACTACGCAGCTTATATAAGGCTGGGGCGCACTCATGATAAACTCGGCATGTACTCCGTGAACGAATCTGACACAAAACGTGGTTAACAGAATCTCTTTGATGTGTTAATTCTGGGTGGTGCCCTTGGCGATGAGCAGCTTGCGCAACCGTCGCAGTAACTGTCGGCAGCTCAACATCTACTCCATGAACCCTAACTGCCGAATTCCACGTGCCAGGGCAAGCGGCATTTTGCCTCTGAAGTTACTGGCCTGTAACGGATAATTTTTTGAATCTACTACCCAAAATAAATAAATCAGGTAACATATTAAGTTCAAGAATCGAGTATTCTTTTAAATTACATAATGCTGATAAGGCAAGCAATGTGCTCTCCCAGCGCGAGCATGACATGATCGAACAAGTTTAAAATTCGACAAAACATTTACAATCGATTCGAAAATAAACTTGACCAAACTGTTCCGCTATACTTGTATTATGGATGTTAGGGATCAGACTAAAAAATGAACGAAAATCGACTTAGTTTGACCCCAAGCAACAGCCATGTAAGTGATCTTGAGTCGGCCGTGTGAAGGCAAGCTATGCGCTCTCCTGGCACGGGCATGAACAAATCGAACATTTTAAAGTTTAAAATTCGACAAAACATTTACAATCGATTCGAAATTGAACTTGACTTAAGTGTTCCACTATACTTGAATTATTCCCATATATAGATGGATGTTAGGGATCAGACTAAAAAATGAACGAAAATCGACTTTGTTTGACGACGCACGATCAGCGGTGGTTGCGAGCGTGCGCAGCCATGTTGGGTCAAGGCAAGGTTGACCCTGATACAGGCTCACGGGGCGCGCATGAGATGATTGGACGACATCGTGAAGTGCAAAATACGACAAAACATTACCATTTAATCTGAAAAAAAAATTGTAACATTTGTAACATCATACTTAAATTTGTCAAAATTGAGCACCTATTTCGCGGATTTCTGATAAAATTGGGAAAAAAATACATTTGTTTACACCATAATATTTTGTAAGTAAATAATATTATTTTCCCTTTGACCAATTTTTTTAGATTTTATATGATCATGAACATTAGAATGTCATCTTGTCATTTACCAAACAGTAAAAACGATACGAGTAACGAATACGAACCGATTTAGAGAATTCAAAACGGAGTGAATCTCGAAATGTCACAAAAGCTCGCCGAGAATTTTAACGTATTGCTCCACACACACAAATTTTTTATGGTTCAAACTGAGTAAAATGCGAAAAGTAAGACAATATTATTGAAATTCAATACGTTAGCTCTCGTTTGATGTATCATTCGTTCCTGTATCTTAAATATAAATGCCAGTCAGTGCAAGTTGAAAAAACTTGGAAATAACATTGAGGCACAAGCGCGGCCGCCTGCGGCGAGGTTCGGCTGACACCCCTACTGTTGGTCTGGTCTAATTTTATTCAGATAGCCCTAACTGCTTTTGGTGTAATGATTGTAAAAAATCAGACCGCGTTTAATTGAAGCACGTAAACAACTTAATAGCGGTGAATTGTGACACACACGATTAAGACTACTTGCACATCTTTGCACGCCCCGGTCTTCCAGAGGACTTTTCTGACAGTTGACTAAAGGGATCCATTATCGCTCATTGCAATTTTCGATATAAAATTACCTCGTCTTGCTTAATAGTCCAATGCTAACTAATGAATGCATGTATTTCACGATCTTTTCCTTCTTTATTGTTGCAATTATAACACGTTGATGGGAAATATTCAACTCCATTTTGAACATTTAATCTTATCATTTTATCAATATCGAATGATCCTCCAAGATAACATGCATCCAGAGTTATTAGTTTATGTGTAACGGATTCCGCATAAGAACCATTGTCAACAGCCGCTGCGCAGAGTATTACTATCACGCTATAGGTAACATGATGTTGGAATGGGACGCATGGTTCTTAGCTGGTAGAACCCTCTGGCCGAGAACCATACATCATTTTTAGGTAGTGGGGATCCCACCACATAAGAACCATGAATATTTTAAAGATACAGCACCTTAAAGAACCCAAGTTGACCAACGGCTATGTAAAATTTAGACAGGGCCACAGTATATCGAAATCTCCAATAATTCACATTTAAGATTTCCCTATGGGCCTTGTAATGCGCCTACCCTTTCATCACACCACACCAACACTAATGTATAGCATGGTGCCTACGAATGTAGAGTGAAAATGAAGAGATCAGATTGTTCTGATCGAGAGCTAGTCACCTTACTGGATAATTGGATAAAAATTCCATGTGGATGAAAATGAACAAGAAGGTTGAAAAGATCATCGTTTTCCAAAGGAGCAGCACCATTTAACATCATAGGTATGGATGAACCAAGGAGTTATAACCAATAGCAGGAGTAGACACGACGCCGAGATCAAAGAGATCTCGCGCGCAGTGCCTGCCTCGGCGAGATCGCCACGAGATCACATTTCAGTTCGGCAAGTTGAGGCATTAGCAGCTGTGCAAGAAACTTCATTTTCGTTTTCGAAAACTTTCACCAGCATCACCAAACCTGATGGATTTGCCCAACGAGGTAATTAATTATATATCAATTAACACGCTGATTATCATAGCTTCCTTTTTGGGGTAATCAATATATTATATTCCATTAAAGTTTGCAAGTGTTTATTCCGCATCGAGACGCCATATTTTCGGCTTGGAACTTCGACATATATTCTTCTATCTCTTGAAATTTGTGAAATATTCCCGTAAAAATATTCTTGGTATTCGCTGAGTGAACAAAGACAAATCGAATAGTCGAGTTTATTAAGCTGTTAAATGCGTACTTTTTATTGTATTGAGCTAAATACGTGAGCGATAATACCTTGAATTCGAATAATTTGTCGAATCCCAAGCTTCCAGAATTTTTCAAATAAATCAAAAACTATGTTGTATTGTTTGACCAAATAGCGGCACAAATGCCTTAACCAATAACCAAACAGAATCCATTATCAATAATTGTAAATTCCCTTATAGTTTACCTCCAAATCGCACCCAAATACGACTTAAATTTGTCAGTCCAATATGGCTGACAGTGGGCGATAATTTGTTGTTATTACTTACCGGTGGCATACTTATGCAATGTCAGAATACTTCTATGTAACTAACTATAACCTAGAATATGTGAATATAATTTCGTTGAATGATTAATGGATAAATATTAGTTGGTGTTGGTAACTGTGTATTGAGAACATATATTTAATCTTTACATATCCAGTTCAATTACGTTTTGCAGGCAAAAACCTTTCCAGTTGGCAGGAAAAGGAAAAGATCCAGGCTTAGCCACTCCTTCTTTAGTTATGTAACTTCTTGGTGTAGGCTTGTTCTGTATTTTATTAATAATATTCTGTTTATATGTTTGTCATATAAATAGTTCTCACTTTATCTCATTGTTTACATAAACCTACAGCTACTTCTGTTTTAGCATGAAGAAACATGACATTAGCATTTGGTTGTGACATGAATATGTAATTTATTATACAACGTTAATATGAATTTATGATATGGAGACAACCAGAAAATAACTCAGGAGTTTATAAATATATTTGATAACAAAATATGACTGACTAGCTGACTATGTGTATGAACAATTCAAAATGCCCAAAACAATGCTTGGCCAACATTACATTACATCTCAATCACTCAACACAGTACTAAGTGTAGTAAATTTATTTGAACACCGCACACACGTCACAGTTAATATGGCTCGAGATCTTTAAGTGTTTTTCTTAAACCCTTTGAACATTTCATGGACACTATCTCCAGCCTTTATGGCGTCTTTTTAACAGTTAAATCCACTGCCAAGCGGACCAGATGTGCTCCGAGTAAATCAAAATGAACTGAAGTCGCGCGTCAGATTTGCGTTGCGTGTCATCGAAATTCCTGGCATGCCAACGCGTTTCAATTCTCGCGTGAGTACTGATATTTTACTTCCGACTCGTACAATGTGATGACAAGGCACGTACAGGACATAATTAATGACATTGAGCAATGGGGTACACCGCTTGATGTTGTTAACTCGTCTATTGACACTTGCAAATATATCCATGCCATTTCGTCTATTTTCCCGCGAACTTGACCTCCGGTTTCCTCGCTGGCTCGCTTGATGTCGCTACACGAAGTACACTTAGCGCCGCCAAGCGCGAGCTTGTGAAAACACTCGCTGCCGAGGCACGCACGCGAGCGCCTCGGCGGCGACTTCAAAGGGCGTTGCGACTCCTTCTTAAGTTATGTAACTCCTTGGATGAACGAAGATTTATAATGATGTGGTTATAGATAGCCAGGTCAAAAAGACAGTTCAGTTCGTAGGTGCCCTATCAATAGTCATCATCAACTGACAACAACGTGGAATCACAGAACAGTGAAATCATTAATAAAACCTAGAAAATGCGCAGGGAGTTAAAACGAGTCCACTAAACTATTATTTTCTTGTATGGTAAACGATTCCGTGCGGTCACAGCTCATTTGGGAATGCTAGTTCTTCTTCATTCGGTCCCAGGAATAGACCCTGTCAAGGTGTACGCGTACGTACGAATGTCCCCTTCTTGAGTTCTCAGCACCTTGGATAGAGTTCTGTGGGAAAGTGATCTCACTGGTTATTCGACACTAAGGCTCAGTTGCGCTAAAAAAATATGTTCGCATACTGGAACAAATGAGGCGAGTAATGCCTTGGAACATACGACTGACAATTAAGTGCAAGCTTTGATCGTACCTTAACTCGGACCACGTCACGTTGAAGGTATGGTGACCACTCCTGAATTGTGAATTCTACAGTGGGGATTGTAAAGTTTGATAAAGATTCACTAAAAGGAACTAAACGTCCAATGGTTTCTTTATTTATACAAATCTATGACCATGATGAAAGATCAAGAGGAAGAAATTTACAATAAACTGGAATGCAAAGGGGTGGGCAAGTACAGTTGGAGGGTTGAATGGCACACTAACACTATAACGTGTTATGGCGCCTCGAAATATGGGATGAATGGAGAGATTAGATAGACCTGATTCACCAGCCGCCTCCAGTGATATGGGAGGAAAAAGAGGGAAATACATGCATGTAGATGATGATGAAAAAGATATATACAAATGCAAACGATTATCTGCCAGCAGATTGACCAGGACGTTCTAGGCTTTCGTCTAGTTGAAACCTGAATCAAAGTAGTGTTTTCAGATATAACATTGACCTATATCCGCTCAGCCACCATGATCCCATTGTCCATCGACACGAGTCGCAACCCACAGCAAATAGGCTGCCCTCTATTAGTCGCCTCTTACGACATACAGAGGATTCAGCTGGCATATTCTATCCCCGGACCCACCGTGGGTGGGTGGAATAGTGGTAACGTTGGTAGCTGACGCATTGATAGATTGGAGCAGTTCTGTGGACGTTCATGTTATCAGTGATTGTCATCGGTAACGCCACATTCAACAAATGACAGAGAACTACGACTGCTGGAATTTGACAGCTATAACAGCAAGGTGCTAGCATATAATCTTGAAACTGGACTAGGCGTGCTCTGAATGGAATACATCAAAACCAAATTGACTTCATACAAGTACAGAATACGTTTCAGTATAAACTGAGCAAGAGCAAGAACATTCCCAGACACAGAAATAAAGGCATTACATTAGTCAAGGTCCCCTAGCCTGTTGGCTGCGGGCCCTGTTTACATGTTAATGATATTCAATAGTTTCGCCAATAGGGCGAGAAGCGTAGCGGAACCCCTGGAGTCTGGGACGCAGACTAGCATTGCATGGTGATCTTGAACTTTAGAACAAGAGGCCCATGGGTACTTAGGAGAACTTGGCGAAATGTATCAGGAAGTTAAAAAATAATCAAAATCGGCCAATAATTGACCAGGTTAGGATAGATTTTAAGTTTTTGGCGACTCCAGGACTTTTTCACGAGTGGACAAACTTACAATTTTCAACAATTACTTATATTTCTAAAAGTTGACATTTGAATTAAGCTTCCATAATATGAAAAACTTATTACAATCGAACAATTCTTCACGGCAATATTAATGAATTAAAATTCCTTTTGATGACCTTGACCTTGATTTGAGGTCAAGGGAAAAATCAAGGCTCTGGGTTCTGGGTATCATCCACACCTTCCAATTAAGCAAAATATCTTCAAGATTGCGGTCTGTATCGCGGGACAACAAGAAGTAAAAATTTCGATTTTGCTTTTTAATTGCGACCTGTGTCGATAAACAAGAAATGTTTACAAACAAACAAGGTCAAACTGAAACCTCTGGGTTCTGTGCATGTATAACACCTATTTTTAAAAAATCAAAAATATGTTGAAAATTGCGACTTGACAAACAAAAGTTTAAAATAATTTCGAATCTATGTCAACATTGTGACCTGTAACACGAGACAAAATATGTTTAAAAAACATTATTTAGATTTTTTCAGTACATTTTCTTAAAATAAAATGTAAATAGTTATTTTGCTAAAGCACTTCAATTAAACTTTTTAAACCAGAGATGAATGGCTAATATCACTTCAGATTGTCGCCAGTATTATTTTTTTAGATAAATAAAAAATGCACTCAGATATCTGCAACACTCGACACAGTTATTTGATTGTGTACAGTTGTTACCCTTACATTGGATTTTGTTGTTGTGCAGTTGTTGCCCTATGTACAATTGTTACATTCAATACAGTTGGTACATTGGGTACAGTTACTACTCTGTACAGTTGCTACTCCATACAGTTTTTACACTTGGTACAGTTGTGACTCTAGTTAAGAAGGATTTATTTTTATAATAATTACACTGGGTGTATTTTTGCTTGGTCGAGTTACAACTCTTGATATAACTCCGATTAAAGTTATTACCCTTGGTGCAGTTGTTACACTGGGTACAACTGTCATATTGAGTACAGCTGTTACCCTAGGTACAGCTTTTGAACTGAGTACAATTGTTACCATTGGTAAAGCTTTTGTGCAGTTGAACCTCTGGGCGTTGTAGTTACTTTCGGTGCAGTTCTTTCCATTGGTGCCGTCGTTACCCTTAGTGTAGTTGTTACATTGTGTAAGGTTGCAAAAGTGGGTGCAGTTGTTAGACCTGGTACTGTATTTTTCCTGGATACAGTCGTTTAACTCGGTACAGTTGCTAAGCTGGGTACAGTTGTTTCATTAGGTGGAGGTGTTGTTACCCTGGTCATAGTCCCTGTGTAAAGTTGTTACCCTCTGTACAGATAATGCAGTTTTTAACCTGGGTTCAGGTTTTTACCCTGGCTGAGGCGTTTTGTAATTGCCTCTACTGCCTGACACTTATGTGTTTATGCTATATGTAGCATAATTGCTAGAGCGCTAACCTGACCTTCATTTGACTGCCAGTACCCATGCCAATACTCCCATCTCCTGTCCTGCGAAGGATAAGTGGCGACTCAATATTTGAGAATATTTCGCGAATTGGTTTGATATCTATTATCTGAGCATTCAATGATAGGTTGTTTGACTTATCCTGGGTGTAGAGGATATGTTATCGGGTCTGCTGTGAATATAGATGACAGGTGATGTGTGTAGTTCGTATAGATTACATGCTATATTACAGCACTGTATATTGCATTTACCTGAGAAAAAGTTGATGTTGTTTACATCCATAGAATGAACCATCGGTGAATAATAAATACTTGGGGGGAATGAATGACTTTTTTGTCTGCCACTTGCATATATTATATGACCAGAGCGAGTACGGTTGGCTGCACAAACAATATTTTTTGTTGCTGTAATGTTCAACTGCACTAACGTGCCGACATACATAACATACTGAAAATGTTAATCCTTAACTAAATGTGCAATGGAGCAGTGATCCATATTATAATCATTCGGTTTATACGCAGGGATTTGCATTGGCCTGCCGACCGCTATCTTCTATGTATACATAAACCCAAGGGGGGATTTCGCCACCAGCTCACCAAAACCATTTTTAGTCCCGTTTACGAGCCTGGCGCCCCCCATAGCAATTGAGTACATGTTCTTATACCATCCGCCCCGAATTTGCTACCTAAAAGGATACTTTAGCCGTTTAGGCGATTTACTGTACCCGTAAGTTCAGTTATCGTCTGCTTGTCGTCCGGAGAAAAGAAAATCGCGATCTCTGATTGGACAATCTAATTAAGAGCCCTTGGGTTTATGTATACACAGAAGATAGCGGCCGGCAGGACAATGCAAATCCCTGTGGGTTTATATCCAAATGAAATCGTTTGATCTCAGGGGAAGTGATCATATTTTATAAGCGCTTGATAGTTTTTCAGTCCGTGTATAAACCGTCTTTCCGTTTTTTGTTTATCAAACAAAACGCGAACAACAATAACAAAACCATTAACCGTTTTTCATATGCGGCTACGCCTATCGGATTACATACATATATTCAGAAAGAGTTTGCAATTGAATTAAGTTAAAAAATGATGTAAAGTTTTTAACGAACGGACCATTATATATGGAGATATTCAGAAATTAAGATTTTCTCATTTTCGATGACCGTGACCTTTTCAAGATAAAAACAAAACCACTCGGTTCTGCGCATGAATATCATCTTCCATTTATAAAAATGACTCAAAAATTCGTTAATAATTGCGACAAAAAACGTGAGACTAAAAAAAAATAACAAACATTTATTAAGAAGCTGACCAATGTTAAACGAAATAGGCCCATGGGTACATGGGAGAACTTGGGTTTTGTGCATCAATTACACCTTCCATTTAAAAAGATAATTTCGAAAATATATTGAAAATTGACATCTGTATCACGAGACAAACAAACTTAAACATTTATTTAGAAGCTAACCAACGTTAAACGTCAGAGTTTCAATAGAGTTATGACCATAGTATTACGTCTAAATATTTGTTGATACTTGTTCTTTATGTAATATGCCAATGCAAATTGATAGCTTATAAATAGTTTCTTGGAGCATATGTATTTCTTGTATCACCGATCTAAGTATATAAATAAAATAAATGGAATAAATTTAGTTCGGAACAGAAAGCAAATCGATGTGATGTCGTTGAAATCTTATTCCGAAAGACAAAGGAGCATTGGTCACCTTATCCGTGCGGGATTTAATTGAGGCAGCCTCTTCCCTTCCAAGGAGGAAAGATAAGGACTTTTGCGATAACGTTTACAATTCGACTATACATTCACAAAATGCGGCTGGAGCGGTTTCCCACCCCAACCTATGTTTTCTTGAATCACCGATCTAAGTATATAGATAAAATAATTGGAATAAATTTAGCAAATCAATAGTTTGATTACATTGTTTTTCAATAAATATATTAAGGCCAATATATTTATGCAGAGCAACAACGGCATGCAAACCCATGGGTACTCTGATGGTAAAAATATCATGAAATAACCATGGAAACTGGCATCATCTATCAACAACAACAATACATGCACCATTATTATAATAAAGACAATGCAGTACAAACAATACACTGATGAAGAATGATTGTGATGTAAATTCATAACTTCAAGATTAAGAGCTTAGATGAATTAATATGGTGATGATTATGGTTTGATGACTGTAATGATGATGGCATCATGACCACAATAGAATAATAATAATAATGATAGTAGCCAGTACATAGACCATATGATTGTTATGGTCTAGGCGCCGAAGGGCAAGGTAGATGGTGATGACGATCATGATGTTTATGATGATGATGGTGACAATGATGACGATACCATCATGACCACGATCAGGAAAATCATATGATATTAAAAACCGTTAACAATTCGAAGAGAGGATTCTGTAAATGGTACCGAGAAGTAATTATCTTGCACTTCATCAACATCCAACTCATAAAAACCGTCAATATGGCAAACAGGAATGAAATTTTTCAGTCTTTATCATCATAATCATCGTCGTCGTCGTCGTCGTTGTCTTCTTAATCACCATGTTCATCATCACCACTGTCATCATAATCATCATCATGATTACTATCATTAACACCATCTACATCATATATTGTTATCATTATCCTAACATCATTGTCATGAGCATGATCTTATTCACCATCATCCTGGTCCATCATTTCAACCATAACCAAGATCACCACCATGATAAACACCACATCATTGTCTTCTCTATTTTTATCATCAGCGAGGAGGTAATGTTAAACGTAGCACAGTTGAGTAATACTGAATATTATCATACTGAAGAGTTCCAAGTTATGATGGGAAAAGGTTCTATCCCCTGTATGCACCTAATGTACTCCTTGCACAATCATAAAAAAGTAAACTTGAAGCTATATCAGCGGCGACCTTTGTACAGTACGTTGTCAGGTTGTGTAGCACAGGTGTTGTGCAGGCTGCTGTTAACTAACCAAGCAGAGAAAACCCAGCATAAATGACATCCGCTGTACTTCGAGCTTACATTGTGAGAAAACTGTGGGTAATTTACAGAATTTAATGGGTTTCCAGAAGACCAATTTGCGATACGACCATTCACAACGGAGAAACGACGCATGAACTTCTGATCTCGATCCCGTTTTAAATTCGATTCGTTCGTAACCTGAAGTGACGTCATCGATATCCATCAAATTAAAGAATTCAATTTGCGCTGTCTATGACAACAACTAACCAAATTTTATGACCAACAAACGGATATTTACTGTTTTATTAACAATCGAATGTTTTACGAAAAAATGTCCATGTGGATATTCTCAACGCGCTTTGAAAACGACGAATATTTTGATGGCATATATCAATTATCAAAGTTTGGTAATTGAATTAGCTTTCAGAAAATGTTATTTTGTTTACGATCGGACAATAATTAGTTAATTAATTGCGAAATTAAATATTCGACCAGCTCGAATTATTTTAACAATGCATTATTTACAACTACATATATTCGGTAAAAATTTACAATTACATTACACTTTCAGGATATGTAAACTGTTTTAAAATCGAATTCTAATGCATGGAGATATTTAGCTCCGGTCCAACGGTAATATAAATAAATTCCTCTCAGACGTCTTGTAGGGCTAGGAGATATTAAGCAATGAACTTGTCTTTTTTTGAAAATGTTGATGCTTTCGTTATCGGAAGTGACGTCATCGACATCCATGAAATCTAGGAATCCGACTTAAGCTGTCACGGAGTACATGTGACCCAATTTTGATTGACATCGGACATGTATTGACGGTTTTACGGGCGCTCGAAATATTCATGACACTTTTGGTGACATTTGGACCAATACCAAGATTTTTCGACCTGGGGCGCTTGAGAAAACTGTTGTATTTGTTACAACTGTTCATATTTAGTGAAAGTTTGCAATGAAGTTAAGGTACAAAATGGTGTAAATGTTGTGAAAATCTAAGCATTATATTCAAGATTTTTTTTGACTTTTTCAATAACCTTGACATTACCTTGACATTGAAAATTTGAGACCTAGCTGTACCGCATGCCAAAAAAATGTTAACAGACATACACACACACGCACACACACATAAATATAGCCACAAACGTGACTGACCAAGATAACTTGGCGAGTCCGAATTCGCCAATGGACACATGGTTTGATAGCATGATGACTGAAGTTGCAAAAGTTGTCTTAGCATACTGCCATAAACCTGGGGGTTCCCTAACAAGATTCTTGAGCTATCTGACAAAGACAAAGCTTGAGGAAAGTAAGAAACACCACAACAGGGCAAGGAGTTATAACCAATAGCTTTAGTTATGTAACTTCTTGAACAGGGTAAGTAGCATACAGGGAGGTCAAGAACAAGATCAGAAGAGACACGAAAAAAGGCATAGGATGGATGGATTGGATACATTCCTTAATTGTCCCTGTGACCTTCCTAATCTAAGGTCTCACCCGACTTGAAGTTTCATTTGAAAGAATTAGTATTATAGTGTCATTAGCAGAGATAGTGTTACTGTGCTTTGCCCAGTAATATTTCATTTATCTTTATACTACTTGCGTCATTATGTAATCAGTTACTTCACAATGTCCTGCCTTGATATAATCATAACGCAAACTTAAAACGTACCGGTAGGCTTCACAGTTCGCACCCCCGAACCAGGTGCGAGAGAACACAAGGCAATCCAACATCGCACTTAGCTGTTCCATATTAGGAAAATAGCGTTAAACATTATGATTCAATCCGTTATGCAGCGCCACAAGCAAGTCAAGATTGTAAGTTGTGCCAATTTTAAATGTGTGTGGCGAGCGTTCCATGTTGGATTGCCCCAATGAACATTCACAAGATCCCATGAAATACCATGTTCATGTTGAATTGCCCACTATAAGGAGCTTAACTAGCCAATAAAATATACTGTCCCTGTTGGACTGCCCACAATAAAGTTTTACATAAGCACTATAATACATGTCCATGTTGGACTGCCCCCTATAATAAGTTAAACGGGCAAATATATAATATCATGTTCATGTTCGATTGCCCGTGCAAATAAGTTAAACTGGTCAATAAGAAACCATCCCTATGTTGGATCGCCCACTATCAGATGATAAAATGGCAAATAAGACGCCATGTCCATGTTGGATTGCCCACTATAAGGATGTCCATGGTTGGACAGTAATATGCCATGCCCATATGCTGTTGGATTGTCCACTATATGGTGTTACACCAGACCATAACATACCATGTCCATGTTGCATGCCTACCATGAAGATTGACAAAAGCAGATGGCCCAATTGAATACTTGCCATTTCAGACATGTAAATATACACATACATACAATGGTCCATTGCCCATAAAAACCACATAAATACCTTGGATATAAGATTGATTGCCACAATGAAGATTGGCCCATAAGATGCCATGTCCATGTTGGATTGCCCACTATGAGAGCTGCACAAGCCAATAATATACCAAGTCCATGTTGGATTGCCCGCTACCAGATGACTGAATGGCCAATAATATGCCATGTCCATGTTGGATTGCCCACTATGAGGAGCAGACACAAGCCATATACCATGCCCATGAGGATTGCCCACAATGGCCAATAGCCATGTCCATGTTGGATTGCCCACAATAAGTTGGATTACCCGCCACCAGATGACTGAATGGCCAATAATATGCCATGTCCATGTTGGATTGCCCACTATAAGATGACACAATGGCCCATAAGATGCCATGTCCATGTTGGATTGCCCACTATAAGATGACACAATGGCCAATAATATACCAAGTCCATGTTGGATTGCCCACAATAAGCCATGTCCATGTTGGATTGCCCACAATGAAGATTTACAAAAGCATATGAAAAGCATGTTTATGTTGGATTGCCCACTCTAGGGGCTTACACAAGCCTACATAATACCATATCCATGTTGGATTGCCCACAATGAATATTTACACAAGCATCTGAAAAACATGTTCAGCTTTGATTGCCCACTCTAAGTGTTTACTGTGAAGGTTTACATTAGCATCTGAAAAACATGTTCTGGTTCAATTACACACTCTAAGGGTTTACACAAGCCTACACAATACCGTGTCCATGTTGGATTGCGATCTATGAATATTTACAAAAGCATCTGAAAAACATTTTCAGGTTTGATTGCCCACTCTAAGGGCTTACACAAGCCTACATAATACAGTGAGAGTCCATGTTGGATTGTTACAGTAAATATTGTCAAAATCAAGTTAAATAATGTGTTTTCTGTATTTCAATGATGAGTCACCACAAGAGAGCACTTAAATTTTGGCCAGGTGAAATGCCACAAAGTTGTGTAGTACTTTGTACATGTAGTCGTTCCTGCAAACAAAATACATTAAAGGCTGTAAAATATCTATTTAGGGTAGTATTAAAACATTCAATGTATGATATTTAAGTGTGAGAGAAAATAAGAGAGCAATATAACTGTTATCACAAGGACACAAAGAAAACCAGATTAGATTATACCACTGGAAATTGAAACACCCCTAAGTACTTTCATTCTAACTGTTCACTCTTAAGTACAACTTGTTATTGCTACTATTCCAAAAAACTACTACCCTTCACAAAAGACGTACATAAGCTAATAAGATAATCAATCATGTAGGTGAACTTACAATGGGTATGATCCATTGTTCAGAGGTGCAGGGACCTTAAAGCACTTTTCAATACGTGCAATAGTAGTATACAGCCTGTAAAAACAAAATCAGTGCATGGTTTAAAAGACCATTGACCATGAGCTTCGTGGAATGATTCCAATTGAAATCAATAACAAATAATTATGTGACCATATCCTAAATACAACACGAAAAAATATCAGACCCAAATACGAGTGCCACCTGTCATACTATGCCCAAGATGGATAGCCTATGGGGAGGGTTTGGAGTCAGGAAAATACTAGGTCCCACTTCCGTGAGATTTAGAAGATGGGAGTCAGAAGATAGCCTAGCAAAGCGGGATTATTGCTGCCCAGTGGGCACAACACATGGAATCCACGTGGAAAATACGTGGAGAAACTGGTGTAATTCACGTAGATAATACGCGTAAAAGGCAAGTTGAATTCACGTGGATATGGACACGTGGAAAACACGTGTGCTCTTCCACCTAAATTCAACGATACAAAATATCTGTATTCAGGTGGTTTTTACTTCCTCTTTAGTAATTTTTTTGTTTTTTAATATATTTCACAAGATCATTGAACCAAGTACATTTATTTCTCAGAAATATCCAACTATAAGTGCTACATGATCACAAATAACAATATTAAACATGTTTTAAACATTACGAGAAAATGTCAACATACAAAGGCAACAAATTAGTGGAAAAAGGCAGGTTTGTTCATGAAACACATTAAACCAGTCACTACATGCATGAGCATCATGAATATACACAGATATAACATGATTTACTTTCACCCTAATAAAATACAAATTATAAAATGTACTTAAAAGGCCACTGAAATGCAAAACCGAATTTTTGTTATCGCATTTTGATGATAATTTTTAAGTGACTTTCTGGGTGACGTCACCTAATTGACACAAATCAGTCAAATTCGTCTAGGATGGCTTTCATCAGTAAACCACTTAACGAAAGTGAGTGAATGAGTTTGATGACTTCATACAGGAAAGTCTGCGAGTTTGATCGGTAATATCTCGGCAACCAGTTATGACATCCCAGTCATACTGTTGTCAAAATGTCACAAAATCATCTTCATAATTAGATGACAACACAAATTTGAATTTTGCATGTAAGTGGCTCTTTAAGTAAACGATCTAGTCAAATCTATGAAAAATATAAATGTGTGAGTAAATCAACAATCATTACCAATAGGCAATATTTAAACTTCTCTTGGGTGCATTCCTCAGTCGGTTGGCTAGAAAGACATTGACAGCAGCCTCGGTGAACCCATGACTCTTCACTACACTTTCTGCACAGTACAAAGAGGACAATATAAGCTATCTAATTTCATACATCGTACAACTGACTTTCATTAGTTATTGTGTATCATTAAAATCAAAAACTATCCTGGACTTCCAAGTAATTAGCCAATGGTGAACCTACCGACAATTAATTTGCAGAGTGCAATTTTCTCAATGCTGGCTTTGTCACCTGACCCGTTCATGTTAAGCTTGCACTGCAGGGAATTAGTGATTAATCTGCAAGCAATATGTCTGATTGAATACAATTGGTGCATGAAAATTTCTTAAACATTGCCAATTCAGACAAAAGTGCAAGTTGTTTGGATCATGGATTTACATCATATACATATACATAGAGAATCTCACCTGCTTGTCAAATCGTTCATTGTATCCGGACACTGCACAATGATTTTCATACACTTCTGAAACTGACACAAAAATGTGACATTTGGAAAATATTTCATTGCTGTTTATTAGATCTAATGCCCACTACTCCTTAAAAAAACTACAATTTTACATACCCACTCTGGTTGTCCATAAACTGCTCATTTAAATGTTGAGTTCCTCAGTGTTGTTCATCTGCACAGCTTCAGGAAGCATTTTGCCACTATCGGCCAGCTCTCTCCTCTCCTGCCTGTTCAGTATATCCCTGATTTGCAGAGCAGGAGAGGCAGCGCTCCTGAAAACCTGTGCACAAACAAATTATGCAGTGTTCAATTACTATGCTGCTGACTACAAACTCATAAATAATACCTTTCTCAATAGCAGCATTAAAACAGAGAAAATATTTAAAGAAAATATTCACAAATGTGCACTTATGTTAAAGGAAAACCATCATTGCTCAACCGACGACTGCTAGAATGAGTGACAGATGAGCCATGACTGTGGGACTGAGTGACAAATGAGCGATGACGACCGTGTGGAACGGATTGACAGATGAACGATGACTGTGAGATGGACTGACAGTAGCCCTACAAGGCGTCTGGTATAAATTCATGTTACCGTTACACCAGACCTAGACTGACAGATGAACGATGACTGTGAGATGGACTGACAGATGAACGATGACTGTGAGATGGAGGAACAGTCAACAGATGAACCATGGCGTGTGTATAAGATGGTTGTGGTGTATTAAGGAGCAATCCTCCAAAAAACCACGAGGCGTGCCTACAGCCTTTCCGCTGAAACTAACTAGCTGCAACGGCTGGCTGAGAGCGATAATACAGGTTTCATACACCAATGAGCATAAAATCATAAACCATGAAGACATTATATACGGCAAGCAGTTTTTGTACAGCTACTTGAGTAAACTTATTTTCATTGAAAGAATAACATTTAAATATGACTCACTTGTAAACTTAGAAACTGTCAAAAATATAGCAAATGAATTCTCAACTTTCCAAAACTACAGCATATCGCGCCAATCAGCGGTTAGCGGTTAACCCCCGGTGGGGTCTCCACCACGGACCAGCAGGTCACGGGTTCGAACCTCGCCTACGTTTGGAGAGTATCTCACCTGAATTTCGACTCATTATTCCAGGAGACCCCTGTCACGATAGTAACTAAGCAGATGAAAGCCAAAAACCGTCATCATCCCCAGAGCTCATAGATCGATAGCACCAAAAGTTGTGAAACCCACTATATCTTGGCATATCTAGCACAAGCCTAGCTGGGGCTGTCAGGTTACCACATGGCCATATTTCTGGTATAAACTGAAAAAAAAGAATATTTAAATAATAATTTACAAATGGGTCCTAAAATACACGTCTTTTCCACGTGTTTTTGACACGTCAATTCCACGTGATTAATACTCGTGGAATCCACGTGGATATCACGTGAAAACACGTGGATCCACCAATTCACCAAAAATCCACATGATTTCCACGTGGATTCCACGTGTTGTGCCCACTGGGTGGAGTCAACTCACTCCCTGTGCAATTATGTATGCCAGGTAAAATAATGTTTCTTGATTATAAGTATGTTGCAAAAATTACCTATCCTCCCACTTGTATGATGTCAAAGCTTCATGCAAGCAGCAATCAATGCAAATCCTCACCTACACAAATGAATCTCTCTTAACATTCACACCTGCGGATATGTAAATTAATTCACACATTCAATATATTCGTGCGTGAGTGTATACACCATCTTTTGGAATCACATTGTCCTGAACCAGAGTAAGTCAGATGAAACGCTGGAGAACTTTAAACAAGCAAGTATGTACCATATTGCTCATTTGAAAGATTGGATCTGACATTCCATATGGAATTTTCTTCCTCCGCAAGAACAAGAAGTGACCCGCATAATCGGGCTTGGCTAGAGTGTCACTGCAAAACAACAGCACCGAAACATGAACCAGTAGGTTTTTTTTTTTCAGGCGTAAACAACAATTAACATAGAGACTGTCAAATGACTTACCAATCTTCAGTGGCTCTGAGCAGCTGAGGAACTAGGTCTCTTATAATTTTATCCAGCTGTAGTAATATATTACCAAATTTGAATAACCCAAATAATGTGATATAAATCTAATGTACGTTTGGGAAAAGTGGAACTTACTGCTTGATCCAAGAAAGATTGCGAAACGGCAGTGCTTCCTATTAGCAGGCTTTTGTCAAGGCACAATCCCAGTGCCAGGTTTCGGTACTTGTCATGTTGCTCCTTTGTAATGTCAATAACTGAAATCAGTTAGTGATTAAATCAACCTTCATGGATAACAGCTTTAAAAGAAACAAATATTCTTTGTTACGCGGCATTTATAAAGAAATAGCACATATATATTGGAAGTTACATTGAAAGGGGACATTTTTTTGCTTTTCCACATTCTCTGCGATCTCTTGTTTTTCTTCCGACGTGAGGCGCCTATAAAGATGACATGTTTATAGCTAATTGCTCTTGGGAGTTTAATTAAATATCAAGTGTTCCGGAAAATACATCAGACAACACTTAGTAGAAAGTTGCTTTTATCCATGGGCACAAAGAAAATGGATATGGATGTTATAACGCTTATCTTCCTAGCAGTTATGTTAACGTTACTCAATTTAATGCATGGTATGTTTAAAGCCTGGGGCATTACCTGCGTGGTGTGAAAGGGGGAACAAACCCTGAGGAATCACTGTCCGAATCACTGATCATTAGTGATCTGGTGGTGATCTGCTAGACAATTAGATTGTCCTACTATTAACAGTGGTACCATCTGGCCTCAAATAAACAGGCAATGGATGCCCGACAAGTAATCCAAGCGTGTGCTAAAACACTACGCTGAACTTGCCTTTCCTTCATTACACACATTGATTAATTCATTGGCCCGTTACTGATCATTTTATAAATAGATTTATACATACCTCATAAATAAAGCACAAGCGGCATTACCTCACAGCATGGTCCCAAGAATTCCACTGGTGCCTCCCCGCCTTTCTGCTGGCCAATGCACTCTGGGTGATACCACTCAGGGCAATTATCACACTGCCAATACTGCCTAAAAGACAAGCATACAATCACCTGTTGTTGATATCCTCCTACTCGCATCAATGTTGATAGCCAAGTCCCTGGGAAACCATATCATAAGTCTAGCAGTTACATGATTAACAACATTAACGACAATTGAAGAGAGGAATTGTACACACTTGCTCTTCCTGTGCTTGAGTAAATAGCTTCTGCCACAATCTATAAGGTGGAGCACTGTCTTTGAGCTCAACAAACAAATCATTGCCATGGTCTGGAACATAAGGGATAGAGTAATAAGATTGAAAGAGATGTCTTGCTTGTTTACTTTATTCTTTCAGGAAAAAGCACGAGAGTAAGTGTACAAAATTGGCTGCTTTTTGATTATTAGAGGGGATCAATCAGATCATTTATATGAGCATGGCATTCCCCGGATGAGGACAACCCGACTTGCATATGGTTACATACCTCTGCAAGTAATATACATAACTTAAGCAGTGAAGTGATTGGTACATCCATAATTTACACGATCAAATCGTCGTAATGTAGTAAGAGCTATACAAACACTGTGATGAAACATTGTCACTGTCAGAAACAGCAGAACAAGTGTGCAGCTCTACACAACTGCTGTCGCGGCTGGAACCTTGACATACTGTCAATCAGAAAAACAGCACTGTACAAATCGTCAACCATGTTCCAATTGCCTGACAACTAAAGTAAGAGCTATACGAACACTGCGATGGAACATTATCGACAGAGCAGGTGGGTGGCTCAACACAGCTGTTGTCACGGCTGGAACCTTGAGGTACTGCACAAGCTGTCAATCAGAAATACACCATTGTAAAATGAGCTATCAACTACAAAATAACTGGCTAAGGTTAAGCAATAGTACTCTACAATACCGTTGAGCTTCTTCTTGCTTCTCCTCAGTGGATGGGTCCAGAGTCCTAAATGACAGGATTATATATGTACATAAATATATATATATATATATATATATATATATATATTATATATATATATGTATGTATATAAATATGCCTATATATATTTATCTATGCATAGGTATATACATATTAATATGTTTATAAAGACGGAGACAACGAATAAACATAGTTTTAAACAATGTGCAGGATGTAACTGCTGCATAGATATAATTATATTTTATTCATTGATCAAAACGTAATGGCATAATGGGAAAACTCATACTTTTGTGATGGAAGGTTTTTTTCTTCCGGCTTGGGAGGTTGGGCAGCCGCAACCCACCAGTGTGTGGAAGGTGAGGCTGCAGTTTGGTCAGAAGAGTCTGACTTTCTGCAACCACTCCATCTAAGATGGCCCGCTTTTCCCAAAAATCCATACTACTGTTTTCCAGAGCAAAAGTAGCATTGAATGCTTCCTTTAGAAGCTCTCTTGCCTTCCTGGCGGAGGATTTGAGCCCTGATTGAGGTGGCATAGTGAGGCCATTTTTAGGGGTTTCAAGTCCAGGAGACTGGGGTGCAGTGTTAGAACATGCCTCTGCAGGAGACTGAGGTGCAGTGTTAGAACATGCCTCTGCAGGAGATTGAGGTGCAGTGTTAGAACATGCCTCTGCAGGAGACTGAGGTGCAGTGTTAGAACATGCCTCTGCAGGAGATTGAGGTGCCGTGTTAGAACATGCCTCTGCAGGAGACTGAGGTGCAGCAGGAGAAAGCGGTGACTGCGAGTTTAAGCTGCTCGGTGTCCCACTGGATCAGGTTGGCGGTGGAGACGAATACTGAGTTGATGTACTCATGCTCCCAGGACTGCTGCTCATTTCTGATTGTCCAAGCTCCACATGCAAGTTAAATAAGGCGCTATCTCTATACCTATATGGAAATTCTTCCCACTTGAAGAGACTGGAAAGCACCAAGCTCCACATGTGCTTACAAGGAAGATGGTGGTTGGCCC
This sequence comes from Urechis unicinctus, assembly GCA_034190875.2. NCBI lineage: Eukaryota > Metazoa > Annelida > Polychaeta > Xenopneusta > Urechidae > Urechis > Urechis unicinctus. The sequence continues at coordinate 60,979,316 of CM067352.1, forward strand.
AATCCGCACACGAACATGAGGGTTTGCTCATATCTAGTTCATACACATCCCTTCCTTGTTCTGACTGAACATGAAACACCTTATCCCCGATCTGTTCGATCAACCACGGGTTTGCAGGAGGCCTCATTCGCCGTAAAGCATGTTGAACAAAGGCCCGGGTTTTGTCATGAAGGAACTCAGGCACCCAAGAGCTGTACCTTCTGCTTTGAGAGGACGCCTTTATATTGTTTGCCTCATACCTACCAATTCAGAAAAGCAAAATACGTTGTAAACACTATCAAGGGAAACAATCCGATAAATAATAACCTCTAAGTGCTGCAATAGTTCTAAGAACTTGACTGTTACATTGAGTTACATAGATAACCTTCATATGCACACCTCCTCTGACAATCTGGTAGAAATTTATCAACCACTGTCTGCACTAGTCCAACCAGAGAGCTGTCAGAGTTTTTGAAAAGGAAATTCCATTTCAAGTCACGGTGCTGGTGCTCTATCCCATTGGTGGTATTGATAAGACTTATGAGGTCTTTGCGAAAAGCTTTCACCCATCTCTGTAGGACACCATGATGCACTGAGGAATACCTTCACAAAGCCTCATACAAACAGTGAATGTCAAGAGATTTTCTCTCTAATTTACTATTTCCCTATTTCTAGTCTAGTTAAGAAAATGTGGCTGGTTTCAATAATTCATTCAATAAATGATGCTTATCCTCTCATGCTAAAGTGCCAAGTATAACCCACCTCATGACATGAAATCCATTTTGTTTGGATCCAATTCTGGAATTTAGGATTGGCCCATGCTTGGCTCTGCTGTAGATTGCAAAGGGCAACTGAAAATTCCTAAAAAGAAACCCGCTACAAGTACAGAAAATAAATCATGCTCAAATCATTGATAGTAGCTCAACGCTCAAGAATCTATGATACAGGAAGAACTCCTGGGATGACAACTTATATTCCAGATGATCCAGATACTTGGCTTGGAGCTTGTGATGTTAAGTGATTGGATAGGAGTTGCCAGCATGCAATTACTACTATTCATCTCATGTTTCCCATGCACAATCTAATTACCTCCTGGAAGAGAACATATTACAATATAACGATAAGTGCATTAAGGATTATAATCCTGGTGAAGATATTTTGTATTGATAAAATTCAGGTAATCATGAATTGAGTTTGAAACTATCTATGCAGAACACACCTTGGTCATATATCCCTCTCCAATGACTCATTCACATATGAGGAACATGCATATAAGAGGCCTTGGCATTGTTATGTTTGGAGATCCTGTTTGTCAAAAGAGTCCATTAAAGGATTTTCTTTAGTTCCACTCAACAAGAAGTCCTTACCCACCTGGCCAACCTTTCATGGTTCTGAAAGATCACCCGCTCACATATCAAACAATAATCAACAAATTTCAGATTTTCTTAATGGGTGTTAAGTCAAAAAGTTAAGAATCTGACTAATTGGATTTACATTATAATAATGAATAACAACCACAACTATATAAGGAGGTGAACAAGGCTCATTCACTGCCTGCTTTATCTTGGTCAGTTACACACTGTCTACTCATGGACCATCAATACATCAGTTTACATATGTATGAATAATTATATGATGGTTCTCTTAAGTTGTCACATCCATTGTCAGGTTCTGCTGCAAAGTGGAAAGAGCCATTAGAGGAAGATGGGTTCATCTGCAAATAGAAACTTGTTTGATATATTGGTCACCAAATAATTAATTTATCTGCACGTGGAAGCAATATGTAGTAAGACACAGACATGTCTCATGTCAAATTGAGAAGAAGTTCGTCCTGCATAGGCGGGTACTGTGTTGCTTGAAAATCTTGAGGGCATAAACAAGACTGAAGTTGCAAAAGTTTATATGCTTAGTCATTGTTGCAATTTGAAGATCTGATTTGTCTACTATGTGTTTTTCAGTTTTATGTACTTTTAGTGGCTACAAGTGTGGAAACGGAGAATAAAAGAATCAATTTAAAGTCAATGTGTCTTCGTCTCTACATAATTTAATGAGTGTCGCTAAAGATAGGGTAAACACTAGCTTCACTTCCCTATTGGATTTTCTTTGAAAAAATACTTTTTTTGTAGGTGCATTGTGTTTTTGTGAACGACTTCGGAATCAAGGGTGGTGCAAGACTGACTTTAGGATTGCAAAGAGATATTGTCAAAAGAGGGTTGCTAGCAAGCTTTACCAAGGACCTGTAGATAGGTATAGGATAAGCTCTGCTGAAAAGCAGCCTCTTGCAGATATCTTTGACAAATTCCTGCAGTAACAATTTAAATCCACAGTTAAAGTTTATTATTGAAAATAACCACACAAAGCAATCTTATACAACTGGACTAGAACAAGTTAAAAAAACCTGCACTAACTTAAATCATAAATAACAAAATGAAAACTAGAACATGAAAAGGTTTGTTATTAAATATGAAGTGTACTAATCAAGGACAATATAGACAATTTTCAAGTGCTTTGAAAAAGTAGCAAATTATATGTGAAAACCTTTGATTTTGGAAGGAAAAAACAAACATTTTAAATTCACATAAACATCCTTCTCTAAATGTCACGCTGTTCTATTTTATGTTCTATTTGTAAATGTTCTATAGCACCGGAGTTTTTATTGAAGACCAGCTTCAACCAACATGAAGACATAAGTTCAGTATAAGAGAGGTACGTAGCTAAAGCAACTATGTGACAACATCATGATGCCGAAGATGCATTCTCACGTCAACTGCAGAGGAGCCAAGCTTACCACACACACGGCACATCATTGTTCCCATCTTCTCATGTAGTAACTCATGAGATATCCACAGGGCAAATGACTTAAAAACGCTATCACACATGGAACATTCCCTCCATGGTACTTCATTGAGTGGGGATGCAGCTTTGTGAGCAATGGGAAGAGCCAGATGGGTGGAGGATGGAGCTAGGTGGGTGGTGGGAGGAGCTAGGCAGGTGGTGGGAGGAGCTAGGCGAGTGGTGGGAGGAGCTACATGTGAAGATGGCCGAGTAAGGTGAGAAGTGGGTCTTGGATAATTAAAGGATGGCTGAGCAAAGTCAGTGGAGGGTCTAGAAAGAGGAACATAGGGTTTGGGCGAGAAAGCTGATGAAGGAGGTAAATCAGAGCGTGGAGGATCACAACAAGAGGAGGGTGGAGCAAAACGATTTGGACTACGAAAGAGTGGGGTTAATAGTGATGAGGGTTGGTCTATGAGAGAGGAAGGTGGGACTAAGTAAAGTGAACTTTGAAGTGTTGAGGTCAGAGCTTGATGAGAACCAATGGCTGTAGAAATTACTGGTTCATGATGCTGCTTTGAGTGACACTCAAACACAATCTCAGTCGAGAACTCCATTCCACATGTATCACACAAATAAATCCTGTCAGTTATTTCAGCTTTGTTCACATTGGTATCATAAATCTTCTGGGAATCATACTGCATGCAAACATCAATACAATGTCTGTGATCAGTGACATACTTGCCTTTGTCTGAAAATAACCCAGAACTACTGAATGTAGTCACACAGAAGGAAGTCAGCTTGGTCACATTTACAGGATCATCAATCAAACATTCCCCCCGGGAGCTCCATTTCCTTCCTTCAAGTTCTGCTGATGTTACTTTTCTTTGGCAACAAGCATCAATGCTGAACTTGCTTCTCTTAGGGAGAGGATTAGGTGTGTCAAGTCCAATACTCCCTGTCTGTTCCTGGTTACATGACACAGTTTGTGATCGGAGGGCATGTCTACAAGAACCCTTCCTTTCATGTTTCCCTCCAGGAATCTTAAAATCATGTTCAGAAAGTAATTGATTCAAGACACCTACTGATGTTACATGATGTTTTGTTTTCATATGCTGAACCACGGATCTCTTATGTAGCATTATATTTCCACACACAGGGCATCTGTATCCTGATTCCTCATCTATGAATACCACATAGTCAGTGAGTGTAAGAACATTAGCTTTCTTACTTGTCCTTCTGGTTCTACTGCAGGAAACCGATATCTTTCCGTCAGAAGATACAGGTTTGGTCTGTTTTACATTTCTTTTGCGAGATGGTATTTTTCTTGGCTTCTCTGTAATTTCTGACCATGCCTTGTTGAGAAGAACTGAACCGTGTTTGTCCAAGAGATGGGTCTTAACAGCGTCAATAGTTTTGAATGTGTTACATTTCTCACAAAGGGTGCATTTGTAGCAATGAAAATCCTTGACAATAATATTTTTTGCTTTAGACACTGACAAAGGGGTAGGCTGAGGTGTGCCTCTTGGTTTAAAATCATCATCTAACTCACTGTCCTCAGAGGAAGATAATGCTGTCTCTGGTAGGGTATGGGTTATCTCCACCGATATAGAAGCTTCAGAATGAGTAGGGCTTATGGATGAGGTAGCATCTGCTAAATGTGTGCCATTCTTGGCAGTTACACTTGGGAATTCAGGGTGCTGTAGCCCAACTGGTAAAGTTGTCATCACTGAACACTTGCAAGGAGTTGTGCATGTGTCAGCTGGCACTGCTGATGTTGATAATTGTACCAGATCACCACCACCATAGCTGTGTATCGACTCCATTTTCATGTACTCGTGCATAGCTTCATGAACTGCGCCCTTGTTTTCCACATAACCAACACCATTATTTACACACGTAGACAGACGAGATAGGGGAATATTGAGGAATCCACAAGGAGTTGAAACAATTGTTGACGAATACATAGAAGACTTTTTAGCTGCAACAAATATTCCATTTCTTATTAATTGAAACGAAAGGAATTCAAGGGTGTCATCAATATAAGTAAAAATGTACTTAGGTGGATAAATTAGGGGACATAATCATTCAATGGAAAAACCTTGGCTGATACTGGATGCATGTCTATGCTGCAGACTAGATCACACATACGCGTTTTCTAAACCACTAAATTAATCATGTATCTTATTAAGCATACTGTATAAAAGTAACGAGAAATTGATCGAGTGAAACATAATGACCAAATTCAGCACTGATGTTCGTATCATCACTTCATAACGTACTGACGAACTTCTACAACTGTGTCGTCCTTTAATACAAATCATATGAAAATGTATAAAACAAAAATGAGTATTTCTAGTAAAACAACTTATTACTTTAACATAGCATTACATTAAAACAACATAATATTGATCTTACAATAAAGAAATACGCCTAATGTTTACAAGACCCTATGTTTTCTGGACCGAAAAGCCGCCAAATCGAGAACAAGGATGGAAAACCGGCCAACACAGCGGTCAATTTTGCTGCCCAAACCAGTGGATTCCCACCGTTCCGTTTGTTACCCAGTTACAACATCAAGGGCAGGTATCAACTTGAAGTTATAAGTGTGTCTCAATGAAATAAGTCATTTGTGCGCTTATGTGGCGTGGTCTAATCTGCTATGAAATATTTCGGCGATATTCAAATTTTGACATAAGTGAAACCAAAAGTGAATGTCATGGAACGACCTGTTCGCCAGTAGTCTATTCAGTTAGAATATTGCCCTTCCGGGTTCGTCTGTGACCAACTAAGACCAATGGAATAATCTTTATGCTTGGACTGGACTCTTTCCCGGGACTGGACCATCAACATCCTAGTTACAGATGATGACATTACTCGTTAAATGAACTAATGAATCCGTGATATGGCGGTCTCTTATCGTTATCGAATTATTAAGTGAAGACTCACCATCCACAATGACTACTGGAGGAAACGGCGAGAAACTTCAAGCAGACGACCCTTTCGTATCTAAAGCAGAAGAATGCTTCACATTTACAGATGTAGATGCTGAGACTTTTTATTCTTTCTTTGCTCAACTCCATGCAACTAAAAAACACTTCAATGTACATATTATTTGTCAGGGAAACTATTTCAAGGCGCATCAACTTGTTCTGATGGCACAGTCGCAATATTTCCGCAGACTCCTGAGTTCAAATGAGGCAAATGGAGGTATGCCGGAGATGCACAAGCTCGATTGTGACCCGACAATATTTCAACATGTGCTTGAATACATGTATACGGGAAAAATCCGTGTTGACACAAAGCACCTGAAGACTCTATCTGAAATGGCCAGTTTTCTTGGAATCAGGAAATTGATAACTGAATGCCACAGGGCAAGAATTGCTGATTTGGTGGCCACACTGGATAACTGCCTGGAGATATGGAGTGTTGGTGAAGAGGCGAGGGACAGGGATATGATTGAAAAATCCATAGATATTGTTCTGGAAAACTTTTCTATCCTGCAATATTGGCCACAATTCATGGAACTTCCACTCATTTGTATAACAAAGTGTCTTTCACACAAGAAACTTAATGTAGAATCTGTTGAAGAGAGACTGACGTGTGGATTAATGTGGTTGCGGCATGATGGACTACGTCCCCAGCACATAGTGACAATTCTACAAGCATTACCTCTTCATGACATGAAGGGATGGTTTCTGAAGCATAATCTACATGATCCACTAATTCATGGTAACTCTCAAGCTAAAGGTCTTGTAAATGACGTCATTATTGCTCAAAAGAAAGACAACCAAGTCAACAAGAGTGGTGTATCCCAGTGTCAGAAGTCAACATATATAATAGGGTTAGGCACTATGTCCTGGGATGGGAAAAGGTTTCAACCAGCTGGGCAAGAAGTTTATGCCATTTCCTCATCTCTACCAGGGACAGCCAAAAGCCTTCCTATAATACCCTCTGATATGCCTAAGCATGCAGGTATCGCCTGCTGTAGTAATGTTACCATGATGTTTGTGAGTGGGGTAGGTAGAAATAGGAATGAAGTGTGGGGTTTGGATTTGGAGAAAATGAAATGGTTACCAATGGGTCATTTGAGGGATGCGAGGATGTGGCATTGTATGGCTGTTGTGGCTGGCAACGTCTATGTCTTTGGAGGACGAAACACCAGCTCTGTTGGGCTTCAGAAATACGTTGAGGTATGCGACACAAAAAACGGTACCTGCATTTGGAGAAAAGATGGAGAGATCAAAGGATCTATTTGCTACAACACAATATGCCAAAGTACCCAAGCAGCTGATATCCTATTAGCAGGAGCCAGAGATGATTGCAACTCACAGGTGTTACAGATCTATTCCACAGACACCCACAGTGTCAAACATTTACTGGAGTGGCGTGCCCCATACTGCTGGCTCTTTGGGCTGGCCGTAACTGACCAGCTGGTGATCATATGCAGTGGAGATGGTCTCTTTACACATGTCCATTGAAAGCTGTGTACAGCAATGACCGTAGCCGCGTTATAGCACTGGCTCCCAGATGTCTTCCTCCTAACTTCTGGTGCGGCATGACACTAGCAGAAGATTCAAAGACGCTTATTCTAATCGGAGGCTTTTCACGATCAAGAGATAAAATTGGGAGCAAGGTTTTCAGGGCATCTGTTGATGAACTCCAGCAGAATATTGGCTGTTGGAAGGAGAGTGGGAAAAGTGGGCTGGGACAATGCTTGGTGATGCCTTCTAGCTACTGTTCAGCAGAACTTCCCAGCCCACAGTGACAAAGGAGAGTTTTCAACAAAACCTGTGCTTAACTACAAATATATATTTTTATGTGCAATTATTGTAGGCTAAGTAAGATTAAATTTGTTGAAAAAACATTAGAAATGGGCTAATCCTGTTACAATGAACAACACTGTAACAGATTTTGTTGTCTGGAGGGGTTATATATAATCCTGTAACAATGAACAGCACTGTAACAGATTCTGTTGTCTGGAGGGGTTATATATAATCCTGTAACAATGAACAGCACTGTAACAGATTCTGTTGTCTGGAGGGGTTATATATAATCCTGTAACAATGAACAGCACTGTAACAGATTCTGTTGTCTGGAGGGGTTATATATAATCCTGTTACAATGAACAGCACTGTAACAGATTCTGTTGTCTGGAGGGGTTATATATAAATTGTTTCTTGGCCAGTTTCTTTGGTTTTTTGTGACTTGTATTTCTTGTTCAATATAAACAGTCAATGGTGTCTGGAGTTGACTTTACCAGGAAATGCCTGCCACCTTAAGTGAAGATGCAAACAAATCCATGTATTGAACATAATCTGTAATAAAGGATAATGCATTTTAATACAAAAACAATATATATACAACAATATTAATAATCATTTCTCCCAAACAGAGGGAAGAGCAGGTTGAGTCTGATATTTTCCTGAATATCTACCAACTCCTACACAAAGTAGTTTGGTCAGTCAGTCACTATTGCTATGGAGAGCAAGTCTATAGTGAGCTGTTATCCATGATCACAACTTGCAAGTTCACAAGCAGATACCAAGTTGCAGAGAAAAAGTAAATGAAACTTAATCTGGAAGCTCAATGGACCTGTGCTTTTCGGCAGCTATGTTCTTGAAGTACTTGGAATGCCTAGGCATTGCTACCAGGCTGCTGTGGTCATCTCTTCACGCGTCCACTTTCTCTTCCAATCCCTCCAACTTTGTGATTTCTGAACGGAACTTTGTTATTGCTTCTCTGGTTTGCTTAAGGCGGTCATTCAGTTCTGAAATCTCTGCACGTATCTTAGATTTAGCATTCACCATGGACGCTGCTGTTTTGCTCTTTTTCTCTTCAACTAAAAAAAACCAACAAGATATAGGAATATAATGTCGTAAAAAGATGACCACGGAACAACTTCTTATACATTTAGCTGCTTGTTGTGTCGGTAGCTCCCATATTTACAACTTATATTAAGCAAATTCTGAATGATCCATATTTAGAAACAGATATAAGTCATCAGTGACTTACAGTCTGTCTCATGCTTATAGGAGCCAAGGGTGAGAGGTCGTAGAGAGGTCAACATCTGTTGCAATGATATAGAAGGATCCTGAAATACCTATTCACAAAATTATACCCCATGAATCAAACTAACATGCCATACATGAATGCAAAATATAACATCACATCATTGATAAGCACTAAAAGTCACTGGAAGTTTATGGATATAAATATCCGTTATCAACCAAACTCAACCACACCTCTCTCTTCACATCCTTAAACCTGCCAGCCTCGTGCAGTCGGGAGTGTATTTTAATTTGGGTTGCTTTGTTACAAATAAGTTAAGGGGGGCTAAGTGTGTTACAATAGTGAAACTGAGAGCTCATTATATTAGGATTTATAGTTGACATGGACTGAATTACTACCACCCAGTCTTATCAATCTATGTGAACATAAATGAATAAATTTGTCAAAAAATCAGATATCAATGTAAAAAACAAACCAGCTCATCATAGAATTCAACGACCAAACTCTTCCGACCTAGCATAACATCTGCTTCACTTTGAAAAAGTTTCAGCAAGTGATATAATGTGACCTGCAGTACACCAATCATAAAACGCATGCTGTAGACACTCAACTAAATGTAATGTGATTATTACAGTTGTGAACAGAATTGTGTCGTAGATATGTCTTACCGGTCTCTCATTGGGGTCATGGAAATAGATTTTGATGATAACTTCAAATTCTCCCCATCCCGTTTCAGTTACCTCATATGGCGGCTTTGTAACAACTTCAAGGTTTAGGACAGAATGAGAGAAAACCATACTTAGGATACACAAAGGTCATTTGAATACATTTTTATATATTATTTTGCGATGAAATCATTTAGACTTTTAAGTGTTGTAGCAACAAACCTCTTGTAAAATTGGCATAACTTTCGTGAAGCTTGAAAGTGACTTTTTTCACATAGGCAGACATATCCTGCAAAAAAAAGCCAAATTCAACATTGAAAATATCCTGCTATTATTTGTGCAAATAAGTGTAACAAATTCATCAAGTCATCCTCTTTTACATACAAGCAATAAAAGAATGAAATTAATTTCCAAGAATATGATAATGTAAGTCACACAAACAAATTAATTTACTGTCCAATACATAAATGATTATGTGATGTAGCAGCCATCACCTCATTCCGGTATGGCTTCACGTAGACTGTCCACTGGTGAGTGTGCCCATCTTCCTCTCGCTTCTTACCAAAGTAGCGGGCAATATTACCATACACAACTGGTTTTATTATTGTCACCCCCTGCAGAAAATAACATTGTGCAGTAGGAAAAAATCCAGCTGTAATACAGGCATTGCTGTCTCAGGTGCAGTTACATGAATATCCCTAGTTTGTCCATGCAAGTCATTTTTTCCCTTTTGGTTTTACATGAATACTATGAATGGACAGTGCAACCATGGAGCATCTTATGGAGGCAGATCTTTCTGAATAGTAGGTGCATAAAACCCCACGATTAAAATGTCATGATGTTGTAAATGTTCACATTCAATGAGGAAAAAAAATATGACGATGAACTATTTCTAAATTAGCACCGCTTGGGAATCTACTTTTGAAAACACTACCAATCAAATATTGCCCTTTTTTAGCACAATAATTAGAAAACATGGTTCTTCTCATGTTGTGACACTGTGATACAACGCAATCTCACTGGGCCTTTTCTACACCACTGCAGTGGGTGGATATCTCCTCAATTTTGTAATTAATTACACATTGACAGCAAGCGTCTTTTTGTTGAAAATAAGGTTCAGCTTATCAAGGCAGCACAACACGTTGCCACCCATTCTACATCACTGCATCGTCAACTGTCAACCTTATCAAGGCGGCACAACACGTGGCCACCCATTCTACATCACTGCATCGTCAACTGTCAACCTTATCAAGGCGGCACAACACGTGGCCACCCATTCTACATCACTGCGTCAACTGTCAACCTTGTGCTTGTCCAGGGCTGGAAATTAGCACCCAGCAACGCAACCTCGCCTATGGTAATTTTACCATCCAGCGGGTAGATTTAGTGTAACTGCAAGTCCAGCTGGCAGGTCATTTTCAAAGGCAGTTGGTGTCCATTTAGTGTTAAGATTTCTACAGAGCGAGCCTTATCAAAGAGATTGTCTGGTGCAGGCTTGAAAGCCGCAAGCTAAGTCATAAAAGGCTTATAGACGCTTGGCGACAAAGACAACTGGGGTCAGTTTAACATGTGTCAAAAGTGCCATTGCTACATTTTATTCTGGGCGGGTAAAAAATCGTTTGGAAGGGTAACTTTACCAGATCACATGCCCAGATAACAGGTGATGAGTTTAGTTAATTTCCACCCCTGCACTTGTCTAAACCATGAAAAGAGCTCAATATATAAGCAGCGTAGCTGCTGCCGAATTTCATTCATTTCATCTCAGTGATCGAATAAAATGCCTAAGTTAGGAAAGCAGCCAACTTTTGGTAGGTTATTCTGTACATTTGCAATTATTATTTCCTACATTACTCCTTTTTGCAGGTTACCTGCTGGTTGATAGCTCTGTGGTTTGCCAAACAGACTAAATAGGGGTGTCAGCCGAACCTAACCTAATATTTTCAACTTGCTCTAACTGGCATTTATATTTAAGATACATGGACGAGTGATACATCAAACGAGAGCTAACATATCAAATTTCAACATATTGCCTTACTTTTCGCATTTAACACCGTTTGAGCCATAAAAAATTTCTGTTTGTGGAGCAATACGTTCAAATTCTTCGCAAGCATTTTTGACTTTTCTAGAATCAGTCCGTTTCAAATTCTCTAAATCAGTAAGTATTCGTTAATTGTATTGTTTTTATTGTTTGGTAAATGACAAGATGACATTCTAATGTTCATGGTCATATAAAATCTAAACAAATTGGCCAAAGGGAAAGTAATATTATTTACGTACGAAAACAAACGTATTTTTACCCAATTTTATCAGATGGCCGTGACATAGGTACACACTTTTGACAAATTTAAGAATGATGTTACAAATGGGTGGAGTTTTTCCATATTAAATGGAGCCCTTTCATCGTATTTTGCACTTCAAAACGTTGTCCAATCATCTCACGCTCCCCACGTGAGCCCGTATCAGGGTCAACCTTGCCTTCACTCAACACGGCATCGCACAAAGCCGATTTTCGTTCATTTATCAATCTGAGCCCTAACATCCACCTATATAAGAGGGTAATTCAAGTATAGTGGAACACTTTGGTCAAGCTTATTTTCGAATCGATTGGAGCCCTTTTGTCAAATTTTAAACTTAAAAATGTTCGATTTTGTCATGCCCGCGCCGGGAGAGTGTACAGCTTGCCCTCACACAGCCGACTCAAGATCGCTTACGCGGCTGATCACTTGGGGTCAAACAAAGTCGATTTTCGTTCATTTATCAATCTGAGCCCTAACATCCATCTATATACAAGGGTAATTCAAGTATAGTGGAACACTTTGGTCAAGTTTATTTTTGAATCGATTGGAGCCCTTTTGTCAAATTTAAAACCTTAAAATGTTCGATTTTGTCGCCAGGAGAGCGTATAGCTTGCCTTATCAGCAGAATGTCATTTAAGAAAATATTTGATTCTTGAACTTAATATGATACTTAATTTATTTATTTGGGGTTGTGGATTCAAAAAATAATCCGTTACAGACCAGTAACTTCAAAGGCAATATGCCGCTTGCGCTAGCGTGTGGAATTCGGCAGTTAGGATTCGGTTCATGGAGTCGATGTTGAGCTACCAACAGTTACGGCAACCGTTGCGAGAGCTGCTCGTCGCCAGGTGTCTGGTTGCAATAGATTAGCATTGTTTGGCAATTTCAGACAGGTGTCTGGTTGTAATAGATTAGTATTGTCTGGCAATTTCAGCTTATTATAGGTATGGGGACAAAAATTTCAAAATTATTAAATTATCAAACAATTAGTATCACCATAAAGACCTTAAAAAACCATTCAATTTGACACCAAAATTATGACTCTGTGATGACTACAGACTGATAAATTTAATTTTGAAGTCCCAAAATCGGCCTGCGTTTTCCGCAAGCTATATAAAGGATTAACTGTTAGAACAATGTGATCAGAATAGTCTTTTATCCACGTTTTTATTGATTAATTAGGTAATAATCAAGATATCAACTTGAAACTTTCAGGAATTGTTTGTTATGACATTCTCTACTGATTCCATGCATCAAATACAACTTTAGTCTATCACTCGATCAGTTCCTTCTGTTTCTTTCTTTTCCTCTTTCTCTGTTTTTGTCGAAAACTAATGGCCTTCTGAATAATTCGATCCCGTCTTTCTGAACTCATGCCCTCCAAATATTCAACTGTTTTGTACTTAGAAGCTCTTATTTTACTTGAAATGTAGGACAAAGTAGCACTTGGAGCCTTGGACTGCAGTGCAGAAAACATCCCTATCATTGGAAAGCCCCCTAAACTTCATAACTGCCTCCACAGCCCTTTTAACACTATTCTTCACTAGACGTTTGACGTCATCCTGGTCAGCTGAAGTTTTTTCAAATAACTTCATGAGTTCTTTAGCTGTGGTAGTTAAACTACCATTGCACGAGCAGAAGTAACAGTGTAAAACATGTCCCTTCAGGAGGTCCTTGACATCAGATGGAAGAATAGAAAAATTGTTCATCAGATACAGTTGTTTTAACCCTGGTTTTACACCACCAACAGGCGGCTGAATTTTCCTTCGTTTCTTAGGCGGCATCTTGGGTCTTGACTTGAAATTGCCTTTTGTCAGCGAGAAATTCAAATGCGAATTGTTAAACCGCAATGGTTATGAATATTTGTGTGAGAATACGCAGCTTATATAAGGCTTGGGTGAACTCATGATTAACCCGGGATGTACTCGGTGACCGAATCAGACACCAAACGTGATTAACAGAATCTCTTTGATGTATTCATTGTGGGTGGTGCCCTTGGCGACGAGCAGCGCACGTGACGGTCGCGCAACTGTCGCAGCTCAACATCTACTCCCTGAACCCTAACTGCGGAAATCCCACGCGCCAGCGCAAGCGGCATATTGCCTTTGAAGTTTCTGGTCAGATCGTAGACCTGTAACTGATAATGTTTTAAATCTACAACCCCAGTTAGATAAATTAAGTACCATATGATATTAAGTTCAAGAATTGTATATGTAATGCTGATAACGCCGTGTGAAGGCAACCTATGCCTGCGTCTGCAGCGAAGTTCGGCTGCCACCCGATGATGGATTTTTGCCGATTTGTTGACAGGGTAACCCGAATTCCGCTTTCAATTTAACTATGTCGGATGCAACAGATCGCTGTCAAAATTGCTACAAATTGAGAAAAGATATCTATAATGATGTGTATCTTACCTTCAGTTTCGTATAAATTATATCAGATTGAAAAAAATTAATGAAAATCAACTCTGTTTGACCTCAGGCGATCAGCCGCGTTTGAGATCTTGAGTCAGCCGTGTGAAGGCAAGCCATACGGTATCCCGGCGCGGGCATGACAAAATCGATCATTAAAAGTTTAAAATTCAACAAAAGGATGCCAATCGATTTGAAAATAAACTTGACCTCAGGGTTCCATTATACATGAAATGCCCCCGTATATAGATGGATGTTAGAGGTAGGATTGATACATGAATCAAAATCGACTTTGTTGGCCCCAAGCGATCAGCCGCGTATGCGTCACAAGTGCGGCTGCCTGCAGCGAAGTTCGGCTGCCACCCGATGATGGATTTTTGCCGATTTGTTGACAGGGTTACCCAAATTCATCTTCCAATTTAACTATGTTGGACGCAACAGATCGCCGTCAAATTTGCTACAAATTGAGAAAAGATATCTATAATGACGTGTATCCTACCTTCAGTTTCGTACAAATTATATTTCAAGTGGTTTGGGTGCTAGGAAATCGGACGAAATTCTTAACTCGGCTGTACATATAACAAATTGACCGAATTAAAAAATTCCAAACCGGCTTGGTGGATACCCCCAGTATGGGGTCAACGGGATTCCTCAGAATTCCACTGCGCCACTTAATGAGAGCGATTCTTGTGGGACGTGGAAATACCTAGCGGAATATTCCCGATTGCAGCGTCACACCGTCAGCGACGGGAAATGTCCGCCGCTTATCGGGAGATATACACATACCTACTTATTAGAATCCTCTAGATTATACATTTCTTGTGGTATAATTTCACTATGATATTCTAAACATAAGACATGAAAAGTGTCTGTTATCCCTTACCGTAGAATTCTGGCACAAAACCGAGCAATATCATGAAATTTGAAACCTCAACTTTTTTTCCAATTGACTTAAAAAAATGAGACATCCTCATGATTATACCTAGCCGTGCAAGACGTCTTATTGACTTTATTACCGTCGTGCGCGGCTAGATTATACCTATCTTCAGCTAGCATAATTCAAAAGACCTAGTGATATTTTTTTAACTAGTCGAGCGCTGGACACACCAACCGACAAGGTGTGACTGTGGCAGTTGCAAGTTAATTTTAAGTGAAATAGGGGTTTGCAATACCCAGAAGATTTGCAGGACTTCATGTAGGGATTTTACCACCATAAAGACAACTTGGTTCAAAGAAAATACAGTTAAATACTTAATTATCGCCCGCCTTAAAAGCTCCCAACAAATTAAATAATCAAGAAATACTTTGAATATAGATACACAAATATATATATATATATATATATCTGAAAACCGGGTATATTTTTGAACTGTTCTGAGTCATAGAAAATAAAGAACCTTTTGCCTGGCACCGGAATCCCCAAATTCAGCCATATCACAATAGAAAAACACCGACAAAGATATCCCAACAAAAGGATTTTGAAGACAAAGCCCATGTTTGGTGGGGTTACTCGGTGGATATCGTGATCCTAAACACTCCAGTTTAGAGTCTATTTTATTTGAAAAAGGGATAACTTGGGGAATTCAAAACTGTGTCCTGCATCTGAAGGGGTTTGTAGAATAGGTATTAAAGATGTGCTTATCTGTTGTGATGAAGTAATCATAGAGATTGACGGCACACCAACACTAATAATGTGTTATGTGGTGCCTTCAAATGTAAATAGATAAGACTGTCCACAGGTACTCGAGTCTATTCAAAGAGCGCGTTCGGTAGTGTTCGGTTTGGTCTGACTCGTGTATATATAAATATATATATATATATATATATATATATATATATATATATATATATATATATATATATATATATATATATATATATATATATATATATATACACACACATATATTATTGTATACATGTCACTGTCCTTCTTGGGTATTGACTTGAGCGCCTGTGAGACTGACCTGATTAGGCAGCCACTTTCAGTGATTAGTGGGGTCGGGGAAGAGGAAAATCGATGTTGATAAACGTGAACTTGAACATGAAGTTAAAAAAGATATAAAAAAATAAATTAATCATATGGTTATTCATCCCACACCCGACATCATGCTTGTACAACCAACGTTTTACAATGAAATACAATTGAACAGACGCTTCATATACAAAAGACATGAATGTACTCCATATTTTGTAGGTATGGCAGTTCCCTGTTGGATAAATTTTAATCTTACCGTGTTAACTTTTGACAGCTCTTTCTTCATTCACACTTTCTTCAGATGCTACTGAAAACACCCACAAACTGCTCCTCTCCATGTACATGTCTCTTCGCAACCATTGTCGTCTTAATATTATCTCTGCATGGTTCGGACATTTCCTAAGTAATTAACTTTCAATCTCATCATCCTTTGCAAATATTCTATATCAACAAATGATTCATTTGTAGATGGGGTTTGAGGATTGATAAATTTAGTGCCTATTCTACACACATTGGGATTTTAACACACACACACACACACACACACCCGTAAGCTGAGAGCCATCTCATGCCGCACAAAAAGATATCTACATAGTTTTGTGCCATACTCTATTCATGTTTTTAATAATGTCTAATTAGCCTGTGTCTATGTCTAATGTCTCGTATGCAACCATATGTCAGTGTTTGTTTGTAGACTGTAAAGCAAATTCCCGAATCGGGCTAATAAATTGTCTTATCTTATCTTAATATTTTTTAGATTTATTTAATTATTAAATCAGCGGAACATTGTATGTTTGTTGAGAATGTAAAAACCAACATTCATTTATTGTAGGGGTGAGCTGCTTTTTGCTGACAAGTTAAACCTAGGTGGCATTTACTGAGTGTTTGGAAACCCGATATAATAGCGCACCATATGCAAACTGTGATGAAAGCAGTTTACAGTGATCGTCACATATTATTATTAGCACCTAAGTCATAACGTACCTCAGTTTGAAGCTTTATCTTCATCTAACATTATAAAGTCGCCTATTTTTGCACTCTGGAAGCCGGTTTTTTTTCTAAAGTGTTGTCAAAAATAGCACTCTCAATTCGAATATATATTCACAAGATTTCAACATTACCTTTGAAGTATTTAATTTGTTGACAATGTCGAAATATATTCGAATCACGGAGGGTTGAGAGTTAACCATTGCAAATAAGACCGACACGAAACAATTGACATCGTTGTTACTTTTGCGACTAACAATAGTTTTAATGGTAAAAACATATGCATATATACTTATCATCAAATTATTATCTGCGCATCATTCAAAAAAAAAAAAAAAATTGCACAGTAGGTTCTGATTTGTCTCTTGTGAATAAACCAGGAACGCATGTTATTGGACAGGGAACTGATTATGGGAGAAATTGGAACGAAAATACCAACATTACATACAATATAATATGCTTTTATTATTGATAGTTCACAAGAATTCAACAATGAAAGCCAGCACAACAGAATCTGGACAGAATCGTACACGCATTGTGTGTGTTAAGTAGAACTTTGATGATATTTCGATCATTGGAAAGGGTTGTTCAAAATTAACAAAGCACGTAATAATTTGCAGGATCCAATTGATGAAGTTCAGTGGATGAGCTTATACGATTTGGAATGAAGGCATTATTAACGCTTTTCGTCTCTCTCGGCTTTCCGTATCCTCCATTACATGTTTGTTTATAATAAGATGTTCGCGTACCTGCCACAAGAGCGCGCCACGTTGTGACGTCAAAATGCCATATATGGCGAATGCAAATGACCTGACAATAACACGCTACGAGAGAAATACACACTCCTGAGAAATACATTTGGCTTCTTTTCATGGATACTGAAGTTTCATTTGTCATATTAATTGGATTATTAAACGCACCATCGCATGCCGTGTTGGATTATGACGTTTTCATGGATTTAGATATCGTTCTTCTGGAATAATATGTGATCTTGTGCTGCTGTTGTCGACTGAACAGCTCTCACAACGTTATCGCGGTCAACGCATTGAAACCACGATTTTTGTTCCAGTATCTGTAAGTATTGAGTTTTTTAAGATGAACTTGGGTTACGATTGGCTTTGTGTCATTCATTGTGATTTACCATTTGTCGCACTTGCTCGTAATTATGATAGCAGCAAAAATGAGACCTGTTAAGTTGTGGTTTGTGAGGATTTGTTTTGGTGAAGTTGATGAGTTTTTCTGACCCCAGTTAACCCACTGAGGGCATTGGTCATTGGACGCCATGTTGTTTTGACCTCAGAACCTTCGGAAATATATAAAAGTGGGGGGTGGGGGGTTGTTTATATAAACCTATTACTCTCATGCCAAGTAATATACCTTTATTTGTATATCGCTGTACAGAGCCTTTATCACTCGACGTGATTTGTTTGGTGAACTGCGTTCGATCGTTCCTAAACTTAGCGATGGCTATCAGCAGATCAGGCTATTGATTTGTTTACACGTTTTATATTTTGTCGCTGATTTTATTTGCGTACATGATATATGAGTTGTAAGGCCTTGATTCGCCAGTGGTCCTACCCCCACCACCTCCCCCACTTGATTCAACTACAGTATTTGTTGAGTAAAAACCCTAGTAGGAATTTCATATGAAAGCATAAGTTTTAAGCCCGTCCGATCCTTAAAAATAACTTCAACATCAAAACTGTCGCGAAAACACTGAGTTTTTGTTACGTGGTCCACTCGTCAGCATTAGCTGTAGTTCCAATCGTTATCAGGTTATCTAAATGTTATAGTTTCGATAAGAAATATGAAGGATCAGAAACTTGTTGATAAGTTCTCAAGATCCATTTTACCTCACAACAAATGATGTGGTTTTTATAGTCCCATACACACCCACTTCATCAATGGCCTCTTGGGTAATGAAACCCAGGGCCAAGGAAGGTTTGGTATTCAGACAATTTTGTTCAGTGATTACTATCAACATATACAACCTGATGAACTAGGCCTGGTTTTTGTAAGCCTGACCTAGCATCTTCGTTTAATGAGTGTTTCAAATTCATCATCATCATTACAAGCATAATTAATCCGCTTAGTGGATTCTTGTATTATTTACACTTGAGAAGCCATTCCAATTTATTACCCTGATTAAAGGTCAATGATGCAGATACCATGGTGCATGATGCATGTCAACACTCAGCCATTTGTGAATGATTCAGGTTCCTGTGGAAGTGCTTACACAGGCAAGTTTTGAAATAATCTAGTTGAACTCAACAAGCACCGAGTGACACCGTGACTTTCAATAGCTACATTGAGCGATAAATTACACCAACTTGTAGGCAAAAAGCCCGCCTTCATGTGTTAGAATGAGGCGCACAGCAGGTTGAAGTTTTGTTATTTTCATGTAATCTGCGCCGCGGTTCGACTTCACGGCCTGGCTAGGTTTTAGAACTGTGCCCTGATACTGCTCGCCGATGTGTGAATTCAGCCGTGATGTATTATAGTGAGCTTGGTGGTTTTGAATGAATTCTAGTCTTGTAAAGCAACGTTGATTCACACATTGGCTTGACGGGGTCCTTTGTAAGCTGTCGAAGGCTCCTGGCCCGGGGGCGGCAGGCTTCTCAAACTGCTGCTCTCCGTTTCGCGGGAAGCAGCTGGCGCGGAACTCGGGGAAACATGGCGACATTTAAACCTTGTAAAATGTGTTTATCTCGTTTATCAGTAGATTCTGTCAAAGAAAACAAACGAACGAACGAACCCTCAAGAATTAATGTCATAACTTTAAGCATATATGATATATGCAGTGTGTGTTTTTGGTTGCTAGATATACTAGAAGTCTACAGAGGGTCGTTACAATGGGCTGTGAACGTCGAATGGGCATTTGCTTTGACAAGCTCAAAGGCTAACTTTGTTGGTTTCATCAGCAATCCATTCATCAGGGCTATGAAACTCTTGTCAAAGGTCACTACGGCAAGTCCCCTCAACAGGGACTTTCTTTCGTAAATTAACGAGGCGCTTCGTATTTCATGGCCGTGTTCGTTTGCTTTGGAACCTTTTGAACGTAAGCGAACCCTAACGGCCTACACGGGGGTGGTAGCAGGAATGCCAGGTTACAAACAAGCTGCCTTAGTTAGAGGTGATGGCACTTGGATGGGCTTTTCATGAGTGCAATTGCTCAGGCAGCTGCCCTGGCTATAATCCGTACATATTCACGGATCTTCAAGCTAGAAGGTGCTTCTCGAATGGTAACTTGCCAAATTGCTACGTGGGAAGTGCGTCATCGGTATCACGACACAGAGGTCGTGTTTCCTCAAGAGAATGTCTTCACTAATCATTGTGATGGAAAAGGTCAAGCCTTAGTCCGCTAAGGAGCGATCATTGGTTGAATCCAGTGCCAAGCTCTGTCCTCCGTATTTCTCACGATTGTAACCTGTTTCATCTATGTAGCAACATTTGATTTTACGGCCGCGGTGTGATTATTTAAAGACTATTATCTCACGTATGCGATTATTTGCGTCTCTTTGTAACTCAGTCGGCCCTCATATACACATTCACCGAAGCAATGAAAATATGCTTGTGGCCATTTGTGATAAATATAGATGTGTAAAGAAGAGGCGTTGATATGCGTAGTTTGATTTCCGGTGAGTCGAAAAGGTTGTGAGGATTTTGTTTGCAGTAGTTCGCATCAGGCCAATCATTGGCTATTTAACCCTCTTCACAGCGCTGTATCAGTTTGGATACGGCTAAATTAAACCAAATCAGACAGCGCTTTCATTGAAGGTGCTTTTCCCCTCTAATGTATCACTCAGATTGCGCTTTTAATATTGGGCCCCACGGACTCGAGATAACAAGAGACATTGTGTTTCCCGTATAACCTAAATCCAACCGCCCCGCGCAGTTGTCTGGTCGGTCAGTCGGGCCGAGAAAACAGTGCTCGGTTTGGAAAACCACAGCAGAATTCATGGCTTATCGGACTTAAGCATCACTCCTGGGAGGTTCCTTTCATTTCAGCTTTTGCAAAATTCCTCAAAAATTTCTTATTCGAAAACACCTACATCTTCCCATTTGTCATCATGAACAGGTCGCCCCAACTGACTATCAATTACATAAGAACACTTCTGGTGTAGGGGAAGCTGCACACATGTGTGAAACAAAATAGCAATACACGTGCGCACACACACGTGTGCACATATATATATACTTAATATATTGAAAATCAGGGTATATATTAATATATATATAGTTAAGAATATTCTATATACATAATATTACACATGATATGGAAATAGGATATACGAAATCATATATTTCTGTATTTCCATATTCAGCTATTATATAAATATATGAAATATATATATATGTATATCATGATGCGTAATGAATTTTTCCTCATTTTTAATCATGCATATATACGCATATAATGAGCCAGGTTGTTTCCATATATTACCAAACATATCATCTATCTATTTTTATTCCAGAACAGGTCGCCCCAACTAGGGTATACAATTGGATATAGGAAATACTTCATTACAGACGCACAGCTATTGCACAAATATGGGAAACGTGACTTTTATTTATATATGCATATAGCATATGCGTACTGCTATTTAATATATATTCGAAAACAACATCCCTATATATCGAGATATATATATATACCGTATGTGTTTACGTATAACCTATATGATATATACCCGCGCAGTTGTAATGGTCGGTCAGTCGGGCCGATTTCTTATATCCATATATTCAGGTTTGGAAATATACACAAGAATTCATGAAATATCGGACTACATCACTCTGGGAGTACATAAGTGACATGAATTACATAAGTGAATCATATACAGTGCATGAACCGTTTATGTGATATATAATGCGTACGTGTCGTATTGATCGAAGCTACAACTTGGGTATTGAAAATATATAGGGCGATATAACATACCGTAAGTTCATTTTTTCTATATGATATTTACAAAGAGAAAAATGGAAAACGAACCGTTTTCTTATTTCCTATTTCAGCTTTTGCAAAATAGGAAAACGTTATTCGATACACCTACATCTTCCCATTTGTCATCATGAACAGGTCGCCCCAACTGACTATCAATTACATAAGAACACTTCTGGTGTAGGGGAAGCTGCACACATGTGGGAAACGGGAAACGCACACACGTGTGCACACACATATATGTACACATGTATATATACATAATATTTATAATATATATATATATATATATATATATATATGTATATTATATATATATATTTATATATATGTGTATATGTGTGTGTATGTATTTGTGTGTGTGTGTGTGCGTGCGTTCGTGCGTGCGTGCGTGTGTGCCATGAATCATCCAGCTATGATTAAGGGGAAGTAAATATCAATTTCTATTATACGAAGCAGAATATGAAAATAGTTTACAAAAAAATAAGGAAAACGGTCCTTTTACATTTACTATTTACAAATATTTATTGTTAGAGACTAGTCGCTATAATGTGTGAGGCGGTGCCTTGTGATTTTTCCCCTTCGTTCTTTCCCTCTTGACAACCTCTCCAACGTCATGTCGTAAATAATCATACTTACTGGTAACCAACCCATAGCGGACTAATGGTTCAGGGCAGATATGATCACTTATTCGAGGTATGAAGACACATCGGCCACGGGTTCGAACCTTGTATGGTGCGATGCATTTATTCACTGTGAAGAAATGCTCTGCTAAAGTTGTTTGAATGTGAAGTGGCACGATTAACCTTTTTACCGTTCGTATTGACCAGAGAGTACGGAAAGTGGCTGAAACCCTGATTTATTTGATTCTTCCACGTGTTGCATGTGTTGGGATTTTCCAATCGGTTCGTGTTTCTGTTTTCAGATTATAGGACGTGGGAGTACTGCGTAGGCGGTTGTTGTGTGCCGTCGTGATGGGGTTCACCACCGCACCCCCCCTCTATCTGGCCATGGTCGCCTTCTCCATGGTTAACTTGGCTGTCTCCGGTACGTCCTTATGTTGCAATCAACCGGTTTCATCCAATAAATCTATCGTGTGAAGGGTCGTGTCAAAATACGGACAGTAAGATCGTTCGTCTATATGGATACCATAAACACCGAGTTACTGAGTAAAGATCCGGAGCAGAAATCCTTGAAAGCAACCTTGACTTAGTGCTGGTGTCACACTATCCTGGTATTTCTGTTATTTTTTTTAGCATGTACGTAAGTAAGGTTTAATGACATACCACCACTTGTGTGTTATATGGTGGCTATTTTATAGTAGGTATCAACTGTGTGTTATTCTAGGAACGACTCTGTAATTACCGTTAATTTTCGTGTGTTAGGCTCCGCAGAAGTCAAAAGCAAACGTATATCAAACGTGGTCGGCTGCCGTGTTAGCTTAACCTTATCAGGATATCAGGCTGCCGTGTTAGCTTAACCTTATCAGGATATCATTACCGTCGCCATCATTGGGATGTCCGGTTTTATTATTAATATTTCATGACTCCGTGTAAACCCGGAAACTCGCATTCGTTCATCCACCATGCCATGAGCAGTTGTCCAATAATGACCTGGCCTGGCTGAGCTGGCCTGGCTTATGAGCTCACTACTGAGTAACTTTGTGTATGGATGAGGTAGTGCCGTCGAGTATGCCCCAACTGGTAGTCCATAACGTCGACTTATTCGCTTCCCCCCAAATTACCGTACATCCGCGCTGGGCAATTTATAAACGTCGCCGGCTTTCCGTTTGGGTCGATTTTGTTAGACTTTGAGCTTTCACTGAACACGTTCTACTTATTACCATTTAAACGCACTCTGTGTCAACCCTACCCCGCGTCCGCATATTATGTTAGTGTCCTTTAAATGACTGAAAGGAGTTGCTTGGTTGGGGCCACAGACGCTCGGTTCCCGATGCCAAGCTTCCGAGCGCCGAGTCGCTGCTTCCGAGCGCCGAGCCGCTGCTTCCGAGCGCCGAGCCGCTAGATAGCTTGGCATCGGGAACCGAGCGCCTGTGGTTGGGGCATAGTTGGTAGGTGGGTGTGGGGATGTCTTTGTTGTTTTCGCGATCAAGTTTCATTTAAATCTGTGCGGGGCGATTTGCACTGGCGCCATGAACCGTGAGGTTGTTTCTATGATTAAGGTTTTGTCAGTATAGGCTGTGGTTCTAAAATGATGGTGTTTTTATCAGACAGGTCGTTTGTTTTTCTGGCATTTGAGTGACAGATGAGTGATGTGGAGGTAGATGTTTTCTTGCTTTGGGTCGGCGGTGTGTAGATGTACTTCCACTACGCTCGGAAGGCTCTCACTAGGCCCTTATACTGACTGACCCATGGTTTTGTGTGATGAATCAGAATATGGAGGACACAGCGAGTGCCAAATAAAGGCCCTGTCTTCCGACCACTACGTGAAGGCATTCAGCGAGAGCGTATCACCCGCTTCAGGCTGCCACAGCAACGAAACGTCCTCGGAGGGCTTCCAAATACACGCTCTCCATCTCCGTGGCAGCTATTCCCATGGCAACAATGTGGCGTTGAGCGTCGCCCCGTTTGCTACCAATGGTAAGTTATGTTTGAATGTGTATGCAAATAAGTTTTCCTTGTCTCGATCTGCTCGTTGGCAAGAGCATTGTTCCCAGATGGTCTACCCATTACACTACTAGGCGCGTATGGTCGGAGGTAGAATTTAGTAATTAGGTCCTATATGTAGGATATATTCAAAGCAGGTGCTCGGATCCCATTGATTGAGTTCCAAGCGCCAGTTGGATGGATAGGACAAAGCATCGATTGTCTTGCTTTCCGAGAGTTCCTTCTCTTACTAGCTTACTCAACAATCACATGGCCACATCGTGTTCACCATATGGTATTTTAATCTATTCAAGACTCTTTTCTTCCCCACAGCCCTCAAACCCTCTCTTCCTATACCCATTTGGCCCTTCCCTCTCGCCTATGCGCGCCAGCGTTTGTGTTCACCCGATCCGCCTGTTGTCAAGAGGATCTGTTATGCATGTAAGGTGAGATGAAATTAAATGCCGAGATTCCCCGATCCTGCAATGATGCCTTCATTAAGATTGAAAAAGGCTCAGGGTACGTGACGAAAACACCGGTTAGTTTGCATGTACGTAATAAAGTGGCACCCCTCCTCCGCCCTTGGAACGCGTGGGTCCTTGTTGTCTACTGCCTTCCTGGTGTGCTACCTCAGCAAACAGGGCACGACAAACTGACGGTGGTAGTAGAGTCGGGAGGTGCCATGCTGGCTCTCTGCCATGTGCAACCCCTTCATCCACGGGGTGTTGCTTTACTTGGCACGGTGCCTGGGGGCTTGTAGTGATGGATGAACTAGTGGGGATTGTTCGCTGTTAGGTTGTTGCATTGGGGGATGCGAGATTGGAGTCGCTTGGCGGGTTGTTGATCCTTGGTGGAGCTGGTGTTACGCAACTAGAACGCTGTTAGTTGTTGCTGTTAATTCTACGTAAAGTCCCGACTGTTAAGGATGGCCGTTTCCAAGTGCCTGACGTCGCCTATCAATGTCACCGGCTTATGTCACCCATACACGTCACCAACTGATGCCTCAAATTTCAGCGCTGTACTTAGTAGATTGCCGCCATGTCATGAATAGAATCAGCTGATCTGGTCAAATCATGGATTTTCGTGTGCACCATTAAGTGAATAGCGTTCACCGTGTGAACAAGGTCGTTTGATGTTTGGTTGGGTTGGTGGGGGGTGGTAGGTGGGGTGGTTTCAGTTTGTTTTGTGTCACAATTTGCTCTTACAACACTTAGTGATAACGTCTGTAGATTTATCAATGGCACTTGTGTATATTATCTGAGCCGAGAATAGGCCTAGTTCTGGTTTGAGATTAACCGTACCGTATCGTTGGAGAATCGTTGTTGAGTAGGCTGGTGCACCTGCCCAGGAAAAGGCTGTCACTTCCGGGATGTTCTGCAGGAAGCTATTTTTGCTTTGACCTTTCGTAGCCATGTTCACCTGTTTTATATCATAAGACTGTCTTTTTCGTTTTCGTCCCCTCTATATCTATCCGTTAGTTGAGTATAAACATTCCTAACCTTTCCCTGTATACATTTATTCTGACAACAAACATGAATCAATTGTTCCAACTTGTAGAATCCTCGTACCAAGCAGAAATGCCGTTGTTGGCGCTGCTAGAGAGCGGCCATTGAGTGCTCAGCGCAGCAGCGCGGGTTTGTGGTTTAGGTTTTGGCCGATTGCCATGCATTGGGTAACCGGGCGTCGAGGTGTGCCCAATATTCTTCCGGGTAGTGCGCCATCATTGGATCGCTATCAAAGCGCGGGTCAGTGTCACTGCTCTCTGTGCTGGACCATCTGTGTTTAGTATCAGATCATAATGCTCATGCTTAGACTTAAATCATACGCAACGCCTGGGGGCGTAGCATGAATTGAAGTTTGAACCCATTTTACGGCTGCGTCCAGGGTCCGATATGTGGCCACTGTTTATATAGATCTTAAAATACTGCCCCAGTCGCTGTGATGGGGGTATAGATATGGGGCAATGGGGTCCAGTCGCTGTGATGGGGGTATAGATATGGGGCAATGGGGTCCAGTCGCTGTGATGGGGGTATAGATATGGGGCAATGGGGTCCTAAGCCTCTCGTCATCGTTTGAAGCGTACTTTGGGTGGAGAGCTAACAGCATGCATTTTCTTGGTATAGAGGAGAAGCTTAAAGCTAATAGGGCTGCAACTAATGACCTTGACATCGGCGCAAAAATTCAGGTGAATTCTTAGCGGTTTTCCCATGAATGACTCTTACAGTATCCGCTCAATAAGATGTATACCGGCTTTTTTCCATCGCGTGTTGAAAGATGTGGGCGAGTCGGTTTCATTCTCTGGTGCAGCTTGGTGGTGAGAAAGTCGTGTGGCTTATTAAGCAGCCGGTGATTGGTGTAACCAATGGCAGATGTTAGGGCCCCACTGTAGGCCGCGTATCACACCGTACCCGTTCGCACCCTACCGATACTAGAAGGCTACTCGTCACTCGTAATCTGCCTCGGTGGCTAAATAAT
The DNA here is from genome assembly GCA_034190875.2 of Urechis unicinctus. Lineage (NCBI taxonomy): Eukaryota > Metazoa > Annelida > Polychaeta > Xenopneusta > Urechidae > Urechis > Urechis unicinctus. The sequence continues at coordinate 61,006,437 of CM067352.1, forward strand.
GGAGGTACCAGAAAAGGGATGCCAGCGTCAGAGGGCGAGCGCTGATGTTGATTAATGAGGACAACGCCGCTATTATGACGCCAGCATTATTAGATCTCTATCCATCTCGGTATATATACTGGCGTTGTCATCACCCAAGTTAATACGTAACAGAAGTTGATAAACAGCTCGAAGACGTGTTGCCGACGATGAGGCGTTTTCCTGATGGCAAGCAGATGTCTGATATATATATATATATATATATATATATATATATATATATATATATATATATATATATATATATATATATATATATATATATTTATATATATATATAAATGTATGTATATATATATAGAGAGAGAGAGTATGTATATATATATAGAGAGAATGTATGTATATATATATATTATATATAAAATCTATATATATGTATATATATATGCATATATATATACATATATATATATCTCTATATATATATCTATATATATATCTATATATATATATATATATATATATATATATAAAACTTTGATAAATTATTTCGCCAATTAACAGAGAGCGACTTTATATTATTAAACCCGGAAGAACCATTGAAACAATGCAAATCAGAACGTCGAAAGTACTAGGGCGGAATAGGGTCATCATTCGCAACCGACTGTACACGGCAATTGTGACATAATTGAGTGTGGATGTGGTGCCATGGGGGAGGGGGTGCATTGTGCCATATGGGGAGAAGTTTCTTCCAAAAGAGCCCCCCTGTACATGTGTGTATGCGTTTGGAACTGTGTCTCTGACAACAACTTAGGTTCAATGGAATATGTCCGATTGAATAAACGTTCACACGGGAAATCGCCCGAGTTGAATTCCCTGTCAGCGTTCAACGCGCAAGTGTTTGACGCGTCATTATTTTTGCGGGGGTGGGAGTTGTGTTTGTCAGGCAATGAAATGAATTCATCCCAGCTTCTCATCATTGTATCCAGTGAGCAGCGTGATTTGGTCATTGTCGACAAGTGACTGCTGTTATGCTATGTATCATCTTTGCTGTGACCTCCAAGCTAGTGTTAGTTGCAACTAAGTCCGTCATATTCAACCCCTCTCTCCCGCATCACCGCTTGTGTTTGCGATGACCACAGCTGCTCGGATCTTGAAGTAAGGATTCCAATATTCTGTGCCTCACACCCCCTCGGGTGTTGCTGGAATGCCTTACTGGAGGCTGCGAGCACTCTGACCTCACTCATGGTCAATCACTCTGCGCTCTCGGCCCTAGGGAGGCCTTCCTTGATGTTGGCTGATGGATAGAACTGGTGATGTTAGATAGGATAAGCGGTCACTGTAGCGATGACCCAGTCGCTGTCACCGTCTTTCTGATCTACTGATGATTCGATCCATCATTTGGCTGGTGTACAGCGCTGCCCACGCTCGATTGAGAAATCGCCGCCTACTGGTGACCCTTGTCGTGACCTGTAATCATATGTATGGCTTCATACGCTTTTCAAGAGAAATAATTGGACGGGGTGTTCTAAAACGCGGTGGTTGTAGGCGTGGGTGGTGATGGGTTTGCCTAAATAAGGAAAAAAGAACTGCATTGAAAAATCATCTTCAGTTAGTTTAGACTAGACATGTACTGAGTTGAACCTAAATGAATGGTAATGATTTTGATATTTTTTCCATGGAGAATATGAATTCATTCCCCTAATTCATTTAATCCTCAATGTAATAGCTCTGGTGTTTCTCCCTGTATTGTCGCCAATGCATTCATTACTAGGTGAACTGACTGCACCACTCGTCATGCCACTATGCCCATTATGCTGCAGGAACCTTTGAAGGCAAGCTGTTGTTTGTGCTGGCGTCCGACAAACCCGTATCCTGGCTCATCGATACCCAGCGGATCAGCAATCGCTCCCGTCTCATCTTTATAGTATGTACCCATTTCCCCTCATACAATTATCATCATCAACTCATTAAGCTCACTTAAGCATGCCTTAAAAATGGATTGTTGGGTATTTGCGCATGAATGTGTTTGCCAGCCGGTAGATAATGAGGGGAGTAAAACCGAATTGCAAATGTTTTACTGTTTGTCTGTTGCCAATGACGCAGTTGGTTGTTTGATGGATTCAATCTCATGTTGCTTCGAGTGCATCTTTTATGATCCTAATATTAGAGGTAAATGGAAAAGAGGAGCAGGTGGTTGTTGGGGATGCACCCTATGGCACTAACGGTCTATTCTAAGGCTGTACAAATGGAGGTCTCTGATAGGAGGCACGGCCCTGTATGAGGGACACCTGCCTTGGCTGGAACTAGGTCCACATTAAGTTGATAGTCAAGATGATTGGGAAAGCTGTTGATGTTAGACAGGTGACAAGCTTACGAGATGAGGAAAGCAGCCCAACGGAACCAATTTTAACGGGCGCTTCCGCAATTATTGGGTCAGGTCATGTCAGGTCAGTTAAGGTCAAGTTTGATGGGGTTGTTGTGATAATTTTTTGTCGGTGAACCATCTACACTGCTCAGCGCTTAGAGTCAAAAAGGGGTATATTTGGTTTAGTTCGCAGTATCCACGCATGGTGGCGCCCTGTGAATAACGCCGATCATTCGGTTCTACAATAACTCGGCTTGACTCACTCCATCCTTTATCCGTTTTTTGAAAGTTTTTTGATCAGCTTGCGTGTGTGCTGTCGGTTAAGCATAGTACGTAAGCTGTCCATTGGACTGCATTCGTAAAACACATGGGAATCCAGGCTAAATTCCAGATCGGTAGTTGAACGCGCAGCCTGACACGAACACACTTTACGCAACAGCGAACTAGTTTAATCCGAATTGATGGAAATCGAACCCTTCGTTTTGCGGAATCTTGCTGAATTGTAATTTGTTCAAGTGACCACGAAGGGTCGTTCGGGGACAACGGGACTGTGTTGCTATTCGTTGGATCGTTGACATCTATTACGAGTGATCATGAATGAGCAGGGTGATCCCTAGAAGCAAGTGTTCCTATCTCCTTATCTTGTACTCGTTCTGATACTCGTTCACCCAACCTAAGCCTCTCTCCCCTCTGCGTACCAAGTTCACCCACCCTGAGCCTCTCTCCCCTCTGCGTACCAAGGTTCCCCACCCTGAGCCTCTCTCCCCTCTGCGTACCAAGGTTCACCCACCCTGAGCCTCTCTCCCCTCTGCGTACCAAGGTTCACCCACCCTGAGCCTCTCTCCCCTCTGCGTACCAGGGTTCACCCACCCTGAGCCTCTCTCCCCTCTGCGTACCAAGGTTCACCCACCCTGAGCCTCTCTCCCCTCTGCGTACCAAGGTTCACCCACCCTGAGCCTCTCTCCCCTCTGCGTGCCAGGGTTCACCCACCCTGAGCCTCTCTCCCCTCTGCGTGCCAGGGTTCACCCACCCTGAGCCTCTCTCCCCTCTGTGTACCAAGGTTCACCCACCCTGAGCCCCTCTCCCCTCTGCATACCAGGGTTCACCCACCCTGAGCCTCTCTCCCCTCTGCGTACCAGGGTTCACCCCCTTCTTTACGACCCGTACCATCTGCTCCTTGTTTGCACAGCGAGGCATGGAAAAAAGAGGCCCCATCCGGTGAAATACAACCACCATAAAGCCGCCCCAGCCATCACTGCATCAAGGCAGGAGAGCCGTGAAAGGCCGCGTCGAGGGCTTGCTTGACGAGGAGAATGCCACAAAGTGCCATCAAAACACACGGGTTTTTCAACAAACCCTACATCGTTCGGGTGAAAGCAATTAGGGCGAATATAGTGTGATTCTGTCATCCTATATTGCGAGTTTTTAACTGATATCTCCATAGAGTGCAACTATATTGCTGTAGTTTTTGCGCAGGTATCATGAATACCAGCGGTATGGCTGGTTTTTGTTTTGTTGAAGAATATGGGTTGAGCTATGTGGCTATTTCACTCCTTGGACTAGCGAATTGCGTTCAATATTGATAGCATCCCCACAATCGGCGTGTGAATGAACTTGACCTGTGAATTAAATACCAGGTGTTGGGAGGTATGGTGTATGAGGGATCAGTCCGTCTATTGATTGTTCCTTGAACTGTTGTAATAATGCATAAGATGCTTACCGCGCTCCAGTAGCTTGGCCTCCGGGCTTGCAGAATGACGTCATTACGTTTTGCGTCCGAGATAACATCGCTTCTGATGACGTCAGACTGGGTAGCATGACTAGGTCAGCGTTAATGATAACTGGTGCAGTAGATTGGAAGGGAAGGCCTAAAGGATTCGGAATCAAAGAGGCTGTTCAGCCCATATCGGGCACTAAGGGGTCATTTTGTTAATACATCGTACGTTTTACGCAGATATAAATAATGTCATCTTTTAATCAATGTCACAAATTGTACTTGATCGAAAATCATGCTAATGATTGTCAACATTATTATTTGACTGGAAATATTCATGATGTACTGTAGAAATCTATTTTATTTAGTTGTGTCGTTCCATTGATAACGGTGCCTGCCTAAAACCATGGATCACGCAAATCTTAGCTGTAAATCATTACGCGCTCAATGGCTACCTCGCTAACGATGTGTATACTGCCGCTTAGCTTACAAAATGTAGATTTCATCAAATCTTCACTTATTAAAGTTGTGGGCATCGTTGCGAATAAATTAAAAATTGCCAAGCAGCTTGCTAGGCTGCACGTAACAGATATGGGGCTGAACAGTCTCTTCCAGAGGCTGTGTACTCAGGCGGTCATTTCCTCATGTGTACATTTGATCCGGTTCCTCATAGACACATACACACAAATACTGTGCGCACAGAGAATGATGTGTTGCCCTCATTTAGCGACATTCATTGAAATCCCAGTATTGGTAATCGCATCGAAAAGTCGATGCATGTTGAGCTCGGTACAAGAGGTACCATCACGGCAAGGGAAAGTAAATGATGCTGAAGTACCCCGTCCCGCCCCCCCCCCCCCCCCCCCCAGTCGTAGCACTCCTATCTTCTTTGTTGTACGTTTTTTGTTGATGGAGTTTGGCGTGCAGGTCAATTAGCCTGCATGGGGTCGTGTTGATGGAGTAATGGCGGCTGTGATATCTGACACCACTGAGTCCGTGTCATGTGATGCGCATCTCGACTGAAATGACACGCTGATATCGATCTCCACTTGTTAGTGGCCACCACTAACGGCATCTGGCTCGCCCCCCCCCTTCCAACGCCCACGGATCGTCTCTTCACAATGCATGTGTCATTACTCGTAGCGCTAACAGGTGCTCGCTATCGATTGATGCGCACTATTGAGATCGGTCCGTTGCTTACGTTCGAGAGCAGGTCATCGTCCGTATGGCGGTCACCACAGGCTGTAACTCATTCCTTCTGGGAGGTAGAATTCAATATGCTGCTTGTTACTGTGGCAGTTTTTGTTGCGGTTTAATATAGCCTGTAATAGGGTTCAGTATATGGTGTCGCGAAAGGGTGATCTTTGTGAGCTCGAATCATATACCCCAGAGACACTATGGGGGTTTATTCCTAATGGAGGCGCCTTTGGACCTTGATTTTTGGATCCCCGCTGTGGTCAGTGCCGACCTTGTGTCCGGTAATAAACTGTCGACTATCGAAATTGCATCCGGGGGGGGGGGGGGGGGGGGGGGGGGGGGGGGGGGGGGGGGGGGGGGGGGGGGGGGGGGGGTTAGATGATATTGGCTCTAATGAATATTCCCGGTTGTTCGTATGTTTGCCAAATTTTTAGTTGCACCAAAAAGTAAAACGAACTTGTCCGTTAAAGATGTCAGCTCAAAGAATATAAAACCAACTATACTAAGGCCCTCCTACGCCGCGGACACATTCACCCCTCCTCCAAGCCCCGCTCCTGTGTCGGCTATTTCATCGAGTCCCCAGTGCCCAGATGCGATCTTATCAACACTGACCGCTCACCCGCTGCCTCAAACCACTTGTTTATGTTGCCATTACAAAGAATGCCATCAATTCTATGGCTTCCTCTATAAAACTTTATCTCTAGCAGGGTGAATTCTTTTTTGATGACGTCGCCGATTCTCCATTTGACAGTGATGATTCTTCCGATGGGAGAGTACGCGTGCTGCTGACTGGCCGTCTCATCTATCAGTTGCTAGCTATTGTGGTTCGCTATCTTGGATATGATTGCTAGCAGTACTCGAAAACACCTCCAACCAACGCGCGGCTAGTGAGGAATTTGCCGGGAATAGTCGGCCATATAAAACTCGTCGTGTTTTCGTCTTGTATTTATATAACATAGGAACCTGTGTTGGTCCTAGTGTTTTTTTTATTGGGATAAGGTATTATTTTTTTATCGGAAGAATCGCGGTTGATTGTATCCCGTACTGTTCTGGTACCTTTAAGATATCGTATCATATATCCACGGGTAAGTGCCATCCAAAATGAAGAGGGATACAAATGGGCTGCCTTTATGACTGTTGAAGCTTTCTATGTTGTTGGTTCCATATTTTTTCATTTCCTCTGTGCCCAATATGAAGTTTTCTTACCAGACTCGTCTGTTCAGAATTTGTCACTACAACAAGTTGCCTCACAACCAACATGAAAATCATTCATTTTTGTTTTAAAATTCTTTGAGGCAAGGGCAGCACTTTGACCTTTCTTTTGATCTGCGTTGCAGTACTATTAGGTTGTTCGTATAGTCTGTATCAACTGCCCGGTTGCCAATAAATCTTCGTATGTATAATTGTTCTGGCAGATACTCGCATTAACTTCACTTGGCATAAATTCGGTTTAAACCCCATGGGTTTCCGCTGGTAATTACAGGTCCTGATTGATTAAGCAAGCCAATTAACCCCACTTCTATGCTTCATGTTTGCTTCAGCTTTCACTAGGGTCGAGATTAAAGAAGAAACCAAGCATTTCTCTCCGAGTAAAGAAAGTGGCGCTACCTAGCGCACGCGGGGAGCTGATGAATTGGTGTCGCGACCGGGAGGAGGCGCTGTCAACCTATACGGAGCTTACGCGGGCCGCGCGGGTCGTGAAGCTGCTGGGGATGGAAGGTTGGTTATGTCATCCAACATGAATATCATAGGCTCTGAAGTCAGATATCAGTCTTTAAAAAGTTTCCATTAAGGGCGGTAACCGTTTGTTTCTAATGACATGACTGTCCTTAGCGCTGATGGTGTAATTTGGGTGATGACGACAGTATATGGTGCGAGTTGGTTGATTTGACTAGCAATGAGGATCGGGGTAACTGTGTGATATTCGGGAAGATATGTGTTAGCGGTGAAATGGTAAGCACTTAAATGATGATGTTTGGAATGACCTGATGTGATCGTATAACAGACGCACACACCCCCGCTCGTTGTGTATTGCGGGATAACTACCAGTCCCAGTCCGTGTTCGGCTACTACGAGTCTCCCCAGGATCTGCGTGGATGTCTCGCGCGCTGGAACGAGGGCTACGGCAAAAAGTAAGCCACCTTGCCTTGCCTTCATTGTCACTAGCGGGGCTGTCTGTGATGTTATCCAGTGCTAAACGAGCTTTCTGGACGCCCTGTGGGGGTGTCGCTGGGGACGTGGGAAGGGGCACTTGCTCTTGAGGGTCCAAGTAGGTTTAGTTGGATAAGAGGGTTAATTGTGCTCTGATAAGGCTGTTTGACTTGCTAATGCTGTTTTGTTTAGGGCGAATGTATTCTTCTGGACGATGTTTTCAGAACTAAAAGCCCACAATGGCGATGTTAGTTTGGTAAATATGCCCTTTGTGTGGTGCTATCTGGACGTACAATCAGCTCTATCGGGAAATACGAGCGTTACATTAAATGCCGCTCTGTCTTGTATGCTCCGTCGTAACATGGTACTAGTGAAAACTGTCTTTGTCGTGTGTAGATGTGTACACGTGATTGAGATCAATGGTGCCCCATTGGCGACATACCCGCACAAGCCTCGCCCGTCTACCGTCACCCTCGAGGTGACCGCTAACAACTGGACCGGAAATGAGCAGCATTTGGTCCTTATTCTGAAGAGTCACTCAGAGGTCACTTTCAAGGTGACAACCTCGGCTCGCATCCAAGGCGCTCTGGATATTATAGTGAGTTTGTCGTCATTATGTAATATATCACGTCATCATCCGTGGCTGACATGGTGTGTATTAAAGCATAGAGTTAACCGGATGGTGGCTGTCCATGTTTGTGGCTAATTGGCGCTCAGTCGTGTCCTAAGTGGGGTGGGGGGGGGGGGGGGGGGGGGTCCTAAGTGGGGGTACGAGGAGGACGGGTGGTGAGGAGATCCACCGTCACTAAGTTGCTGCTAGCTTGTATCAATGAATGTGCCCTGACTGCTTGTCCGTCCCCACACCTACACCCGCACGCACACATCCACACCCACACACACACCCATACACCCACCCACACATGTACGCACCGCATACTCTCTCCCATTCATACACGCGCAGGCAGGCACGCACACACACATGCACACACCCACGCACGTACGCACCACACTCTCTCACACATTCACACACGCACATGCGGGCAGGCAGGCACGCACATACCCACCCTTCCACCATCACTGCCTATCTACAGGCGGCTACTCCGTATACCAACTCTCCATCTCGCATCAACAATCTCGACTAAGTGCGTATCGGAATGAACTTAGGTTCTTCTCGTCAGTTGACCTTGGCGGCCGGTTCGTAGCAGGTACTTGGGTGTATATAGGTTGTCGGGGTCAGCGCCCATATGCCGCTTAGCGAACAAACAAGTACTGCTCTTCACCCGACCAGAGAACCCCAATCTGTTTACAAACGTCGTTAATCCACTCTCTCACTGCAGCGTGAAGATGGATATATGGATCAGTAGTCAAGGCCACATGCGGTGGTATTGTGTTGGTGTGTTCCTATCTCGGATGCCCGATCAGTTCCTGACCTACTCGCCTCCCCCATGCTTCTCGCCATGTGTGGCATCTTTTAGTTCAAGGCTGTAGTAGATACAACAGATAAAGGGTCAAGTTGCGCCCGTCATAGAGAGTCCCATATACGCTTTACAACACACATTGATGAAACGTCCTACTTGTTGGCTGAGTTTTGCTGAGCAGAGCACTTGTTTTATCGCGTGGGACTTGAGTATTTCCTGCTGGGGTTCCGTGGTCGGGATGGCGCGGGACCCGGTACGAGGCGGGCCATGTTCCTCTGTCGCTCAAGGCTACTACATGTCGACGAGGTCACTCATTACGACAACAGCAACCGCTCGGATCTATAATGTCTGGCTTCCGAGCGTCCGACATATAGTATCTTGGATGAGCGCAACTGTAGTTTGGCGTTTACATTTAGTGTTGAGGGGGTAGTTTAAACGAAGCTAGGATGATATAATTGTGGTCTGCTTTGGGTTAGTGGAAGTTAGATATATGTCTTACACTTAGCATTTGTCCACACCCCGTCGGTTCTATCTATCATGGAGCTGTCATTGTGTGCAATGATAGGTAGTAGGGTTGACCCTTTTTGAGAATGTTAGCCTCTCCTCCACTTCGTTATGAACGGCAGGCTACTTCACCCTTGCTTGTCAGGTAAGAGTTTATTTCTGGGGTCATGACCTGTTGGCAGCGAGAAGCCCCGGCGACAGAGCGAGACGTCCGATCGAGTGCTGGGTCAGTGGGGAGTCTATTCCAACCTATACTGCTCCCTCATTCCCAGCCCAGATATGCAAACCCTCCTTATATAACGCTGTCCACCTTCCAGGAGCCTCGGCCGCCATTTCTTATTTATAAAGATCGTGGTATTGCTGGGAGGTCAAACAGAGGTCAGTCGGGTTATGCGTAGCATCTTGAGTCAATAGCTGTAGTGGCTGGAATGAGGATATCTGGCTGGCCTAGCCAGTTGCCGTTGCACCCATCGAGAGGTGTTTGGTATTGGATGAACTCCGGGCGATATGCGTGGATGGAGAGAGTTGGAGACTCCATGGGGAGTTCGTGTCGACGCTCTGACTACCCCAGCGGGCTGGTCAGTATGTGGGTGGAGGTGGTAGTGGGTGTAATGAGGTCAACTTGCTGAGCATTCTTCCTGCTCATGTTGGTCGACGGGCAGTCAGGTCGTTGGATGCGAATTATATTGCCACTGCTTCATGCAGCTTTAGTGCTATAATAGTTCTATAAAGCCCAGGCTATCGCATTTTGCACAGGTACTCCAACCACCCGCAGTTCGTGGTTCACTGCGCATGCTCACAGATTTCTTATTCGACCTCAAGCCTCGTAATATGACACTAAAGCCGTTTTCACAACCACACAACCACAGCTGCTTGGTTCCCGTTGGCAAGTTTCCGAGCGCCGTACCGCTTGTTATATATAGATAGGGGTTCGGAGCTCGGTGTGGCTGGGCGCTCGGAAGCTTGACACCGGTAACCGGTCGCCTATGTTCGCTGTAATCATCCCCTGTGGAACTCTAGCTAAACCAACCTACAATCAATGTCCCCGCTCGGCCGCGTCAACTACTACGCATTCCACACCGCCTAGATTTACAACACTAAGTTACGAATGTTAGGGTGAGAACAAATTCGCCTCGAGTCCCAGTATCAACCAATGACCTACTGCAGCGGTAAATAGTCCCCGCTGGAATGTAATGACGTCACTAGCCTGTGACGTCAGAACTCTGCGTTACCCAGAATGGCCGGGTCGCGCAGAATGAGCCCGATTCCATGCAGTTGTATAGGACCCCAACAAACCTTTGGCCCTTCTAAGCTGTCCGCCTTCCAATATTTACCTTTCATTTGTAGCTTGCGTTCCGTCCAATGACTAACGATTTGATCCGGCCCTCGTCACACCCTCTCTGGTATGCCGGAATGGGGTATAAAAGCCAGACTTTCCCACAAAGTGTATGCCACGTGGTAGTTACTTCGTTCGAGGTGTTACTATGTCACCATGTGGTGGTCATCACACTTGCTCTGCCTAACTACACGTGGTGTGCAATACTAAATATTTGAGCTAATGGTAAACTTGATGTATCTGTGAATAAGTAGTAAGTTTGTATATTGGCGAGTTTCACCCGTACATGAGCCGCTTGTAGGGACAATGACAATGACATTTATTAGCAATCAATCACGCGCCCTCTAGGAGCATATACAATAGAGTTATTTACATGATTTTGATCAGAGAAAGTGCAACATACAATACAGTGGGAATACAATAAGTGTGCAACTAATTCTACCGCAAAATTAAAGACATTTAAATACAAACGGTACACATTAAGATAAAGCATAATTACAGGGTTGGATTTCTAAGTGAGACCACTGACCGAGACACCTGTAGCTGAGGGTTGTTGGCCATTTAGAGCCAGTTTTCGAATCTCGAGCGATTCCCTTATGAATTTGCCAATGTTTTTACTCAAGAGTTTCTCCTCGTTTCTTATCACCCATATATATTTGTCATTGGGTGACAGGTGAGAAAAATTTTTGTTGTTTATGTCAATATCGTTAAACAATGGGGCTCTTTTATTTTTATTTTTTTGGTATGTGATCATGAAATGTGTTTCGTCTTCTGTAGCTTGCATTGAGCAGCACTGACATGTTCTATCGTTTGGGTTTGAAATGGTTCCCCTCATTGCTTCTATATTTAATGGATGGGAGCTCAGCCGTAGTTGTGATACTGCAGTTCTGTGGTTGATATTGTCTACATTAAGTAGGTATTTCTCGAGTCTAAAGTTTTGTTTGAAAAGTTTGTAGGTTCTCAGTTTATTTCCCCCTTGTCTTCCAGATAGGCTGTTAGTATTATTGAGTTTTTTGTGCCAGAATTTTTCATAGAGAGTTTTCATCGCACCTTCAGCTCTTTTAGCAAATATCTTTATTTTGTTGTCAGGCACGTTAATGTTGTTGTATTGTAGATGTGCTCCAATATGTAGGGATGTCTCTGCTCCTCACCAGGTCCATTGGTACTGTGTTGGTATTATACAGTGTCCGTGATGGTCAGTATGCCGTCCATTGGTACTGTGTTGGTATTATACAGTGTCCGTGATGGTCAGTATGCCGTCCATTGGTTCGTGTGACCTATGATTACATACTAAGACTGGAAGGACTCGTGGTTACATTCTAAGGTCCATGATAGCTTCTTATTGTATGTTTATATTCTAAGGTCTATGATGATTTATATTCATATTTCAAGGTGCTTTTATTCCAGGTTATGGCTTGTGTGACTTCTACTGTGGGGTTTCTATTGTAAGGACGTCTGCTTGTGACTTATTGGTCCCCTTCTCTAATGGCAGGTGCTCGGCTATTGGCTGTGATATATTAATGATGAATGATTGACGCGTCCAGGTCACTGCTGGTCCTAACGACGTTAATTTAAAAGGCTTGTCTGCTCGATTGTTCCATGGCAACAGCTAGCCTGTCCCAAAGTGAACATGGGGCGGCCAGAGCAGTGCTTTATCAAATCGCCTCTCGTTCCCAGCAATAACATGTGTAACTTAACACTTATTTTATGGTATTACCTGTGTAATTTTGGAAATAATTGATTTATTATCTTGATTGTCAAAACCCCGTTCCATTATAGTGCCTTTCCAAGTTCCATAATACTGGGTATGAATGGAGGCGACCCTAAGCTGACCCCTGACCCCTGTCCAAAGCCTTTCGATAAGCACCCTGGTGGGGTAACTGAAACGAGTTGGATGGTATTCGTGTCACGTGACTGATTTGGCGAGCTGACTGATTTGGCGCGCCTTTTTAGGGTCTAGCTGTCAGAAAGAATGACTTAAATGTACACTATCCGTGCAGAGGCGCTTTGAGGGCTTGGTGAACTTAATACTTACGGAGAGGGACGGACATAACCCAAGGACAACTTCTTAGACGGAAACCTCCCCCTGACCCCTAGGTGGCGGTGACAAATTTGGCGGGACAAATGAAGTGAGGACGGGTGGAACTGGGGCCTGGCTTGTCTGAGTGATGGCCCGGGGCTGATGGGCCAGCGTCCTTGACGGGTTAATTGCTCTGGACCGCGGGCTTTCATGTTTGTGATCTGAATGTAATCGACCAGCACTTGCTTGTTATCAGCCGTAATCCCCTTATCAGTTATGGCAAATGAGGGCGTTATAGTGTACTTAGGGGAGACAGTGGTGGGTGCGTTAGCAGGCCAGCCTGGTGGACTGGGCGTGATGCGGCCATTGCCAGGCGTTGATGATGTGACGTTCAATATGGCGTACAGCGCGTGTAGAGATGAATGAAGTGAAGCATCGATCTGAATGACAAGGGGGATGTATTGATGAGGGGAGAACGAGGTGACTGTAGTGAAGAGGGGTGAACGAGGTTGGATGTAGTGACGAGCGGAGAACAAGGTGGGATGTTGTGACGAGCGGAAAACGAGGTGGGATGTAGTGACGAGTGGAGAACAAGGTGGGATGTAGTGACGAGTGGAGAACAAGGTGGGATGTGACGAGCGGAGAACGAGTTTGGATGTAGTGACGAGCGGAGAACAAGGTGGGATGTAGTGACAAGAGGTGAACGAGGTGGGATGTAGTGACAAGCGGAGAACGAGGTGGGATGCAGTGACAAGGGGAGAACGAGGTGGGATGTAGTGACGAGCGGAGAACGAGGTGGGATGTAGTGACGAGCGTAGAACGAGGTGGGATGTAGTGATGAGCGGAGAACGAGGTGGGATGTAGTGACGAGCGGAGAACGAGGTGGATGTAGTGACGAGCGGAGAACGAGGTGGGATGTAGTGACGTGGGGAACGCGCATAGCAGCAGCTGATATGCCCCCCAAGATGACGTGGGCCTCTCGTATTTCTTCCTCTCGGGTTTGCCGGAATGGAGAGAAGGTACCCATAAGCTAAGGCCATGTGGTTTTTTAAGACGTAAAGATGGAGTACACCATGGAACATGATGACCTCAGATGTCATGATTTCGCTGAATATGTACAGTGGCATTCTTCACCAGAATGATGGTAATGACAAGGATGACATTGATCATCTCCGCAGAACATCGACTCACCATCCAGTCAGCATCCATTGAACCACTCAGTGATATCACGGATCACCGTCTACTATCACCAAGTGATCCATCAACTCACTCATATCACTGATCACCGTCCACTATCACCAAGTGATCCATCAACTCTCACCAGTCCTCACACTTACCTCTACCAGTTACTTCTACCACCGTGATGATGGTGACTCTGACGTCATCTGCCACCCATACCCTCCTCTCCCAATCATAACCGGTCCATCCCGGAGTCCCCCCCCCCACTCCCCGACAAGCCAGGCCTCACTACTGTTATCACCTCATGTCCCGCGCTTACCCACTTTCTCCTTGACAAATGGCTGCATGTCGTGATACGGTTGCCAAACAGTCATTTACTGCACAATCAGCAGATCCAGCTCTGCTTGTTGGATGGCCGAGTGATAACACAGGCTCTCCGCCTGCCGTGAAGACCCCCATCGAACATGCAAGGCCGCAGGCTATCTGGCGACACCAGCTTTACTCGCTGCCACGACCCAGCCATAACACGCGATCAGGGCCATCTCAAAACGCTGTTGTGAATGCCGTCCCCCGAGCCGATGCTTGTTACCAGTGGTAACCAGTGAACACGTAACCAGTGGTAACCAGTGAACACGAAACCAGTGGTAACCAGTGAACACGTAACCAGTGGTGACCAGTGAACACGTAACCAGTGGTAACCAGTGAACACGTAACCAGTGGTAACCAGTGGTAACCAGTGAACACGTAACCAGTGCGTACTTGAAGTGCTGGAACGGCGACGATACGGGACGCAAGGGAGACTCAGTGATGGCGTGATTTTGCGCGACACTGCGTCACCGGGAGCATGTCGTTCCTCGTCCCTACTTAGCCTCAGATTAACTCACCGTGCAGCCTCTTGCATAGAAGTCCTTCAATTTGCATTCTTTCCTCCGACGAGGCTGCTAGAAGTTACCGTTATAGGACCACGCGGTCGTCTATGTCGAAAATTGGTGCATCTGGTTAAGTTAGCGCGCCATTATTAACATACATGGGAGACCACAGGCATGGTGTTGGTACTCTGTGGTAGGATTGGTTTTTGCCCGGGTTTATGGACGGTTGGGGGAGGGGTCGATTAGGGATCGCAGAGTAGGATAATTGGTGACTGATGACCTGCTCGTCTTGACATTTGTGTACTCCCTGGTAAATAGGGCCTCGCGCTGCTGTACAAGGTTGGCGTGTGTTTTGTCCCAATAAGAATCGCTGATTATTATGTTCATTTGGGGCCAATGTAACACCCCTTCCCCATCCCCTCTCACTACAGGGGCATCGGTGTTTGATGATCGGTCTTAGTCGTCCAGTGCCATCTGTTTGTATTCAAACGCACACAAACTCACGTCAGTGAAGATATATTAGATGAGAGATGGACGAGAACTAATCCTCTTTTGAAACGATATGAACCCTGCCCCATTTCAATACATCAAGTGATGGAGAAGACAAGAGAAGTAGAGTCTTCTCCTTTGATGTTGACCCTTGTTTGGATGTACCCACTTCCTCACTCCCGTCC
Source organism: Urechis unicinctus (assembly GCA_034190875.2). Taxonomy (NCBI): domain Eukaryota; kingdom Metazoa; phylum Annelida; class Polychaeta; order Xenopneusta; family Urechidae; genus Urechis; species Urechis unicinctus. The sequence goes on from CM067352.1 coordinate 61,021,846, forward strand.
CACTCACTTCCGGGCGGTTTTTTTTAACTCTCAAAGACTCGTATGTACATCTTGACTGGTACTAGGACACGGGGTTGTTTTCCGTCATGTTCCAACTGCGTTGCAGATTGAGGATCATTCACACAGTGGATTTTCTCTTTTGGAAAAACAGTTGATTTCACATAAACTAATTGTCTTTATGCTGGGCACCTGCAGCCACTCGCCAACGAGCAGAATTTAGGATAGATCACACCACAACAATACTTTCTATGAGTTTAAGTAACAACCACAGCAATTAAAATGCTACTACTACTACTGCTACTACTACTACTACTACTACTACTACTACTACTACTACCACCCACCATCACCCCCACCGCCAATGCTTCCCACCAGTATTTGCCGTATTATCACTGTAATTATCACCATTAACTGGTAATTTACCGACTTTCACTGCTATTAATAATATAAGTGTTGCCAGCTACACCTCTACGTCAACTACTTACCTTACGACAGTCCTTGTAAACCCACCCGTGTTTGTGTACCACAGACGGATCAGAACGTAGACGCGAGTGGGGTGAGCATGGAACCTCTCCGTGAAGGAGTCGAGGCGCTACATAGTAAGAGCGGTCTGGTGCTCATGGACTGGGTGGCCGGCACCTACGGGCGGCCCGTCAGCTACAGCAGTCTCGACCGCGTCGACCGCGTTGTCCTCACCTTAGACGGCGGAGGTAGGTACTCAGTATAGGCACTCGAGTCTGAAACCGCAACCCCTACCAAGTTTTACACCCTGTGTTTGTTGCATATATCACTAGCTTTTCTTGCAGCCATGAATTATATATAGGTTGTAATCTAATTTACAGCTGTGTTAGAATAATTGATTAAAGAAGGAAGTCCTGGAATCGTAAAGCTGAAATGTAGGCGTGTTGCATAGTGCATACGCCTTTCCGAACCTCCGAGTGACACATAGGCAACTAATGAAATAAAACTGGCAAGGTTGTGTTACTCGTCTGAGGTGCCGTGGCTTGCGCATGGCTAACCACGTGATGGGTAACTGTACAACAACTACACAAGTATACAGAGCTGTGTTTCTCGCATGTTAAATCCTGAGATAGCTTTTTTTGAATAAGGAAAGCTCAAATCTGTACCATGATGGAACTGCATGTATTGTTTGTCTACTAATTACATTTCGCCAACGTTATCCCACTTGAATTTTATATCTTGTTGGGACGAGCTGTGACGGGTAACTTAAGATGAGGTATTCTGGGGTGAAGTGAGTGCAGGTGCCCTAACTTAGGAATGTCCATTGATGGTTTTGCCTTGGGCTCACCTCTCCCCGCGGAATGCATGACTTCATCAGTCCCGAACTCGGCTTTGCCATGTTGCCCGTCTTCTTTACGCTGAAGCAGTTGACCGGGGTCAGTGCTCCCTAGTTGAACTCTGCCTGGCCCGCGGCTTGAGATGCGCTATGAGGCGTTAGACTTGCGCCAGTGACCAGCCTTCGTGATGAGCCTTAGCGATGTGACCGTCCTACTGATGGCGTCACATTAGCCAGGCATTGAGCGGCTGCTGCTGCTGCTGCTGCTGCTGGCCTCATTTGTCTTGTACTCCTCACAGCCGACACTGCCCACTGCTGAATGCCATCTGCTCGGTTTCATACGTGCCCTGTGTAGATTCATGGGGGATAAATCTCATTCATTAAATCTAGATTTGATTTCGATATGTATGTTTGGTGCGGATGGTGCGTTTGTTAGGTTGGTTTGAGTGAGTGGGGGTGAGGTTGGTAGGGGTTGTGTTAGGGGACTGATGTCTTGAGCTGCTGTTGATGTGTATTGGAGGAAGCTGGGTTTAGAATTGAATGGACCTGATGATATTGTGTGAATTAGGCTCCTTGGTAGTTGTGATGGTTGCCCTTATATTTCCATCTCTATGGGGATCTCTCCCTTCGTAAACTTTTTATTACAAATCGAGTCAACAATCTAAACCGAGTGAATATAAGTTCAAGAAGTGTCTTTCTCTGTGTTGCTGTAGGAATTGGTGATTTGTGATATTGCCATGCAAAGGACGGGTGTAGTTGGCAGAGTTGTGTCATCGTATGCAGTAAAGATTTAGTGACCAACAGAATGTTATGCCTGGAAGGTTAACTGAATAATGTTGTTTTGTAGGGGCGGGTTACTTAATGACGTTATGTTGGTGTCTGTATGCAGGCACGGGTTACTTAATGACGTTATGTTGGTGTCTGCAGGCACGGGTTACTTTATGACGTTATGTTGGTGTCTGTATGCAGGCACGGGTTACTTAATGACGTTATGTTGGTGTCTGTATGCAGGCACGGGTTACTTAATGACGTTATGTTGGTGTCTGTATGCAGGCACGGGTTACTTTATGACGTTTTGTTGGTGTCTGTATGCAGACACGGGTTACTTAATGACGTTTTGTTGGTGTCTGTATGTATGCAGAGGTAGGAGGTTTTGTGACTGTTTTTAGGTTGCGTTAATTTACGCCGCTGTTTTGCAAGAATATATTAGTTTTTGCCATGTACGCAGGGATGGTTGACATTGCTGCCACCTATACACGGATAGGTGTGGCCCCATGTTGTTCGCGTGAGTGGGACGACTGTGACATGTTGTTAGTCGGCGAAGGGTGACGTTTTTACACAGGATTCGTTAGCAGCAACTAACTGCCGAGCTCAACGCCGCAGCTTATGTCGAAGGTTTTTCAGGGAGGTTTTGGTTATTAAACCAATTATTGTTTTACAACTAACTGGTGCCGAAAGTGGATTGAGGGTGACACAGGGGCTGCTTGTCTTACCAGAGAACGATGTGCATGTTGCTCGCTAGAATGTGCACGTGTTACCAATCAGTGTGAAGTTATGTTCATATCAAGTTTTGTAGACGTGCGTGATTGTATGTATGTGTGTGTGCTTGCTTGCGTGTGTGTATGTGTGTACTTGCGTGTGCTTGTGTGTGAATTCAACATAGCTTCGTTCATTTTCTGTTTTAACAGTCTTCTTTATTTGTTCGTAACACTATCCTATATTGCAGCCTCTCCACCCACCTACCACCAGTAACACTGGTTCCCTTTCTCGGCCGCCTCTATACAGTTTAACCAATTCGCCCTAATTCCCAGCGCTGATTATTGGTGTAGTATTGCGGCTGGTCGGTTGTACGGAATAACCTTTCCTTTTATGGTAACCCTCAGGGGTAGGGGACACTTATGTTGAACTTGGTTATATCAGCGAGCCCTTATGATACAAGCAGAGCGAGGCAGTAATGGAGAGGGCGCAATCTGTGTTGTGTAAGCCTGGGCTATTATAGCGAGAGGTGCTATCTGGTCTGGTCGCAAGACGGGTCTAACAACCACCACTACCCTCTCACTGCATTCTCTCTCGCCGAGTAGAATCGTCAGAGAAGTTGGCTCCCGGCCATGGTGATAACTGGACCCTGGTGTATGCGCATTTGGTTCTCTGTGAGTTATTTCTTCGTGAGTCGCTGAAAGGCTAAATGAAAATCATGCTCTTACAATGAATTTCATGTACACCACCCCACACACACACCACACACACACACACACCACACACAAATGCACTAGAACAGAGCAACGTATTCCCAATCAGTTCACTTCAAGCAACATAAGTTGCTCGGATGCATTGCATGCAGTCCCGAGCTGTAGTCATGCATGGATGCGTAGTCCCCGTCTGCGTCACGGCTACGTCCACTCTCCATGGCAGACATGTTTGACGCAATGCTAACATAACACGAATCCCAGCCTGCGCAGAAGCCGATGCGCAGGAGATCGGGCTACGTCTACTTTAAATGGCCCTTCTCCGTTGCCGCTAAAATATGAATACTCTTTTTGTTTTAGGGGCTAATGGAGATGGGTGGTATACAACTCGAGTGCCTGTGTTTTTAGTGGGTTGGAGGGGAGATATGAGGGAAGACAGTTGTTTACGAGGAGCCACCTAGCGTGAAAGATGAAACTTAATCAGAATCAAGGCTGTCGATTGTGGAAAAGGTAACTTGTGCCCCTGGTATGTTCTGAAACAGATCACAGGTAACTTGTGCCCCTGGTATGTTCTAAAACAGATCACAGGTAACTTGTGCCCATGGTATGTTCTGAAACAGACCACAGGTAACTTGTGTCCCTGGTATGTTCTGAAACAAATCACAGGTAACTTGTGTTCCTGGTATGTTCTGAAGCAGATCACAAGTAACTTGTGTTCCTGGTATGTTCTGAAGCAGATCACAAGTAACTTGTGTTCCTGGTATGTTCTGAAGCAGATCACAAGTAACTTGTGTTCCTGGTATGTTCTGAAGCAGATCACAAGTAACTTGTGTTCCTGGTATGTTCTGAAGCAGATCACAAGTAACTTGTGTTCCTGGTATGTTCTGAAGCAGATCACAGGTAACTTGTGTTCCTGGTTTGTTCTGAAACAAATATGCTCTGACAAAGGCAACAGGTTATTTGTGTCTCTGGTATGGTCTGAGAGCAGAGCAATCTTTTTCCATTGGCTATATATAGAACCACCGGATTCATCTCGTTGTAAGGGTCGTCCCCCCTCCCCCTTTGTATGTTTGCTTCTCTCCTCTGTTCACCAAGGTCAAGCCAATCAACAGCTCCATGCCGTGATTTAATTTGACATGGCCTTCACCCACGAGCTGACTCGCGCATCACGACAGCGCATTGTTTCCCTGAACGCCTCAATTTACTGCAACCCAATATGCCCTGGCAATCGTAGCCTTCCCCGTCGAGATGATCCCGTAGCACATGTACCGCGTGACAATCTGATAAACGCAAGTCCCACCGGCCTCACACCCGACCTGACCGCGCTAAATTGACGATCTCAAATCAACATTGTCCCATGCTTCTTAATTTCACTTTCGTGACAAACAGAGGAGATTTAGTTGGCGTTGCTGACAGAGTAACAATCGTCTGCCTCGGCTATGCGAATAGAACGCGAAAAGGACGCAGATCTCATTTGAAGCGAAGTCTTATTTAAGTCCCCCTTATTAAATTACCTGTTTTCCTGCCCGCTATCCGTAAAGCTCCAATAAAAATAGAGACGGAGATTGTTCTTCGTCTGTGACATATTGTGCGTTTTATCACCAGCTCGTACTTGTTATACTCAACTCAAACATTCACTTGAAAGAAAGATAAAACAGCAAATGGTAGCTAAGTTGCCCCCAACGAGATTACAATGGTCCTATAGGCACGATAAGGTTTTTGATGGTGAAGGAATCCTTCCCTCCCCGTAAACTTATTTACCCATTGTTACTTTAGTTTCTCTAAATTAGTTCTAACTATGAATTATATATAAATCTCATTTGTGATGTCCCCCCTACCCATTATATTGTAAATGGTGGTTGATCATGGGACGATATTCCAGTTGTGATGAATATGCTGAAGGCTAATGTCAAGGTTGGCAGACTTTTAATGACATTTATCTACAGTAAACCTCTATTATTATTTGAATAAATATCCTGGCAAATTAGGATGTTATCATTGTGTTGTTGTGTGCTGTTGCTGGGCGGGTGTAGTAGAACTGATGGTGGCATTTGTAAGCAGTTTGTAGTGAGGAGACCCTGCATGCTCTCACTCGATGACAATGTCAATGGCGGCTTGTCTTGTCATAAGCAGTGCTCAACATGGCCATTCATTGTTGCCACAAGGCCACTGTGGACTGAATATGTTTGGCTGACCTTGACTCATTAGAATATGATGTTGAATAATGAATAGATGTTGGGCATGTTTAAGGGTTGTTCACCTGCTATACACAAGCAAATTAGGCATGATTGAATGGAAGAAGCTCACTAAATGTGGGGCTTTTATGTATGAGTGATGGGTAAGGCCTGTACTTGGCATAATAGGTAAACTGATGTTTAACTTTATTTACAGAACAAACTAGCTGTACCATATAACACATGGACCCCTCTTATGTGGATGGCTTCTTGCTAACCATAAATCAGCCCCAAATGACCTTGACTCCTGAGTTATTAGTGACAAACTTACTAACAAATATCTTGTAAAATCTCTGGTGCATCTACTTTAAAAGTTAGCTAGATTCCTGATATAAGAACTCTTATGACAATGGGCCGTAACAATCTGAACATAAGCTCTGCATGACCTTTGACCCCAAGTTATTATTTGAAATATCATGGACCATTCAAAGTCTGTGAAACATCATGATTTAATCTGGTCATAATTTTTTTTTTAAATCATGTCAAAAGTAGCAGGATTTTGTGAAATATGCTTCTTCTGTGTATAGGTGTGATAAACATCCCACCAGCTACTGGTTACTGTAAGGGTGGGTATTATGTTTCCAGATAAACTTCCACTTTACTCGCTCCATCCTGAATCAGGAAGCATGAACATCATAATGAAGGAAGCAATGACAGTGGAATGCAAGACAGGGGCAAATGGTTGTCAGTGTGCAGAAGGCCCATTTACAAGTAAGACATCCTACTGAATGATTCATCCATCTCCTCCTGTGTAAGTCTCAACACCACGCTTACAACAGGCAGAATATTCCAGTGTTTGTCTGAGTGTGAGATATTGAGGCACTTCACTGACATTATTTCCCCATATATTCCCTATAACTTTGCAGATTATCTTGTGTTCTAATTGAAAGTAATGTTCAGTGTTTGGCTTCTTGATTTCCATTTACTTATACTTGTGTTGATGTGCAAATGTAATGCATCTTCAAGATTGATTCATTGGTTGTGGAACAGTGCTGGCGAGGTAGCACATATATTCTACAGTCTTGTACGTACGTACCCTGACCCATCCCCAGTGTTTAATCGTGATGAAGCCCATGTGCTCATGTGTGACTGTTACCCGTGTAGCGTTCAGGACTGGGGCACCTCGCCAGCTCCAGGCTGAGTCTAATGGACCGTGCTTGTTCCGCCGTAGAGAACGCCACCCACCTGCTGCTACATGCCCCCATACGTGGCTGTGGAACGCTGCAACTAACCACTGGAGACGCCTCTCTTAAGACCTACTCCAACAATGTGAGTTGCCTGCCATGAAGTGGTCTGTGTGGTATAGTGTATGCTTGAGGAACTATTGACATTATCATTGATTTACATACAGCAATTGGGCTTAAGATTTGGCTGTTATTTCTCTTAATAAATCTCCGATCTCTAACTCTTGAGGAATTTAAGTGTAATTTTGTTTGTGTTGTTGATTGATGCACCTGAGTATCAGTGCTTCCACAACTGGATATATCTCGTTTATTACCATGGTTTTTCTCCAGGTAATCCTGCATAATGATGATGCTGTGAGTGAGGATGATTGGATCATGTCCGGCTCAGGTGTAGGGTTTGAGGAAAGCACCCTGGTTGATGATGAGGATTATCGCCAGAGCAGTATCTCGTCACCTGCAGCCTCTGTACCTTTCACCTGCCAGGTGTGGAAAAGTTCACTAACGACCATTGTTCAGCTGAATAATGCAGTTATTAGCCTCATAAATTGCATGTTAATTAAGATCTACTCAGATGTTTAGTCAGTGGGTTTTACCTCCTGAATGTTCAAGCTCTCCTTGGATCACTAGGTTAAAGTTGTAGACTCGTACTGGGCTTCCGGTGGCTTAGACAAACATTAGGGTACTTATCATCTGGAACAAGTTTCAATCGCAGAATGGGAATCGCCTGTTGCATACATTTGTTTGCAAAAGCATGCCTTATATCCAAATTAGTTTCGCTCACCATTGGAAACATTTTCTTAGGATATAGGCCGAGTAATTTCTCTAGGAAATTGAACGAAAATATGATAATCTGAATAGAACTATACTTCTTGCATGGTGTATCCGTTGAGTTGATGCCATTGTTATGTTGTTTATCATAAGTTGATTTGAGATGCCGTTGCTTGTGATTGATATTACTGCTCATTAACATGCTCCACTAGTTTTCTTATGGAGGACAAGTGTTGAGGTTGATTATTTCTGGGCCTTTGTCTTCATTTATCTGTTCTTCTAACACGCACAAAATCAAAATCAAACTAGGTACATAGCTTTACAAAATGTTATTTTCCAAAACAATGAAAGATATTTAATTAAGGTGTCTGATTCCCCATTTATATTGTTAACAGATATTCGTCTCAAGAAATCCAAGAAATATCCCAAATTGAAACATTTAAGTTTAATGCTTGAACATCATCCGACTCCCAAGTGTAATTATAGCTTAATGAGGTTGCATTTTTTCTACGCGGACAAGACAACTGGTCCGTATTGGTGTCCTCCTGCCAGGCATTCTGCCTGGCATCCTGCCAGGCATCACACATTCTTGCTGGCCATATTTTCATGCCATGATAACGTGTGTGTTGTAGTACCCGGACCCGACCCGGGGCAACAGACCAGGCGTCACTCTGGACCTATACCGTGATGAGGCATTTGATCAGCCCTATGTCTCCACCCCAGTTGAGATCCTCAATGGCCAAACTGTTTACGTGGAGGCTAATGTCATTGGAGGTAAACAATTATATATGTCATTCAATGAGTCCCAGTGTGGATATAGCACAGCAATAAGTTTGAAATTATCTTGGCTTTTAAATGCCTGGTACATGAGCTGGCTAGTAAGACCAGGTTCAATAAAGCACAGTACCAAACAACACACTATTGAGGTCTCAACTTCTGTATCCATGTGTCGCTTGGTTGCTTAAGTGACAAGGTCAACTAGAAATGTTGTTGTGGCTATGATTGATAAAGCATTGATTGATGGATGGTTGGCTGACAGACCCCAATCTGCGAGTGATGGTGAGGGATTGCTGGATGCATCCTGTTAGCCCTCTGGGACTCCATCATGAACGACACAACATTATATCGGATGGGTAAGTGCTACTTGCTCCTTGATTGTGATACATTCAGAGGCTTGTAATACAGTCAGTTGTGACCCACTGTTCCATGTGTTTTTAACACTATTTAACTCACAGTATGTAAACCAGCATTTTATTGTATACTCTATTCTATTGTATACTATCTGGCAGTTTTCCCTACCCATGGTGTCACCTGCAGCGTCTTTTCCCTTCCCACAGTGTCACCTGCTGTGTCTTTTGCCCCACCTGTGGTGTCACCTGCTGTCTTTTGCCCCACCTGTGGTGTCACCTGCTGTGTCTTTTGCCCCACCTGTGGTGCCTCTTGTCCTTCCACCATGGATATTCTTCCTGTAGAATGATTGCTCAAATTCAAATGATTTATGCAGCTATTACCATTATGCCCAATTCAGTCCCTAAATATAAGTAAGACAATGTATCAGTCATATCACCACTACCCAACTATATCTAAGTCATGTCACCACTACCCAACCATATCTAAGTCATGTCACCACTACCCAACCATATCTAAGTCATGTCACCACTACCTAAGTCATATCACCACTACCCAACTATATCTAAGTCATGTCACCACTACCCAACCATATCTAAGTCATGTCACCACTACCCAACCATATCTAAGTCATGTCACCACTACCCAACCATATCTAAGTCATGTCACCACTACCCAACCATATCTAAGTCATGTCACCACTACCCAACCATATCTAAATCATGTCACCACTACCCAACCATATCTAAGTCATGTCACCACTACCCAACCATATCTAAGTCATGTCACCACTACCCAACCATATCTAAGTCATGTCACCACTACCCAACCATATCTAAGTCATGTCACCACTACCCAACCATATCTAAGTCATGTCACCACTAGTCAGTAATGTCTCATTCATGTGACGACTACTCAAACATTTGTGTCATAACTACTGAACCATGTCACAACCGTGTCACAACTGTTGAACCATGCTTCAGTCATGTCACAGTCATGTCACAATTACTCAAACAACCCGTAGTTATGTCACCACTATTCACCACTAATCTGTACCACGACTACCATGCCATGTTACAGTCCTGTCACAACCACCAACTCACTGCCATGTCACATCAGTTTTGTAACCCCAGGCTTTATGTATTCCTACCACCCCTCGCCCTTTCTCTCTGGCCACCTCGATTGAACCCCAGTGTGTGCTGGGGAAGAATTGCAGTCCTGTCACTCTGCAGTTGATGGTTATGAATTGGTGAAGAGATGACATTTCTCTGCATGAATTACAATAAAATCACGCTGTAAACCAGCCATTAGATGGCAACATTAAACAGGCCAATGGCAGTCAGGATAGTAGAAGGGCCTGCTAGACACCCCACCACTCCTGTAAGACATCAGCCTCTAGCCTGTAGCAGTGGACTCGCTGCTTCAGCTTTTATTACTGTAATGAAAGCCCGATGCCTGTGGGACAGTCAGTCAAAGTGGCTTACAGAATTGACTTAGGTAGTCTTTGGGGTCGCTATGGGTTAATAGCTGCATTAGGCAGGGTGTGTTTTTGTGAGGGGCTTCGTGTGTGTGTGTGTGGGTGTGGGTGTTTGTTGCTTAGCTGAGGGAAGTTCTCGTCGGGAGCTGGTTGGGGAGGGCCTGGCTGGTGATGTAGATAGGGGAGATAATGATCCATCATTTGTCACACCTTACATGCTTCATATGGAGTTCACATCTTGTCTGATGTGACTGCAAATTACTCTCTGAAAAGATAAGCTGCAACACCCACCCTACACATACCCAACATGGAAATGTGCATGCATACAATGTCCAGGGCCCTTTATTGGACTAAACTGAACACCAGCTTGCCATTATCAGACACACTGCTTATCTTTCCTTCTTATGTTTAGCCAATCACTTTGATCTGACCCTCCATGGGAGCTGCTACCTGTGATGGTGTGGTTAGCTCTGTCACCCTCTACATGTTCCATCCCAACGTATGAGAACCTGGTGTCTTGTGACTCGGATGATCACATTAAATGATCACGCCATCTCTGACAAAGTATGCACCTGATGCGACGTACGTTCAATGCTGCAGGGGTGGAGCTTCGTTCCAGTTGCATGGGTTTTACAGCCTGGTCTGGGCAAGGGGTTTGTTCCAAGATGGCCGATACTTAAAGGGAGCTACCCAAGCATCTCCATCCTCCTCATCCATCACTGCCCCGATATCACGTCATTGTTGGAAGTGATGTCAAACCCCAATATTAACATTACCTTCCCTCAATATTATCTTATAATGAATGACCCTGAATGATGTTTTATGACCCCTTGATCAGATTTTATCCGGTTTATCTGCAGCAATACACAGGCCCTCGCCTTACAGTGCTTAGTTCTTTAGCACACCTGTACCTGATTAGTGGTTTCATTAGCAGTGCTCTTGAGCAGAGCTTATCACATACATTTGCTTCGGCGTCAGCTGATCCGTGAGTCTGTCTCTGTGTCCAGCTGTAAGTAAACTTGGGTGGCATGTGTTCTTATTAAGCAAGCTACCTTCCCCAAATCACACATGGAACCTTGTGTTGATAATTTATAGCAAAAATTTGTCCTATGTTAACCTATGGAGGATAACGTTTGAATCTAGCTAGCCCTAAAAACATTTGGACACCTCATAAGTTGATGGCTGCTAACAAACCAAATTAGACACACCTGCCCTTGGTTATTAGAGAAAAACTCATAAAACATCTGATGTCTATGTTATACCAATTGAGAATGACTTAAAGTGGCACATTAATTCCTACAGCAAGCGAACTGGCCCACATTACACATGGACCCGTATGATGATGGCTGCTTGCCATCTAACAATTAGCTCTTTATGACCTTACAAAATAGTTTGTGCTGTGTTAACCCCATTGTTTATGCATTTTTATGCCACATTTCTTATAAAACAAGCTAGCTTCCACAATTTACACATGGACCTGTCTCTGGTGTTTATGGTTCCTTCCTTGAAATCAGCCCTGCCTGACCTTTGACCTCTGGAGTTATTTGATAGTAACATGATACTATTTCTGGTGCAGTGTAAACCTAGTGGGGAATAATACTGACAGCATGTATTTACCTGTGATGTTCAGCAAAGCTTATCACTTCACTCAGATGTCCATTGGTATGTTTGTTTCTGTAGGCTCTCAGCCTGTTTAAAAACGCGTGCGTTTTCTTATTAAGTGAGCTAGCTACCCCAAATAGACTGCGTATGATAATGTCTCTGGTCCTCTTGTAGGAGTCAGTGCCTATCATAGCCTGACCTCACCACCTACGCCTCACACATCCTCAAATGACCACATTTCTCTCATCACATTTGTCCTCTAGCTGCATTGAGGAGACCACAGCCTCTTGGTTGGATGATCCGGGTCTGCCACAGATGGAGAATTACGGCATCCCTCGTCGCTTCCGCTTCGACTTACTCAAATACTGGGATGGTGTTTACAACATGGATATGTCGTGTCATCTGGCTCTTTGCTCCAGAACCGACCTGAATGTCCGCAATGAGCCACCTCTGGTGCGTTCTCTATTTCTTTAGCTGTACATATGTAACGTACACGTTATGATGCTTCAGAACGTTATGATTTATGTATAAATATATGTGTATGTATATATACATATGTATATATTAATTATATATATATATATATATATATATATATATATATATATATATATATATATATATATATATATATATACATACATACATACATACATACATACATACATATATATATATATATCATTGTTCCCATTATTTTTCCAGCAGAGGTTTTCATATACCTTTACCCAGGTGTCATGCAGTCCCTTTGTGCACTTTTGGTGGCCCAATTAGCACGTTTTTAAATGCTGTTTCATCTGTTTTAGGTTACTTCCAAATTTTTTCTCATGCATTGTCAATAATTCTTACCTGTGTGTGTGCAGTGCATGACACAGAAGCGGTTCTGCCTGATTCAGAGGATGCACAACGGTTCCTGGCCCAGCCAGTGGAGCAGAACATTACACCAACGGGAACTCATTCTGATACAGAAATACCAAGGTGAGCTGATTCACTTTGGCTGCACACTTACAATGTCACTACATATTCATTGTACCTGTAATATACCTATTTAAAACACTGCTCTCCCCATACAGAAGTAACACCTTCATCATACAGACCACACCTGCATCACATATCTACCTAACTTAAATAACACCTGTATCTCACTAATTTCTCACCTGTACCATACCCATATCTCACTCATACCTCATCCATATCACACCTGTACCTCACCAACATCACACTTGTACCACACCTACATCCACTTGTACACATATTTAACACCTGTACATCAACTATATTACACCTGTTACAACAATGTAATACTATTATATCAGTGACTTGGTCGTCTCACGTGGTTCAGCCTTATTTATTGATCCAACATAAGTTGTCTACAGTAAAAACAGCCAACCTAATTATGGCTCATGTTTAGGTCCCTCTTAGTTTAGAATGCTCATGAGAATTTATCAGCTGAACTCAGCTCGTTAAGTGATGGTAATTCCTGTAGAAGGCAACATCCTTGGTCAGTGTGATATAAAGATTCATAAGTTTTGTTACTTGTGCATATTTTATGATCTTTCCTGTTGGCTGCACATTGTAGTGTACCTGTAGTGTCAGTTCAGCGTTAGAGCATCTGCATAGCTGTATTCTGAGGAAGTCATTTCTTGAAAATGACGTGATGACTGTGCGTATTCTGTAAAACAGACAGAAAAAGTGAATGCTGGGTGGATTGTATGTTTGTGGAAGAGTGGGCAGGAGGGCTTTACAATGGATATGCTTGTATGTTTAGATGCTTGTATCAGCATGTGTCATGGAAAACTTAGTGTGGGGTTGTCTTGGGATGAACTGATTGAATGTCAGGGACTTTGGGTATTGCAGTCCTATGTTCCAACTGCGTATTGTTGCAGAAACAAACGGGATTTTATCCCATGTGACATCAACGCCTGTGGAACCTGAGACTCAGCCGCAGAAGAAATGTGAAGATGTCATCAATGTGGAGGGATTGGACTCGGGTACTGTAGTTGGCATCGCGTTTGCTGCGTTCATTATTGGTGTCCTACTAACTGGAGCACTCTGGTATATACACACACACACAGGTAGGTGGCCGACACGTCCCACATCTGATTATGTGTTCTTTTAATATCTACAGATAGTTATGATCATTCTTATGTTAGTCTGATATCTAAGTGGTTTTGTCATCATAGAAGTGTTTCATTTATTGAGAAATAGTTTTATGTTTCATATTTTATTGTTTAATAACTTTATTTGTACTGAAAAAAAACCACCCAAAAGTCCATGATAACACACCAAAAAATTGTTTGAACAGTCTTTCCCCATCCTTGTTGAGTGGCCTTGATTTATTCCATCAGGTCCTATTATGAAGAGAGGACATCGACCCCGGTCAGCTGAGACCAGCGGTGAATCCACTCCCAGCTCTACAGCTCCGATCACCATACATCACATCCACCACCACTGAGGCATGAATACACCACCATCACTGCACCATGTGCTGCAGTTACCCTCAAAGTGAAATTCCCCACACCCTGTGGGTACCTACTCAACCGGACTAATTGATTTTCGTCAACAAATACCTCAAAAACTGTTTGTTTCATCCAGGCCTGTGGTGACTGAGGCTGTAGTGGGTGTCATTAAGGCTGGCTTGTTCTGGCTGGAGTAAGTGTCAGTAAGGCAGGTCTGTTGTGGATGTAATGTGTGTCAGTAAGGCAGGTCTGTTGTGGATGTAATGTGTGTCAGTAAGGCAGGTCTGTTGTGGATGTAATGTGTGTCAGTAAGGCAGGTCTGTTGTGGATGTAATGTGTGTCAGTAAGGCAGGTCTGTTGTGGATGTAATGTGTGTCAGTAAGGCAGGTCTGTTGTGGATGTAATGTGTGTCAGTAAGGCAGGTCTGTTGTGGATGTAATGTGTGTCAGTAAGGCAGGTCTGTTGTGGATGTAATGTGTGTCAGTAAGGCCAACCTGTCCTGGTTGCTGTGTGTGTGTTGGTGTGAAAGGTCGGTTGTAGCTGTCATAAGTTGGTGAGCCTTCCTCAACAGCTTCAACGTCTTGTCAGTGACTCCAAAATCTTCTTCAGGAAATATTCACAGTTGTTTTTTATGTAACAGTGGGTGATGCAATCTTATGGTCTATTTATTTCTTCATTGCTCTCTGGTATGAGAGATGGATAGGAGAGCATGACAGAGAGAGAGAGAGAAAGCAGAGGAGGTGAAGGTCGCAGCACATGCCTCATGTGTGGATGCTACAGGGAGATTGAGCGACAAACTGTTCTCTGTATAAGCTTTAAGAAATCTTCCCTTGGAGGGGGTGTCAACTTCTTCCATTGGATACCTCCGATATGGCCGTGAATGGTCTACTGCCACCCCGCCCGCTCCCTCTTCTCGTATAGAAGGGATTGTAGGAGTTGTATAGACAGATTACCTGCCCTCTCGGTTCAGTGAAGGGCTCCACATAGAGTGTAGTCGTCGATGTTTTCACCTGTATTGCAGCAGCAAGAACTGTATCGACGTGTGCTCGCAGCAGACAGCATCTCACCTCAGCTTGTGCGGCTCGTTTCTCCTGCATCTGTGATGTTGGACTCTATGGAGTCTGTATCTGGAGTCAGGTCACGTGTAGAAGGAGTGCTGTCTGAAACTTGACCCGAGTGTACTGACACCCATGCCATTGCTGTGGCAACTTCCCATGTTGCCATATTGTCGTCTTCTTATTGAAATCACTCGAAAAAAACCTCTTATGCACTAGTCCATTGTTTTCATTTGAGGGGATTACCTATAAAAAGGTTGGAAAATAAATCTCAGGGGATTTAGGAGTCTTAGAGCCTGCTGTATAAATATGCCTATAATTCATTCAAGCAAGCATTTCTAAAGAAAGTTGACTTGGTCTACTGTGCATTTTGGTCAAAGATTGTGTATGAAATAATATGGATGTATCATATGATTGTGAATTTAATATGTCTAGGCATTGTCTTGTTCACCTTAACAACCATATATTTATGGGGATGTGTTGTTTATAACAGGCTTCACAAGTGCAGCTTGAAAATCCTGCTAAGTTGGTTACTCCGGTCATCAACTCGCCACTCCCCTATTACGAGGCATGGTGCAGGTTGTCTTACTTTTAGCATTGCTGTTGTTGCTGGCGAATATCCCTGCTTATGTGGGCATTGTCGAATCAATGGCCTCTAACGGCTGTGGTTTATATTAATATCTCTGCGATGGGGGTTCTGACCTCGGTGAGATTGGTCTAGTACCAATAGTGGATAGGTGGTCAGGTTGTACATAGCTTAAACTGCCCTTCAGTGTTAGCCATTGTTGGTAATTGCTCTGTGTGTTCACTTAACCATGGCTGTCGATTACCAGCCCTGTAAGTAATGGATTAATTATCATTCTTGTCCTTCCTCATTGTCGAGTCAGAAGGAAGGGGATAATCTCTCGTTTTTAAAATAATGCTAATATATACCTCTTGTGGTGAATTGATCACATTGTCATACGTGAGACAAAGAAAGAGTGCCAATTAATAGACTAGAAGAGGCCAAAGATTCCTTTAATAAGCTAAGGACCTCATAGTAAGGAATGTGGAAATCTACCTCCATACCTTAATGCCTCTTGAATCATTATCATCCCTTCCCACTCCCTGAAATAAGGTCCTCTGTATAAGCTTGGATGGAAAATTAATAGTCATTCATTGAATATGTTTCATTTTGGTCACAAAAACAGCTTCGTTATCAACTTGTATTTTGTCCCATCCGAACAGGCATCTGCGTCTGATCACAGATGACAATTTCCGCAGCAGTTTCTTAATTCTGTGTTTCAATTTATAGTTCTACCTCTGTTAAGGCATCTCGATTACCATATCATATCTGGGTCATGGCAAGTTGTTGAAAAAATCTGTCACTGACTCAGCAGAAGTCTACATTGTACAATTAAGTTATTTTCTGACACTGATTATTACTACAGGACAAAGTTCTCAGGCTCGTTATGCTATGTAATCGATAAATGAAGTTGCCATGCAGTTTGCCATGACAACTGGGTTGTCATAGAAATGCCATGAACAACCATGACAGCTATAGTTTTGTCCTTATCAGTTATGATGTGTACATAATTTCTGTAGCCCTAGTTAGAAACCAAACCAACCTACAAAACTGCTCAGGAGTTTTTTCTAAGTATTTGTTGATAACTCTAGGAAATCTGATGGGTTTTGCAACGTTTCACTGTTATATCTGTTGTGTAGAACGGAAAGTCACCAGGCTCATGTTGTCTGTTATTTGTGTCAATCCGGTGAAAAATTATGAATATGCATTTGTTTCAGGATCATGCGAGGTTTAAAGATTTATGGAATCTAAATTATCAGGGTAATCTTTTGTTTGTTTCTGTCTCTAAGGTGATTTAAATGAGCTTGGTAGTGCTTTTGGTATTGTGCTAGTGTTTATTCTGTTCCAAGTTGCTGTAATGACTGGTGGCACTCATGCTGTCACCTTGTGAATGATGACTTGGTTTCTCAGAAAGGTGATTTTTTTCCGGATGTTACACATGTTTTAAGCTGTTTTATTGTTGTTGCTGTTTGTTGTTGTGCTTCTGTTGAATACGGGTTTATTTTGTTACATAACAAAGTTACGGCGTAAAACAAACTCCTCGGATGAACTGACATAATGGACACCATATTTGATTGACCTTGAAGCTTAATGTAAGCCAGTTATCTGACCCTTTGACCTTGAGTTTTTGACTTTCGCAATTCTTAGATAGTGTAAGCTTCGGACATGGGATACATTTCCCTTCTTAATGTGTTTGAAAACCTCTCAACTTTGATATGCTGCACCCAATTTTTCCAAGTGCTGTTACATAATTAAACCCTTATAACTATGCTCCTCATCTGAGGACATTCATTTGGAAAAGAAGTATTTTTATATTCTTGTGTATGAGCCTCCAAAGGACCTGTTTTTAAGGAGATGGGTGATATTACATTCTTGCCGCTGTACTTGTCCCCTGTGCTGTTAGAAAAAAGTAACGTTATGACTATTTCCGCCTTATTTGTCTCATTAAGTATTCTATTTGTATTCCCACAAGAATCAAACTACTCCAAACCTTGCTGTTTTCTTGCATGTTTATATATAATGTGTGTATAAATGCAATGACGGGTTGAAGTTGGGATACGGGGGGGAAGAGGGGGGGGGGACTATTTTCCTATGAATGGAAAGTGTAATGGAGCTTTAAATAATTCAAGTATTTACCATGCATTTTCTCTGGTACCTCATTCTGTGTGCGCAGACACTCCAATGAATTGTTAATGTATATGTGCCGTCTTGAGTGTAAGATGTCCAACCCATGATAAAACTCTCTTGTTCATGTCTGATGTTGACAGAAGCAGAATGCTCTTTAGGGTGAATGGGTTTCGTATTTTTGTCAGTAATTCAACATGGCTGACTTATGGAAATCAAAATTGTTGGGGGTCTTATATTTTGTGAATGATAAGAAATTATCTCTTTGGTGATTTCAAACTTTGTATATGTGTCAGCTACAATAAAATAGCATGAACATCCCTAGAATACATCAAACATCAACTAAAGTAATTAACCTGGCTAACAAATTGAAGCATGCAGTTGGCTACAGTGTTACCACAGGCAACACACCTACCCTAAACTGACTTGTTCTTGTCACTCGCTATTGTCTATGTTATTTTATACTCTGTGCATGATATGTTAGTGTATTTATATTATTATTATTATTATTGATACATATATATACTTTGGTATATACAATAATGTACCATAGGTTCATGGGCACGTAAATACGTTGGATGGAGGCGTGTTTATTGGCTCCTGATTTTTGATGATAATATAATTCTTGCAATGATGTCATGTTAACTTTATAATGTAATAAAATAAAATGGAAATTTGAAATGCCGTTTGTCTCTCTAGAGGGACACAAGTATATATCATTAGAGGAGCAATTTCAGCTTCATTGAAAAAAGCCCCCATGGTCCATGGATGACAGGACGTAGGTTGACTACTACGGTAGCCGGCCATCAATAATTTGTTTTTGCTATGCCTGAGTTACCGGAGAAAAATGTGTAGAAAATCTCTTGTCCTACCTAAAAATCTCCAGCAGTGTTCATTTTGGATTAGGGAATGGTTTTCCTACTCATCAAAATCTTGGGTTTCTCTTAATGATATGACACTAATTGGCACCAAATGAATTAACCCGCCGGTATTTTAAAGTGTCTTTCACATGCGCAGTGATATGCTATGGTGAAAGTGATTGAGTGAGTTGTAGCGTTTAACGGCACACCAACGCTAATCTGTTATATGGTGCCAAGGAAGGTTAATAGATGAGATTGACCTGATGACGCAGCTGCGTTCTAGGATAAATGGGGATGGAAAAGATCAAAATGGAAACGATTATCCTAGGGCAAGTCGCCACCAGCCGATTGACTGAACCAGGTCATTTCAGCCTCTCGTCGAGGTGTAATCCGGGCCAAAGTGGTGTGCAACAGATACGGCCGGCCCTCGCAAGGACCTCTATACCCAACCACCAGGATCCCACTGTCAACCGACACGAGTTGCAAAGAATGCCAAGATTGACATGTTGAGAGATGGGGAAAACAAGAGTGACATTTGCACTTGTTAAGCTTGTATTTGAGCTTTGTATTGCCAAGATCTTTACAATAACTCCGGATAACAGGGATGCACTTGGCCTACGGGTACTCACATTTACACCTCATCAGTGTGTCATTGTCATTATTTGTTAAACTAGAGACTTTCATCAAATTAACAATGAGGGTTCCTATTTCAGTAAATGATAACAATTCCAAAGCAAACCATTAATTTATACATCATAATCAGACAATGTGATCATTTTTATAAATTCAAATATATATATATATATATATATATATATATATATATATATATATATATATATATATATATATATATATATATATATATACACATAAATATATATTATATCCATACATATATATATATATATGGATATATATATATTTACATATATATAAATATATTTACATACATATATGCATATATATATATATATATATATATATATATATATATATATATATATATATATATATATATATATATATATATATATATATATATATATATATATATATTTATATGTAAGTGTGGTAGGGAACAGGGAAACTGATTTGCTGACAATGTAGTCTAGCCATGGGTAGTTTAATATCAATCATTTGTGTAACACAGGTAGGTGTAACAACATATGTAGATAGATAAACATGGTTCAAGTAAAAGATATACTTCAATGGTAACCAACAACTGGTGATATTGAATAAAAGCTTACTGCCAAAAGAGTACATTTTATTCAGGTGTTTTACCAACAGAAAATATAACAAACAGGTATTCCACCGACAGGAAATATCACCTCCAGCAGGATATATCACATACAAATGTCATTGAGATATTTACTTATGTACAATGGCAACTTACAACAATGTTAACTTTATGACCATAATAACAGGGACATCTTCTAAACAATCTTTCTTGAAAACAACACTAGCAGCATATCTGTGTCTGAATCATATCATATTCAAAGGAGCCATGTTCAAGACCACCAAATCTACTTCCACCAGGAGTCGAACCTGGATCATCTACCTTAGAGGCAGGTGTGTTAGCCAGTTACACCATGGAAGTGTGGGATTCGGGATATGGACTTTGAACATGGCAATCACTTTGGTATCTAGGAATATGGACCTACAAACTAAGAAATGGTGATAACATGTAACACAGTACCAGTAAGAGGCATTATATGCATGTAAAAAATAGTTTTCCATTGGACACCTGTAGTATGCAGTGGAAACCCTATGTGATGTTCATGCTAAGCACCAGAATGGGCATTGTCTAAAAATATTTAATGATTAACTTATATATACATATATGGAACTTACTCTGGGAAGAACCTCACTTCAAAGTAAACAGACCTCACAAATATGGACTACAGTATAGGTTATTAACATACACAATTGAAACAATACCTAATTACATTAGGAATACCAATGCACTATACTTAGGTAAATAAACAAATATGGTGTGTATATTTATCACCTGGGGTGAAGGACTGGGCAGCATTGACAGTTATTGGGGTGGGTGCTGATGGCAGTGTTCTGTTTAGGAAGGTGGTACCTTTTAGCACAACAAACAACCGAGTTTGTTCAAATTCTTTGTTTGGTTTTGAAGTTCTAGCATCAAAATATACACAGTACCTGCAAATTAGGTTAAAAAACAAGACAATACACAAATTAGTACTTACAATGCAACAATAATCATGATAAACTATTATGATCGAGAAAGGATATGATCTATGCTCTATGAGAAACCAGGTAACTAATCCTTTTGTGCTGAGTGACGATAAAATACTAACCTGTATTATACATACTGTATGATGTGTTCTCTTGTCCTCTTGCTTGTGTTCACCTCATGAATGAGGTATGGCTGCCTGGATGATGATGTTACCTTTCCAGTGCCCTCTACCTCAGTCAAATGTGTCTTGGTGACAAGCTGACACTGATCCAGTACACTGATATCACAATGTGTCCACCTCAAGAAAAGTGTGGGAAACTTGGTAAAATATCCATATGACAATGTATATCAGTAACAAAATTTCATTTAATAATTAGACTTTTGCTGAAAAATGGCAGTTATACATGTCCAAATAGCTATCCATATATTTATTACAACATTGAAATTGTATATAATAGTACCAAATATATATCTCATCCTTACTCAGTTTCACTGTGTTGGTACCTTATGCGATCTCATATGATCTCTGAAATCATAATATCATAATAAGTACACAGATTTTGTATCTGCCTAGGGTCACTCAAATAAGCTCTCTGAATACTAGATCACCCAGACATCTTCCCACCAGACATCTACCACTCTAACATCTCCCACCAGACATCTACCACTCTTACATCTCCCATCAGACATCTCCCACCAGACATCTCCCACTCTTACATCTACCACCAGACATCTACCACATCTACCACCAGACATCTCCCACCAGACATCTCCAACCCAGACATCTCCAACCCAGACATCTCCAACCCATACATCTACCACCAGACATCTACCACAAGACATCTCCCACCAGACATCTCCCACTATTACATCTACCACCAGACATCTCCCACTCTTACATCTCCCACCAGACATCTACCACCAGACATCTCCCACCAGACATCTCCAACCCATACATCTACCACCAGACATCTCCCACCAGACATCTTCCATTATTACATCTCCCACCAGACAACTCCCACCCGACATCTTCCATTGTTAGATCTCCCACCAGACATCTATTACCAGATATCTCCCACTCTTACATCTCCCACCAGACCTCTACCACCAGACATCTACCACTATTACATCTACCACAAGACATTTACCACCAGACATCTATTACCAGACATCTCCCACTCTTACATCTCCCACCAGACATCTACCACCAGACATCTACCACCAGACAACTCCCACATGACATCTTCCACTCTTACATCTCCCACCAGACATCTACCACCAGACATCTACCACCAGACAACTCCCACATAACATCTTCCACTCTTACATCTCCCACCAGACATCTACCACCAGACAACTCCCACATAACATCTTCCACTATTACATCTACCACCAGACATCTCCCAAAAGACATCTCCCACCAGACATCTATTACCAGACATCTCCCACTCTTATATCTCCCACCGGACATCTACCATCTGTCTGGTGTCAGTCATGAGACTATTATGAATAAAAGTGAAACACCTTGATTAACCAACCTACCTGGTCTACCCTATCTGAACCCACGCTACACAATTAATTGCAGTAAGGACCTTGTAAAGTGATCACTGGCACAATAAGTACTGATTTCTGAAATGCATATAAACAACAGCTGAATTTGATTAAACTAACCCACCCGATCCTACCCTCTCATCCTTATAATAACCTACCAACCCCTTACCTACAGCCACCCAACGACAACTTCCCAACCATGAACTAACCCCCAACCCCTGACCAGTTCAAACCAAACATTGCAAGTATCGGTGGCGGGGGCACTACTGGTAACTGCACTATGCATAGTCAACAGTTGAATGCAAGTATATCTTCCCCACCCTTTCTACCAATAAACAAATCAATAACCTCCTCACACAATGAGCAGCCGCTCCAGTCGCACAATATCAAGTATGTATGGGTACAGTGTCCATAAGTGCGATGGTGACAGCACGGATTAAATACTGAAATATGCTGTGAGTACCCCCGTCAATAGCCCCGCAGGACCTTTGTTGACGGAATGTGTCAATATCACAGTCCGACCGAGATGACCCCATTAACCCACATGACCAATATAATTCCCACTGCACTGTCTGTAGTCGGCAATGAGGATCTAATACACCAATAAACATATTGATACCAGTAATGAAAACGAAGCTATGCAACCGATCAGGTGTCAATAAACTTGAAGTAACACATTGACAGATGCGCCGACACGGTCCGTATGAGCGATAACACAAGGGGTCGACATTATACAGCCAAGTAATGTGGTCAGCGTCGTTCCTCTTACACTGAACGTTGCTCATACGTTACAGCATTGAACAAATTATTCAATTATTAATATTTGCGTCAATATACTCACTGGTAAATGTTGAAACTGCGACAAAATTCGTGCCGAATTTTGTCAACAAATCTCTTTGACGGCTCTCAGCTACCACGTTTCAATCTTGGTAGTGTCAGCCAATCAGAGGCCAGAGCGTCGAGTGAATTCTGGTAGCGTTCGACGTTCCCGTTGGCCGACACTACCAAGATTCAGGAGGTTTCTGACCGCTGATTGGCTAACACTACCAAGATTGAACCTCGTCTCACACGCACAGGGAAGAGCTAAGGCGGGTACCCATGAGTCTCTGTTGCACTACCAAGAATGCCAAGATTGACATGTTGAGAGATGGGGAAACAAGAGTGACATTTGCACTTGTTAAGCTTGTATTTGAGCTTTGTATTGCCAAGATCTTTACAATAACTCCAGATAACAGGGATGCACTTGGCCTACGGGTACTCACATTTACACCTCATCAGTGTGTCATTGTCATTATTTGTTAAACTAGAGACTTTCATCAAATTAACAATGAGGGTTCCTATTTCAGTAAATGATAACAATTCCAAAGCAAACCATTAATTTATACATCATAAATCAGACAATGTGATCATTTTTATAAATTCAAATATATATATATATATATATATATATATATATATATACATATATATATATATATATATATATATATATATATATATATACATATATAAATATATATATATCCATACATATATATATATATATATATATATATATATATATATATATATATATATATACATATATTATATGCATATATATATATATATATATATATATATATATATATATATATATATATATATATATATATATATATATATATATATATATATATATATATATATATTTATATAAAGTGTGGTAGGGAACAGGGAAACTGATTTGCTGACAATGTAGTCTAGCCATGGGTAGTTTAATATCAATCATTTGTGTAACACAGGTAGGTGTAACAACATATGTAGATAGATAAACATGGTTCAAGTAAAAGATATACTTCAATGGTAACCAACAACTGGTGATATTGAATAAAAGCTTACTGCCAAAAGAGTACATTTTATTCAGGTGTTTTACCAACAGAAAATATAACAAACAGGTATTCCACCGACAGGAAATATCACCTCCAGCAGGATATATCACATACAAATGTCATTGAGATATTTACTTATGTACAATGGCAACTTACAACAATGTTAACTTTATGACCATAATAACAGGGACATCTTCTAAACAATCTTTCTTGAAAACAACACTAGCAGCATATCTGTGTCTGAATCATATCATATTCAAAGGAGCCATGTTCAAGACCACCAAAATCTACTTCCACCAGGAGTCGAACCTGGATCATCTACCTTAGAGGCAGGTGTGTTAGCCAGTTACACCATGGAAGTGTGGGATTCGGGATATGGACTTTGAACATGGCAATCACTTTGGTATCTAGGAATATGGACCTACAAACTAAGAAATGGTGATAACATGTAACACAGTACCAGTAAGAGGCATTATATGCATGTAAAAAATAGTTTTCCATTGGACACCTGTAGTATGCAGTGGAAACCCTATGTGATGTTCATGCTAAGCACCAGAATGGGCATTGTCTAAAAATATTTAATGATTAACTTATATATACATATATGGAACTTACTCTGGGAAGAACCTCACTTCAAAGTAAACAGACCTCACAAATATGGACTACAGTATAGGTTATTAACATACACAATTGAAACAATACCTAATTACATTAGGAATACCAATGCACTATACTTAGGTAAATAAACAAATATGGTGTGTATATTTATCACCTGGGGTGAAGGACTGGGCAGCATTGACAGTTATTGGGGTGGGTGCTGATGGCAGTGTTCTGTTTAGGAAGGTGGTACCTTTTAGCACAACAAACAACCGAGTTTGTTCAAATTCTTTGTTTGGTTTTGAAGTTCTAGCATCAAAATATACACAGTACCTGCAAATTAGGTTAAAAAACAAGACAATACACAAATTAGTACTTACAATGCAACAATAATCATGATAAACTATTATGATCGAGAAAGGATATGATCTATGCTCTATGAGAAACCAGGTAACTAATCCTTTTGTGCTGAGTGACGATAAAATACTAACCTGTATTATACATACTGTATGATGTGTTCTCTTGTCCTCTTGCTTGTGTTCACCTCATGAATGAGGTATGGCTGCCTGGATGATGATGTTACCTTTCCAGTGCCCTCTACCTCAGTCAAATGTGTCTTGGTGACAAGCTGACACTGATCCAGTACACTGATATCACAATGTGTCCACCTCAAGAAAAGTGTGGGAAAAACTTGGTAAAATATCCATATGACAATGTATATCAGTAACAAAATTTCATTTAATAATTAGACTTTTGCTGAAAAATGGCAGTTATACATGTCCAAATAGCTATCCATATATTTATTACAACATTGAAATTGTATATAATAGTACCAAATATATATCTCATCCTTACTCAGTTTCACTGTGTTGGTACCTTATGCGATCTCATATGATCTCTGAAATCATAATATCATAATAAGTACACAGATTTTGTATCTGCCTAGGGTCACTCAAATAAGCTCTCTGAATACTAGATCACCCAGACATCTTCCCACCAGACATCTACCACTCTAACATCTCCCACCAGACATCTACCACTCTTACATCTCCCATCAGACATCTCCCACCAGACATCTCCCACTCTTACATCTACCACCAGACATCTACCACCAGACATCTCCCACCAGACATCTCCAACCCAGACATCTCCAACCCAGA
>CM067352.1:61048269-61300769 GCA_034190875.2 Urechis unicinctus
TATTAAAATGTATCTCAAATTACAAATAACGACAGTTGATTGCACTTCGGCAATTATTTGCCCGTTCAATACGTTGGAATGATATCGATTCTGACGGATCAGATGAATGATTTAAAAAATTGGCTATATGTTTCTCTTTGTATCTGATGCTGATTAATCAAGGATATTGAATAGATATAACAACTGCCTTGACGGCATTGATAAAGCATTGAGTTATTGCAGAGTGACTTGCAAAGGTAATTGTAAACATGTGGTGTACGCTGATTGTGCACTGGAAGTTGAACCAAATCCAATCTACCAAACAAATAGAGTGACAACAAGTACTTCATTGGAATATACCACAGCTTGCCTCCTCTAAATTTGCACGTTACTTGAGGTGATAACTACCTCTAAATATGACCAATGAACATGGAAGTACATTTTAAACATATTTATTTTCACATAGACGCAGTGAACACATTCATATGTTCGAATACATTCGTATTGTTATGATGAGCACCAATATTAACGTCGTCAGCTTTCCCAGTCCTCTCCGTGACGCCATGGTGGCTGCGATAGTGTCCTGGTTTACTCATGACAGCTTAGCATGATAAATTGGTGCTTTTCACATGCAACTTTGTGCAGCACTAAAGTGGGCGCCATCATCGACCTGCTTGGGTCATCAATAGTCAGGTCGTTAAGGATTCCATCTGAAAATATAACAAGGCCATACAAATATCCGGACCTCTGAATAACCTAAGTGGACACACTGCACAAATGCTGATCATTACACAAGCGTTCTTTTTGGAAATTTTGAAAGTAAATCTGACCTTACCGTGGGCGCTAAGTCACTGGCTATGGCTGGGCTTAGAATACCAAAGCGTGCCCACTGCTGCCACCAAGACCACCATTTTTTCTTGTCACCCGATTTCATCTACAGCCTGACTCTCAAACGGTATTCAGTGGAAAAGTAGGTTACCTGAGCATAATAATCGGTGCATTAAACTACTTTATGAAAAGTAGTCCACCCCTGCTCGGCTGTTGCTGTCTGAATTCTAAACCATGAACATATAACTAAGGATACCGGTTGATTTCATTCTTACCGATATCAAGTCAAAAGTGGTAGTGAATCAGTCACTGAGGTGATTTTTTTGCGCTGCAGTTTATCGATAATTATTAATGTCTAGGTGCCAAGAAGAATCAATGAGGGAAACCCAAATGTTTTGAACCCCTCATAACTTACGAGGCATAGAATTGCGCTGTATGAACCATCTTTAAAGTTGCATATATGTTTGGTGCCAGGTTATATTTTTAGTTTGTTTTCGTTTTTGTCTAGTTGCTAAAATGACTCGACTGTAATCTTTTCAAAGAATTAGGAACATTATATCTTCTATCTATTGTCGATATTGGCTCTTTCAAAACAGCCTCCGAACAATGTTCACAAAAAATTGCAAATGAATGGCGATCCTGACAAGTAAAATTACACGTGCGCAATTCCACCATATTCTGGTATAATCGTTCAAACTCCGCCCGTTTACCCTATTTGGGTTATAATTCGCGTTCCGACTAAAATAAGGAATCGGGCTTTACAAGGCCACAAAAATAGTCACGGGTCGGACTCGATTCTACAAATATCAATTCCAATAGCATCAGGGAATAGGTTTGTATTTCGTTACAGAATTTTCATGATTTTTGAAGAAATGCACCTTTCAGCATAGAATAGGCCATTGGCTATTCCGTTTTCACTAAAGCGAAAAATAAAAAATATTTTACAACTCAAACAAATTATATTAAAGTGACGGTAAATGCAACAATAAGATTGAAGAGCAATGTAGCCCACGTCGTAACACCTCCATTGCCGAGCAGCTCAGCATACGGAACACCACGGTGACTCTTGCTCAATGCGATGAGGCGTTCCACTTTCTCTGGTTCCCACTGTGCGACAACACGGACCGGAAATCCGGTAGAACCACGAATAGGCAAAGGATACACATACGCAGTTGCCCCAATAGGCGGCAAATCACACGTAGCCTTGACATTCTCTAAACCCCAAATACCAAAGATCAAGGATTGAATATGAGCTTCAAACTGTATGCTAGTTCCGACATCAAAGCTCAGGGTGTCCACGCCCACGCCTCTGATAGCTCTCTCTTCCCGAAGGAATCTGACTGCATCTCCACTAAAACCCGGGAATCTCCAAGCAGGATGATTTGTATCAATACTGCCGAAATATTTCTCGGTGTCATTCCAGTATTGGTCCCACCCAGAGCATTGGAAGACGATAGCTCCATCGGGAATTCGTCCCTACTGTTCCTCGTGGTTTATGATATCCTCCACTGAGAGAGCATGATCTGTGATGTCCTCCTCTGAGTCCCGCACGTCAATGGTGACCACTGGACCAGATAGACGATCCAGAGGAATGTCCAGCAGGTCTAACTGTCCCCCTATAAGATGTCGAGGAGCATCTATGTGTGTGCCCACGTGCTCGCCGACGCGGAAGTTATTGTAGTTACTGTAACAGAGGAAATTACAATATTTTCAATCGATTTCATCAGTCACAGCGAGTTATGTCGTTACAAGGGAAAGTGCATGCAAGTTTTTTATTGAATAATTAGAAAGAAAGGCACAGTATATATCATAATAGCGAATACAACAAACCGAAAGCACATTAGACGAGTCAGTCTTTAAACATCTGTTATAATGTAATATCTAGCTAATTCCCCTGTGCATCCCCCATTCATTATCAGCACGGTATGGCCCGCCAAATCGTACTCCCAGAGCACGATGTGACCAGCCTGGTCTATCGTGTGGAGCGGTCAAGAATCACGGGAAAGCAATACAGCTGACCCGCGGGATCCTTTATAAGGACCACAGATGGGTCAGTCGGGGAGATCATCTAGTCAGGGACAGGATTCAGACCGCGAGTTTCCAGGGAGCTTCATTGTTGAAACTAAATAAACCAAATAAGCATCTCTACTCCAGGACTCGTGTTATTCCTCTGGCTAGTCCCCACTGCAGCACATACAGGCAGCAAAGTAACATTACTAAAACGAAGGAGCATCAAAACAAGGAAAGCCTAGAAAATAAAGTATAAGACATCCCCCACCCCCCGCCCACGGGCCTTGATCGGTGATATGTAAAGACTCGAGTATATGTAAGACGAGTTTTGAGGAATAGAATTAACTTCGTGGGTATTACTACTGATATATGACAGCGCAATTCACTACAGTCAGTTTGTAGCCACTTTGTGCTGGTGTTGGAGTCAATCTAGTTTCGTTTGTTAGTGAAGTCGGTCCTTTCATATATATTAAGTAACATTTTAGTATGCTTTCTATGAATACACTTCCCTAATGCAAACCAATATGAGAGAGAGGGAGGGAAAAGTAGTTGCAAGAAAGAGAGAATATGATAGGAAAGGGAAGGATACAAATGAAAGAGAGAGATGCACAGCTTACGATTGTTTGCAGTGTACTCACGAAAAAGGAATGATCTTAAATACAGTATAATTATGCTAAACTCACAAGAAGATATCACCCTCAGATATGTCTTCTAGTGTAGGGGCATCCTGTAGGTCATTGTCGGAACCTTTTCCCCAATACTGGGTTGTTTCGTCTAGTGGATGACTCATATCTAAGTAGGCGACACTATTTGCTGCCATTGCTACATCAGCTGTTGCCATGAACATCGCTACACCTAAACTAATTGAGTCCATCTTGTACGTGTTATGTCCGAATGATACAAAGTTTGAAAATGGTAAATTTGCAAGAAGAACATACCATATGAAGTCATATCAAAGATCTCTTATCGTCAATCACAGCGAGGCTAAGGTAAAACAAAACCACAATTAACTGTTATCAACAGATGGTAGAGATTGAAAAGCGAGTGCGCTAGCCAAAAAGTGTCCAATGCAAGCTGGTGTTTCACATGGCTGTTCGTAGCCCTACAGGACGTCTGAGTAGAGTATAAATGTATATCGCCGTCCGACCGGAACTAGCCTGTACGCAGTGCTGATAAAGGCGATTAGTTAGATCGTTGTGGGCCTAATCACCACTTACCGCGATTTGATTGAGAAATCGAACAAAAAATATTTTGGTGTATCAACATGTTTTTTCTCAGACTGATAACTGCAGATATGAGTTTCGGGTCATTAAATGCGATCTTACACTGGGTGAATAGCAGCAAGATTGTCACTTGAAATTGTAAATCAGCAGAATGAGTAAAATAGTTTGTAGTTGAAAATTCAACCCGTCCATAACTGTCTAGACCAACCTTTAATCGTCCTTTATCCACCCTTCTCCTCTGTGAAAAGTTAATAAGGTGCTGTTGTTTGAGGTCCCTTACTTCCTAAGGCTAAAAGTGACCATGAAACTTTTCATCTGATGCATTCTTGTAAATCACAACTGAAACCTCGTCCGCTGCGAGATTTGGTCCCAGGAAACCGTAAACAACATGGCCGCGCACTTGACTTGGTCTCGGCCAAGCAGCTTGTTTGAGCTCATAAAGCAAACATTGCGAGGCTTGGATTAATGTGAATCTTTGGCAGTTAGTACCACTTTGTCAGTGGAAGCCTGCCATAAGACAAGATGGGAATGAATTGGCAAGCAAATGACTATTTTTCGGTGTTGATGCTGCGAGACAAGCGGGCTCATGGGGCTCTTGAGATGCTCGTTGATGATCTACACACCAACAAAGAGAGAACCTTAGGCAGGTTCTTGTCTCACTCGGGATCTGAAGACTTTCTATGGGGAATTGTCAGATTGCTTGGAAATTCCAATTCAAGGTATGGATCCGTGTTGTGTTATCCATGTATAATTAGTAATTGCAAACATCACTTTAGAAGTTCCAATCAATTGATTTGTCCTTGTTCGAGTTGTTGTCACATACCAACATTCAACAGCTGTCATTAGGTGCATAGAGACTATAGACGCATGCAAACAGCATAATATGTGTCCTAACATGTGTTCCATACTGGAAAGCCCTAACACGGCATTTAACCATCACAAATATATCTAATTGGTCAATGGATATAGATACACATGACACTGGCAGATCATACAGATGACAAGATGTTGATTACTTTTTCCGGTGACAGACTATTCAACGACATTATAATAACTAACCCACTGCATTTAAAGCTAAAGGCAATGGAAGAATATTTGGTACTACAACAGCAAGGATCACCTGAAACCCACATAATAATCTCCCACTGGCCAGTAGACTGCAATTGTTAGACTAGCCCTGCACTGACATACCATATCATTATAACCTAGGCGTCCTGTAAGGCTATTATGTCCCAATTATAGGGTGCAATATGCAGCCTTTATACTTTTTTTATACAATGAACCTCACTCTAATAAGCTCATGGTACTGCAAACTCTTCTGGTGAGCTAAACACTTACTAATTTGCATTCATGAATATAAATTGCTCATCTATTTTATTTTGTTTTCTATTGTTGTTGTAATGCATGATTACAATTTAGGGTATTTTCATCAATATAGGTGGGGTAACAGTTGTTTGCAAGCTCTAACGTTCTATCACCATGGTGAAATTATGAATTTATTATCTCCTGCATAGTTATCATACCTATATTGAAATATCTCAAAGGTATATTTAACAGATGAAGGGTGTCAGTGTTAATGATGAGGATCTGCATCAAATCAGGTCATACCTCTCTCACAATTCAAACAGTCCATTAATTTGAATGCCCAGTGATTATGTCAACTGATAATTCTACGGATCTTTTACTTTAACTTATGTACATTTGAGTGTGTTTATTTGGCTGAATCAGTTGTTGCCTCATTTAGGCCAGGGTTTTTAATGAACATTCATGGTTTACTTTATGCTTACATAGGCTTCTTGGGCCCATGAGGACCAGTATGATCTTAAGAACTTACAGTAAATGCTATAAGAATATAAGAATGATAATCTTGGGAAGATGAAGGACCTGAACATTAACTGGTTAAGCAAAAAATAATTGTATCAGGTAAAAACAAAAATAGCTTTATTGGAAATTATGCCTGCTCAACAACCCTGTCTCTAAATTATGGAATATTACTCTGTTTGAATATTTAATTTCCCTCATACAGAATTGTCACTTATTGTAAACACAATATAGGATGTCATCATATGTTTAATATCTTACCAATCTGTAACACAATTAACCAATACAGTTACCGTGGGGTTATTTACAGGAATATATTAGAAGGTTCCTATTAGTATCTCTGATTCTTATTATTTACCATATCAGAACTATTATCAACAGCTAACCTTACAACCCAAATTGTTGGAATGGACTGCAGTTATTTACAGCATTTATATCCGTGACTGATATTCAAATAGAATTGACTGGAATGAAAGATAAATGCATCACTGTGCTTTACAATATATGTGTAATCTGTTACTCTCTGTTTGGTAATAGCTGCACTAACAAGTGCAAGCTGTCTCTTGCTGTGTAACCTCTGTGAACTGTGCTGCACATATTACCTTTCAATGTTTTCAACAGATCAATACCTGATGATTCCTTGTGAGTTATTATCCCCCTTGCAGCATGAAGTTCTTTTGGCCCATTGGCAACTGCAATGGCCACAAAACTGACC
Source organism: Urechis unicinctus (assembly GCA_034190875.2). Classification (NCBI taxonomy): domain Eukaryota; kingdom Metazoa; phylum Annelida; class Polychaeta; order Xenopneusta; family Urechidae; genus Urechis; species Urechis unicinctus. The sequence goes on from CM067352.1 coordinate 61,054,846, forward strand.
ACCACATTTATGTACCTGCTAGAAGGTTTTGTTGAAAATAGTTGGACCATGGCCTTGATGTGCTTCAAAAGGATAACTTGGTATATTCGATTTCAAAATCATATGAATATAGATATGTGTTTAATCATGCCATTTGCTCTTTAAAATTTAGACCTGGAAGTGTAAGTCTGGAAGTGTAGGACTCTAACAAGGCACCAGCCATTGTTATCTTTTGTTCATTAGTTTCTATGTCTTGTTTTAACCCATCAGTGCATTTGTAACATGAAAATTTAAATGAAGAAGGTCATCATATTTTGAGCCCAGTCATCTGTGGAATATTTGGATCATTACCTCATCTTATAGATATAATTGTCAAATCCAGAAAAATTGCGTAAATCAAATTAAAACTTTCTCACACCAAAGGGTTCAAATGTGATTTAAAAGTGTTTGGATTTTAGGGATTTCTTTCAAGAAAATTTAACACTTAAATCAGCAGTTCAGCTTTATACACATCATCTCTTGAAAGTCCCAGTGCCCTCTTTATCTGGGTCGATATGGTTACCCAAAATAGAAACAGCATACCTTTTAGTTCCAGTCCACCCTGTCATTTTTGTCAAGTCTTAATCTTAAACATATTTATCTTTTTGTGGATGTGTATTCTAAACCTATTGAATGCCCGTTGACTGTTTGGTGAGTCAGAGACTTTGCCCCACTGATAATGGTCCAATCCAGCTCACATATTTTCAAATCTCCAAGCAGCAAGCAAGATTTAGTTTGCCTTGATTCCTATAAGCATGTTACACTCAGTCAATTGACAACATAACTCCCATTAAAACATGATCTCTGAGCTACAGACAAACACTGGGTTTGGGGTGTCCACAGTGTCCCCAAATCAACGAACAGTGCAACAACAAACTGAAAGACACTACAAGGCCATGTTATTGTGTACTTAATATCTCCTTTACTTGGTTTTATATAGCTATCAATGTGTGTTGGCACGACAGTCTAAACCTCATTGTGTGGACCCAGGACATAGTTTTCATAGTGAAAGGGATTTACCACTGGAATTATTTATAGTAAATCAGCTTACAAGTGCTTGGTTATCAGGTAAAATGTCAAGAGTAATTTGGCCTGTGTGCAGTTAGGGCCATGACACAGAGGGTTACCCAGTTATTTATTGGGCCACAATGGGGTGTTGTTATTAAGCGTACCTGTTTATACGTTGTGCAAAGGCTTGATAGGTCACTTGATTGCTCCAATCTACCTGGTGCCATTATTCTGTCATATTCTGTGAATAGGCCCCAAGCAATATCAGGTAATAGAAAGTAATATAACAGCAGTAGTTGAAGAGAAATTGGCTCTGTGAGAGATCTTCAGTGACCAAATTGGTTTTGCTTTTATTTCTATTATTCCTATTCACAACCAACCTTTCCCCCACATTTGTACCCGAACGCCTCTCTTGTTTGATTAATCAAATGAACTGTATGATCACCCAAGCTTCAATCACTCAAGTTTCACCTATTATTCTCCACACAAAGATGAGAGTGAAATACCACACAATACTCCTTGTTTCTATTGCCACAGCCACAACACATTACGTCTAATCTTCACTGACATTAACCAGCCTTGTAGCTTATCCAGCCTTCAGTGTAACAAGTGCCAAGCTTTGCTTGTGAGAGTTATGTAACCCTGGTCATGGAGACCATGTGAGTGAAGTACCTTACCTGTCAGGTAACTAATGTCAGGTATCCCACCTGGCTGATTATATGTTCTCATACACCAACTCACCAACACTCAACCTGCAGCTTGTAAATCCCTCAGGTAAACCAGCGTGTTAGTCAGCTGGGCGGTGCCTCATTCTAGGCGCATAGAACCCAGATACTATGTTGATTGATGATTAACTGTTAATTTGACACAAAGGGGCAGTCTCTAAGGTCACTAGGTACATCATCTTGCTGTTTGAACAGATTGTAGATCACGATGTTGACTGTGAGCTTAAATCCTGTCAATGTTGTCTCAATAAACGCTCCGTGTGGCTCATAACGTGTGCATGTCTAAGAGGGATAAATATCACAATGGCAGTATTGCTCCCTAATACTCTACACAAATACCCTTAGGAGTATGCTCACTCCTTGGTGGTCTGTCAAGAACTATGGATTGATTGGTTCAATCCAAACAGGTAGCAATGTTCCATGCAATCAACTGCAAATGATTTAATAATAACAATCAATGCCTGCTGTGATTGCTTGTTTGCTCTGGGACTGGAAAATGTGAAAGCAATGGCATTCACATTTTCGGTGGCAATTACTGTGAAGTAATCAGGATGTAGCAACTTGTATCTGTACCATATTGAATCATTAGAGGCTGCATCTAAGGAGTGTAAGTGGGTTGGGTACAAACTTGGTGAGTAAGTACTAACCAATCCATGAAGACACTCATCCATCATGTTTACTTGAGGGAAACCTGTCAATTCTTAATGACCTCATTGATCTAAGTTTTAATGCATATGGTTTTGGAAGCTTATCTAGATCTAGTGAAGCCCCACATTTAATGGTGTTCTCCAGGTTCATTTCTTGCTTAATGGATGCATATTTGTGCTCGCCCTGTTGACATCATCACAGGGAACTGACTACTGATCATAATCCTTCTAGCTAGGAAATGTAGCGCTCCATTACAACATACTCTGAGGGTAAATATTCCCTTGCATGTAAGACCCCAAATGTTGACCCTAACTCATATTAAGGGTGAATATTGGTTGATTTATTACAGAGTTGCTGGAAATGCAGCGTACATTCTGGGTACAGTTGCTGAGAGTGAGTCAGGCAGTATGAGGGTGATCTCCCTCACAGCCTCACTACACAATGAGGGTAAACGCATCCTACAGGACCTCACCACCATGCTCACATTTGATGATGCTGAGAGTGTGATGAATGCTGCTGGCACCATGGGAACACTGGTGGGTTGTTACCATGGTTACGTCTATTCAATCAGCTACTTTCCTATTTTTGTCATATCATACCCATTATAAAATGCAATACACATAAGACTTAATATGTTGAAACACAATCTGTGTTGTCAATAGGTTTGTTTGTGAATGCTTTATGTATCAATCATGTTTGATTGCACATTAATGAGGAAAAATATGTTTTTGGGGATATTGTTTTAAATACTAGGCACATGTTAATATGGGTGCATATAAAGTTTGAGCAAATTACGATTAATTAAAGACAAGTTTGGTTCTTTCTCTGTAACAAGTTAGGAATTTGTGAATGTTTAGTTTAATTGAATATAAAATAAACATGGGGTAATTGTGCCTAATGCTGGTGGTCTTTGCAGGCTGAGAGCCATGAGGGTCGTAACTGGATGCTGAAGGAGCCGTGTCTTAGGAACACCATCCAATACATCACAGACCTCCTCAGTAACGACAACATGTGGACCGCAAGTAACGCAGCCCTGGTGCTTGCTAGGTTAGTATTCACAATGCAGAGCCGCATAAACAGAAGTCATGCATCAGGTGCCCAGTACAATTGATTGTGAACATACAGTATATATACTAGAATAATGTTTTGATTGGTCTCATTATTTTTAGTGGTTTCATAGGACCACCTCAGAGGGAGCCTGTTAAGATTCACCATCAACTGCACAGTCTCATCTTTGGGGAAATTTTTTCTGTGTTTGTGGCAGGCTTACCATAGCTGAGGAGGGCTGTGAAGAGATTTTACGGCACGCCAACTCAGAGAGTATTCTGTCTCACTTAGTTAGCTCTCTCGGAGTGGATGAAGCAGGTATCTTTATTATTATATAAGGATCTACCTTTTTTACACAATTATATTCTGTCATTTGTTGCTTTATTGGTTTTCTTGTCATACTTATATTCATCCCTATGTGGCAAGTCACCCTGACCCTGTTGTTTTGTAATGCCGGGTATATCCAGCATGGAGCTGAAAGATCTCAGACATTAAATTGGGCAGACTCTGCCTGAGATGAAGTCTCATTGCCTAATTGAAGCCCTAAATCAGCCCAACATATATAAATATTCTGTCCCAATCCAGCTCACAGTCTGTCCAATCCAGCTCACAGTCTGTCCAATCCAGCTCACAGAGCTCATACCTGATATTCAGCTCCATTAAATGAGCATGATTTGTTAATTGGCCTAAATAAGACAGTCTTATTGGCGTTGGCAGGTCGCGGGATGAATGCAGCATTTGCCATCGGGAGGCTATGTGACATGGAGGAAGGAAGAGGTCGCTTGCTGGGTCTCCCCGACTCAGAGAGGATGGTATGTCTTACGCTTGCATTCCTTCAGTAAAGCACACAAAAAGAGTCAGACAGATGAAAAATGAACCTTTATTGGACGTTACTTATCCTTTACTGGCTTTTTATTGGTGATCAACTGGAGAGTGTTGAATTTGCAGATAAATATATGGGATTGTGATGTGAGAGTCTGGGGTGTGATTATCATAGCAATGCCATGCATAATGTGTATGTGTGTTGTAGATTTCTTCGCTGGCCAAGATGCTCTGCTGCAATGATCCAGGTGCCAGTAAAAATGCTTGTTTTGCCCTCAGTTGCTTAGCAACTAACAATGAGGGTCACAGACGGTTGTTGAAGAACTCACACTCTGCCGAAGTATTGAGGACCCTGTCGGAGCTGTTGTCTGCAGAAGACACAGAGACAGGATGGTTTGCAGCCATGTGAGCTAATAACCTCATTCATGACTGGGGAGCTAATTATGTTAAAATGCCTTTCCATGTCTGTATAGTCTGATAATCGTCTGTTATTTTCTAAGCTTACACATCAAGTTTACAGAGTGTACATATATACAATTATTTATTAACTCTTGTTGAATACAAGGCGTCTGGTTTAAAACCTTAGAGAAAAATATGTTTTGTAATGCTCCAGTTTAGTATGAGGCAAATCTATTATAGACTAACAAAAAGTTAAACTAAGTATGTATTGATCATCACCTGACATTTCTGCTAAATTACTTCACCTTGATACAGGACACTGCGTACTCTGGCTAGTCAACCTAAAGGCTGTTTACGACTACGAGACCACCCTAGTGTTCTACCTGCCCTCAAGGTACCACCACTAAACAATCAGTCGATTCCCTGAGTAGATTCTGATTAATTGATTTTTTTTTACATAATACTTTGGTGTGGTGTTTTCCAGTCAATTGAAACTAGGGAGGAAGTTAACATGGATCTGCGAGATGAGGTTTTACAAACACTTCTCATACTGAAGAAGTTACAAAAACCACCACCTCCGTCAGTTCAGGGTGAGAAACTATTCCTTAGTATCCTATTGTTAATTATCTGCTTGGCACCAAGTACAACACTTAGGCTTCAGTTGAACGCATTGCCTTATCTCGGACACTGACTGGCACGATTCATCCGAAGTAACCTTCACACATGTGACCATGTCAAACCAAGTCTGGTGACTCAGCAATGTCCATCATTACACAGTCCAGTGTACGCTGAATCTCTTCAACATCAAAAAAGATCTACGTCTTCCAGAGCTGCAACCCAAGAATTTGTTATAATTGAGACAATATATTATGTTGTTTGTTTGACCATGTTTATATGGCACATCATTTATATGGATTCATGTTAGGCTTCATGGGAGATTTTATTTGTACATTAATTGAATTTCTCATCATTATCGTATATACGGTCCTTGAGTTCATATGAATGGAGATTTAAGATTATCAAAAATTTTTTGCTGAAAATAATTTATTATTCTGTACTGGTTTATTAAAGTTGTTCTTTGGATGCATGCTTCACTGACCTGTTGTGTGCCATTAGTGGATGGATCTGAAGTGAAGATAGAATGGTCACCTCAGACAACAAAGAGTGGATTCCAAATCAAATATAAGCTGTATGATGGTAAGCAACTCACCTGGATTTATGTGAGACATTTAATAAATTTTTATGTAGTCTGCCTTTAAAAGACTTGGCTCAAGAGTCAGTTAACAACAGGTCTGTAGGTGTCCCCTTGGACAAGCTCTATAAATGTTCATTCTTCTGCTATTATAGCCTCAAAGTGCCTGTATGATGGCACTGACCTTCAAATCACCCTGAATAACCTTCAGCCTGCCACCCAGTATTGCTATCGAGTACGTGCTTACCAAGAGGGAGATGAGAGCGCATTCAGCGATACCACTTCCATCACCACTGAGGAAACAGGTCAGGCAGTTATCTTTGCTGTGGTGAATGACAGCTGGATGCCATTAAGGGAAGATATTGTTTGATCAATGTCTATTTTATTCTCTGGATTTTCCTCACTTAATTTACAGTGGAAATTACATATAATGGTTGTGTTATAATATGTGGTCAGTTGAAGTAATCCCTGTCTACGGGTAACGCATCGGACCAAGGAGTTACGTATATGTAACTCCTTGATCTGACTCAATCATTCAGGCTATTGTATTGCTTACATGATCTATACCGCCATTGTCCTCCAGTTCCTACACCTCCACAGAATGTCAGGGTGATCGGTGCTACCACAACCCAACTTAAGGTGGGCTGGGAGCCACCCGCAGAGGCTAATGGTCTTCTCAAGGGCTACTATGTCTTCATGGGTAATATATCGTTATGATCTATCTGAGGACGTTATGAATTATCAATTGCACCACATCCTTTTCATTGTATTATGATTGACCATATATAGTCAATCCAATCACCATTTATTGCCAGTTAAATCACCATATATGGTCATGTCTAACACCTTAGAAAGCCAGCCCAACCACCATGTATTGCAGACTCAATCATTAAGTCATAGTAGTCACCATATATAGATTTAGCCAAATGAGTTAGCATGTCTTGTTTTTTTTAAATCAGTAAAAATCACCATGTTAATCAGCAGGTGTGTATTGCCAGGTGAGAAGCAGGTGGAACACACTGTGGAGCTGAGCACAATCATCTCTGCATTACAGCCCAGCACAGCCTACGAGATATCCGTGAGCGATATAAATTGATGAAGAAATCTTTTTTGTCTTGACTGTTCAGCCCCATAAGGCAATCAGGGATAATTTACATTATTACGTTTAACGCAGACGTAAGCAATGCCATCTTCAAATTTGTGTTGCAAAGTTTACATGATGGAAAATTATGTTGAAAAGTTTTTTAAATTATTATTTTACTGGAAATATTCATGATCTTCTGTGGAAATCTGTTTTATTCAGTTATGTCGTTCCATCGATAACGGTGCCTCCCTAAAACCATGAACCACACGAATGTTAGCTGTAAATCATAACGCGCTCTGAATTTACCTCGCTATTGATGTGTATACTTTCGTTTTGGTTACATAATGTAGATTGCATCAAATCTTCACTCAGTCAAGTTGTGGGCATTTTTGCGCACATATTAGACCGACAAACGGGAAGGGTTATGTCCGACAAAATAAATGGCGACAGCCGAAGTAAGGATCTATTTTCTGAGACCACAGCGCCGCGTAGCGACTGAAAGTCTGAAAACTTAGAACTTTTGGTTTCCAAGGTGCGGTTGCCAAGCAGCTTGCTAGGCAACCTTGTTCCAAATATGGGGCTGAACAGTCTCTTTAACATCATGACATTGTACACTAAGCATTTATTGATGTCATACATTAATTTGTTGTTGTTTTTATTTTTCTAAACAGGTGTGTGCATCAACATCAAAGGGTAAAGGTCCTAAGGAGGCAATCACAGGTGTGACAACAGAACTAGGTGCTCATGCTCCCTCCAAACCAGAGGTAGCTGTACGAGGTCGTAATGAAATGCACGTGTCATGGAAGCCCCCTGAGGTACCTTTGGGGCGTATCAGTCGCTATGATGTTTCGATGAACGGTGATGTGGTTTTCTCGGGAACTGAACTGCATCATATTGTCAGGAGGCTGAAACCTGATACAGAATATACATTTACCGTGAGTTTCGTGCTTGTCACTTACAGCTGATGTGAGAAATTTTACTGTCATATAATTGTGATATTTCTATTAAGTTGTCTATTCCTTCATGGAACTTGAACCAGCAGACGTTGTACATGTTTAGGGCTTGTGAATGAAACAAAACTTTGCTGTTTGTCATCACCATGGATGTTGTGTGTATGTGTGAAGGTGAGTGCCATAACATCTGAGGGGAAATGTGAAAGTAAACCTACAAAGAAGAGAACCCATAAGGACGAGTGTAAGTTTCCCTGTAATCCATGACACTCGATGCAGACATTATTCATCTCAAAATGCACGATATCCGTAAATATTTTTCCTTATATAAAGGTATTTTCCTTCAATAACTATTCCTCAAATTTATTATGAAGCTATTCCGTCGACCTATCCTTCATCTTCCCTTGTTAATGATTTAGATGAGGGGGATCGTGCTCCTCTGTATCAAGCCCCGCCCAAGAAGGAACCAGAGCCGGAGAAGGAAGACCCCGCCCCTAAACCGGCCATGAAGAAGCGTAAATCCATCCCAAGTACTGAAATAACCACCGTGGGTCCTGGGAGAGGAAATAGTGCCCGCAGCATCAAGGTAAATATGTCACAGTGTTAACCCTATAGTCATTGTTTGATTGTTCGAGTGCCCAGTCTATCGGCTTTGTATTGTCTGTGAGTTATATTGTAATTGGTGTTATGTGGAATAGGTTCTAGTAAACGGTTCTTTTTCTGGGAAGGGGATGTGTGATACCTAATATGACTCGATGACCTAATGGTGATGTGGATGCTCTAACAATGCTACCATATTGATCATTTTATCACTACATCACTAAAATCCCAGCTAATTGGCTATGGGATCATACAGTGGAAAGTGAACTTATATGATTCATTGTTTCCCTTGGTTAACTAGGGATAACGGTACCAGATTTATCATTATTATTTATTTCACTAACTTCATCCACTTCATGGAAACTTTCGGCCCAATGAGCATAGTTCAATGTTGTGTCACTGTTTAGAATTTTGCAATTTGATTTAGCAAAAGATCTCCCCTGGGCAATTCTGTTGAAGGATTGGTCATTGGTGACATTAGTACATGAATCATTGAATGGTGAAGCTATGCACATCACAGCATTATAATACATGCTAGTTGCATTGCATGAAAAATTTGTGTAATGTGGTACACTTTCCAAACTGCATCATCACGAACACTGACACATTCTATAACTGCCTACTAAGGATGCTGGGCCTTGCAACTGGTTGTTCATTACATTGGTCTTACATCCCTGTAGAGATTATTGTTGCCTAATTAGGCTTGCACTCATACACAATTCAGTTGAAATTGCAACATATAGGTGCATAGATTGCATGGTAGCATGTATGATAAACACAGCCTGGTTAGTTGTAGTATGCATGGTGACTGTCAACAGGCCAAGCTGAGTCTAGCCCTGAAGGAGGACCAGGTAAAATGAGTCTCTAATCTGTGTGAAGCACAGTGTGTTGTGGCACACCTGTCACCTCAGTCCTGTGAATAACGCTTGTCTTAGATGCTTTACTGCTGATAACTGTGATAGCAGTTTTCTGTGGTGTAGTGTCAGAAATATGTGCAGTGTTGATATGTTATGTAAATTTTTCCTGAGGTGTGTTGCACTATAAATATTTGACTGGTAATTAATATCTGCGCTATGATGACAACGTTCTGTTATTGGATAATTGCTGATATATTTGGATCACAACCATTTACATTGATACAATGACACTGAAGAGATGTAAACTACATAGGGCTGCTCTTTTTCCGTGATTTCACCACAGCAGACACTGTATTTATGGTACATGAGGAATGATTCAAATGTATTGGAATAACCATCTCGTGAAGTGGACCAATTACATCTGTTTTACTACTTCTGTACAATTCCAGCCACCGTTGTTCTGATATTTCATTTCCCCTCCTTCCCTTTTCATTCCTGTATAGTCCTGGTGTTCTAAGCTACGGCCAAAATGCTGTTGTTCATTCCTTGTGGTAAACTACATTGTTAGGGTTAGCTATATATTAGTAAAGGTACTTTAGTTGATATTGGTATGTGAATGGCATGATGAATAAGACATTGCTTTAGATAAAAATTTCTTTAAGTTTGAATGAGTTGCTGAAATCTTTCATTTCTGTTAGATGGTGAGTCACTGGAGTAGTAGTAGTAGTAGTAGTAGTAGTAGTAGTAGTAGTAGTAGTAGTAGTAGTAGTAGCTTGGGTTGCAGTGATATACAACTTGATTGGCATTTACAGCACACATTGCTCTACTCTTCACTGCCTTAAATGCCTCAGTTCAAGCCAGTTGATATTCATTCTTCTTAAAGTTATGTATCTATGTTGTTGTGGTATTATATTGATTAACCATATGTAAAGCAACATACCTGTCTTCAGACCATTCAACTTAGTGGTTATACTATTCTCCCAAAGTGGTTCTGTTGCAGCCTCTTTATGGTTATGTTTACTGCATGGTGGTTGTACTAACTGCATGGTGGTTATATGATTCATTGTGTGGTGGTTTTGTCATGACCTTTCTGTGGTTGTACTCACTGCATGGTGGTTATATGAGTCATCATGTGGTGGTTTTGTCATGACCTTCCTGTGGTTGTACTCACTGCATGATGGTTATATGAGTCATCATGTGGTGGTTTTGTCATGAGTACTGTCTTCTTATGGGACATCTCTTTTTAACTCAAGTATTTTGATTCCATATGTGTATTGTTATATATTGCACCAATATTCCTTCATTTGATGTTTTCAATCACATCTGTTGCATGTTAATCGGGAAGCTATTTTTATGAATACCACATTGTATGTTCTATCCGACACAACAATGTCCTCTGCATGGGGTATTCTATTATTATGTCTAGTGACATAGGCTCCAAGTTTTGGTATTCCTTGCTTGTTGCTCTATTTGACAGTGTTTGAAGTGTATTGTTGGCAGTGAATGTCTTTGAAGAGCACGTTTATGTAAATATGTATACTGTTGTCGGTTCTCCCATACTACCAAGACTGCTTGGAGCCTATGTTATTTGCTTATGTTATAATCAATATGCATGGTTAATCCTAGACTTTTCGTTTGCTTCTCATCCCCTTCAGCGACATGCCAAAAGCGCTGGTCCGCGATTTAGGTTTAGCTACAGTCATGCTGGTTCGAGCAAGGTAGTATAAGCAGTGTGATCTCTCCCATATTGCTGCCATTTAACGCCAAACTGCTCACCTTGCATTAATCTCTAATTGCTAGCATTCTACCTGGTGTAGGTAGGTAGTCGATGAGACCTCATATGACAAGATCAAATGCATTGGTAGCAAGTCTAGTAGTTTGTATATATAAACACCATACATGGAAAATATATCTATGAACTGATCAATTTATCTCTCTCTGATATATTTAACTAATTATTTTTATCCTTTCACCACTTATAGTTATGAAAGTAAAGTGGATAAGATGCTATCAATTTGTAAAACTCTGGATTGTTTTATGTAGTAGACTTAAACTGTTGACAATAAGCTAGTTCCCATTTTTTTATCAATCATTTCTTTCCTATTGTATCATAGAGTTTCCAAGACATCAAGGTTTGATAAGAAATGAAATCTAGCAAAAGTTGCACTCGATAACTTAACAATCGTTTTATATACCATACAGAATCAGAAATACAATGTTGTGTATGCAGTAAAAATTGACAGAAACTTATACAGCCCTTGTAGTTTAGCATCAATTGGTAATCAGCACTTATAATCTCACAATTCACTAGTGGTGTAGCAACCAACAAACAATGACTGCCCTAGTCAGTAACCATGGTGATGGCATTGTTACATTGGGTTGCAGCCTGGTTATCACGAAGAATGCTGATGATGTTAACAGAAACACAAACTTCCTTTGTTCCTCTGATCAATTTCCCTATGCTCAACTGTTACCTCGGCTTCAATAAGCACATTATTTCCTGACTAGTTTGCTTCACTTGTGTTTGATAGATCCGGATTTAAAATCTTTCTATTACAGCATATTTCCGTATATGACACTTACCTTTTCTCCAATGAGTGTAAACAATAGCAAAAAGGAATTTTATGAGAAACAATCACATCTCCATTGAAACCAAATAACTTTCAGTTTCATGGTGCTCTATTTCAATTGATGTCCACCTTAAATTCTGATCATGTGATCTGTGTATTATTTATGGGTGATATACCAGGTAGGTGCTGTTGTGATCTGTGTATTATTTATGGGTGATATACCAGGTAGGTGCTGTGTGTGATCTGTTGACCACTTCAGGGGTCTTGTGTGGAATCGTTGTCATATTGGTGAGTATGTGGTGGTTACAGATGCGGAATAAGGATGGGAAATCTCAGGCTGCAGATGTGGGGGATACTACAAAGTCTGCTCCTCAAGCTACAGATACACTTGGTGAGTCCAAATGTTATTGGAAGTAAGATATTTCATGGATGATATTTGATACAGTATAACCTCTTGTGACTGAGCATGGAGGCAGGTGTTTATTAAAAGCATGATCACCTATTAGCCATGACTGGGATCATCTCTGGTGATTGTCAGAATGTGTTAATTATTAGCTCAGCACTTGAACAGAGCTAATTTAATACCTTTGATCTGGCATCCATCCTTCCATTCATAAATTTTGGGTGGCAAGCTACCATCCCCAAATTTCACATGGACCCCTCTTATAATGATGGCTTATTGAAAAGCCCCATATGACCTTTGATCCCTGATTTAGTAATGAAAAAGTCTCTTGTCCTTTGTGACTCCCTTGTATTAAGGTTAACCCAGTGGAGAATAACCTTTGATTGCATGTTTCCTTATAAGGCAAGCTAGCTTCCCTAAATTATCCTTTGACCCATCTGATCTTGCTGGCTCCTTGCAAACCAAAACTCAGCCCAACATAACCTTTAACCCCTGAGTTATTGGAACAAAACTTGCAAACCCAATGGAGAATAACTTTTGATGGCACATTTTCTTATCAAGCAAGGTAGCTGCCCGAAATAACACATGCACTCATCATGGTTCATGGCACCTAGTCAACTTATATTTTCTTGAAAACTTGTAAAAAATCTGTCATAGTATTTTAAAATCTCTTGTACAATGTATAATGGGTGGAGAATAATATGTCTGTACGTCAGTTTTGTCCGGCCATCTCTCCATTCATAAACTTTTTCAGGCAAGTTTTATTATATAGCAAGCAAGCAGCTGCAAATAAGACTGTTCATGATTATGTGTGTTTGCATACTAAAACCCCACTTTGCATGACCTTTGACCCCTGTGTTATATTAGAAATCTCATTCACCAGTTAAACTTAATGTTGCATGATGATCTAGTCTTGTCTTGTTTTGAAAATCAGTAGCTGAGCTTCAGGGCCTATTGGTCTCTTGTTTGTTGATGTCCATTAAACTGATATGCTCAAATCCTATTGAACTTCCACCAGTAAACATGGTGACTCACATTCTTTTGTATTTAACTATTATGAATTTTAACAAATTTCTCAAATGCTTAGAGATGAGAACATCAAAGACAATGCTAATCAATAGATGAGTTCTATGTGGATGAATAAGTGTATTAAGACATGGCAGAGTGACACTCGGCCCTTTGGAGCTTTAGTCTACATTGGAACTGCAGTTCAACTATTTACCTTGCCTCATAAAGTGCCTTGGAATCACATGCTGGTTACTATTGACTTAGAGCATTACTTCTGCAGACACTGACAGCCACACCAGTGGCAATCCTGGGGAGCTTCAAGACCACTTATTACCCAGATCAATATATTATATCAGACATCAACAAAATATGGCTTGCCATAACATTGATATTGTTAGGAGCATGTGGCTTATTGGCCCAATTGACCAAGTCCCACCCCCCCCCCCCCCCGTCACAGAAACACCCCCTTCTACTACCACCCTTAGCTGAATACTGTATCTCCTTTTATGGTGTGTAATATAGTTTGTGTGTATAAGAGGTAAAAGGGTCTGGCAACCAATTATAGATCCAAGCGTTTGAGTGAGCAGGTGCTTTGTTGGGGACTGAAGCTTGTGGGTTATGCATTCAGTTAGATATATTCAATGGAGTTGGAGTGAAGTCATTCCCTAGCAGTGGCAGCACACGGATCACTGACATCTATACCTACTTGAGTTTGTTTATCTCGACTACAGTGACATGCGGGTATAGGGTGTGCTGTTTTGAAGAGGTGTTATCAGCGAATGTTCGCCACTTGCCTTTGACATAGCAGTGCAAACTAGCTATGTAAGGATAACAATCTACCTGACGTGGACCACACTTAGTGATTATCCTAGTGGAATATGTAATGCATCGTGTAATAACATACTAAGCCTTGATCTCTCTGATCCCAGATCACAGAACAGTTGTCACCATCAGGGGTCTTTGATAAGAGCTGAATCATTTGTATCATGCTTCAAAGCACCTGCTCCTAGACTCGCTCTCATTTGCAATATGGAATATCAATATGCCAAGGAATTCTGTCGTATTTTCGATACAGCGATCATTCGCAACAACAAATCATTAGTAAAATTCTTCCTGGTCAATCAGAGACATTTGAAATCGCAGCAGAATGTTCGTCGGAGCTCTGCTCCTGTCTTATCATTGTCAGCCAGGTTTCATAGACGACCCATATCAGGATACTCATCTTACGGTACATAACAAAGCACCCCTTGTGCTGGGCCTTTGGCAGTTCATATTTATTGAGTGTTTTACCGAGTGTTTCAGCAGGATTTCATTAATCCCTGAACATCTATTCTTTGCAAGTGGATCATTATGCAGGGCTTGGGGTTGATAATGTCTGCTGCTGGAATTCATCACTCACTGTTGTTGCAGATGCTTCATCTGATGCAGCCCCCTCTGTCACCTCAGACTCCACCCAGGTAACCTCTCTTCTTCATTCACATCACACCTGAACCTATCAATAGATACACCTATTCATTCATATAAATGGAAATACCTATTTGTAATGATCATATGACACTATCTTGACATGAAGCTCTCAAAGAGATTGAATTTTGTCCGAAAATTATAGAGCCTCCTCCACACACATTAAGTCACCAAGTATATGCTGTAGTTGCACTCCATTTACTGTAGCACTATGGCTTCTTTCCACTTTGACCTGTTCAGGTGTGTTACATCAGCTTTAATTGACTATTTGGTGTATTTTCATTCAAGCAATTGCATCTTTATGCAATTATATATATGAAATTGATCAATTATTTTCTTTTGTACTGTTGGTTATTTGCATTGATTGCACTTTTTCAAAGTAAGATTCATTTGTTGAATTGCACTTTGTCACATTATTCCTTATGGGACACCCTCCACCTATTTAGCGCCAAAAGACACACCTCCCCCTCTCCTCGGTCCAAGCCTGGGAATTCGACCTTAAAGACTGTACACTTGATGAGGTAATACAGGTGACGTCCTGACCCTACATAGACATCCATAATTCCCCTGCTTCTTCCTCGCCTGCCAGCTGGCGTATGGCTTACTAGAGATGCTGCATGTGTAATTCCTCTAGGTAATGAATTAGCAAAGTGGCTTGAGCTGTTGGCTTTGGTGGTATGAGGTTCTTAAATCAGTATTTGTGATGACTTTGTCATCAACTGGCAGTGCATTCTGGTGTAATTTGTACTTGCATGGCTGTATTTCTATTGACATTTTCAGAAACCTTTCTCCTTCAATTGTTTTTCACCTTACAAAAGATTCAATTCTATATTATGTGAACAACTACTCTATGTCATGTTCTGACAGCTTGATGTCATGTGTTGGCAGCTGCATGGCAGCTCTGTGACAAGTAATGGCAGCTTTATGTCACTTGCTTGTAGCTCTACGTCACTGGCTGATGCTTGTATATAATGTGCTGTCCCTGCTTTACCTCTGCAGTCTTCCTCATCCTCCGTCTTGCCCAATATTCTTGTCCATTTCACACTAATGCATGCTTCTCACACCAATACTTTGAAATGAAAGTTAAATGTTGATGTATCATACAGCCTTTGAATTGTACTCAGTACCTTGTTCATTAATGAGGCACCAACATGACATTATCCATAGCACTAAATACGTCCGCGGACACCATGTTACATGACCGTTAAAGCCTCGGTGGGAGAGGAAGTTCACCTCTGTGTCACATGGCTCTATGGGAAAGCACCTGTTCTTTCCCTTAGGCACCACCAAGTCTGCCAACCTTGCCAGAATCCCTGGTTACCATGAGTCAATATTTTGATGAAGATAATTGCCTCTAAGTGTTGTTGTGCCAACATGACTCTGTCTTACTTTGGCTTCCATCTCTCCCTGTCAGAGGCTGCAGTTAGATGCCTTGTATATATTAGCATGGCAACTGAGTATTGTGATGTCACACCCATAACCACACCATACACCCCACCCCCTTACATCCCACCCCTTAGTCTCAGTTAGATGGCCTGGGTATGATTTGACGATTAACCATGTTGGTTCATTCTCTGATGGTTCCACGTGTGCAAGTCGACCACAGAGAAATGGTTGAGTTGTTGATTCAGTCAATGTCAGTGCCTGCCTGCCAGTGTATATCCTCTGGATTGGTCTAAGATAAGTTATGGTGCATTTAAAGCAAATTTATTCATTCATGCACATGATAACACTTGCCATCATTCATTGAGTGCTCTTCATAGATCAGTTATCTAGTTGTTTATCTTTTTCTATTCTATGTGACATGTGTTATTGATGACTTTTCCAGATTAAACAAATAGCAAACACCCTTCCCTCTAAGTCACATGGGATCAAGAAGAAGCCGCCATCAAACGGAGATCATGACAAAAGTCGTGCATCATCAGAGCATGCCAAACCTCTCCCCAGGCCCCGTAACATTCCATCCCCATCTCGCAAGCCCCTAAAGGTCCCAGACCTCACCGACAACAACTCAGACCACTCGACGGAGAGAAAAACACCCAAGAAACCAGTCAAACCAAAATCTCTGAGGAGCAGTGATGGCCAGTCGGAAACCTCCTCTAGAGTTAGATCTGGGAAAACTCTGCAGAATGTTGACATAAACAAGAGGCATAAACAGTTATCACAGGCCACATCGAGAAGTGACGTAACAGGAGCTCATACTGAGGTAGCAGGGTCTGGTGACGGGGGCAAGTTGCTGGCACGCCGAGGGTCTATGAAGAGTAGTATGAGTTCTGGGGAATCCGATCATATTGATGAGCCAGACATCTCATGGCTCTCCCAAGTCCGTAGGTGAGGTTCTCTTTGTCATTTGTTCAGGTATTTTAAATACTTCCATCATGTTTGCAAGTGAACTAATGTACCATGTAATGTAAGAGCCCTATTGTAGAGCATTAACCCCTAAGATACTGAGAAGGCAATTCAACCCAATAGTTTACCCTGTGTTGATGTAAATGAGAAATAGACAGAAATTGACAAATATAATTGATGAAAAGCAGAAATCTGAGGCTGAATGAAGCAGTTATAATGAGAATGCAATCGAGAAATACTTAATACTTCTGCTTGAATAATGATTCATTTGTCTTCCATAAAGACTGGGTGTATTTGGGCACGTTCAGATCTGAGTTTGCCTTGGGTTCGGACAATGTGACTCGCACATTCTCCACCATGTATGGCAGTGGTGCGTACAAGGCCCCTGCTAGCAGGTCACTCAGACCAGGTTTCATGGAGCTAGAGGTGGAGCTACCTGGTGGGGGGCTCAATCGTGGGGGGGCCCCCAGCTATGTTCACAGAGCTAATACTTTCATTGCAAGTCACAGGTATGTTAGGTTATGATATTGCCACAATTACGCTATGATGATCATATATCTTCGTGATGGCTAGTTTTTAGTGCATATTTTGTTGTTGTTGAAAATGTCCCCTCATTTTGTATTTAGTTTGAAACAAGATAGAGATCGTGCAAAGCAGCTTTTTGGACAGGGGCTAATGTCGCATCAATAGTGTCAAATAACCATTTGCCTGTGTTAGATTTTTGTTAAAGTTTATTAGCTTGTAGCTTGCTCTCTTTTGTGACTGATGAGATGAGACTTGACTTGTCATTGTAAGCATGTAAGATAAGATTGTGATGTGATGGGCTTTATATCAGAGTCAGGCGCTTGAAGAAGCTGTATGTATGATGCATGCTGCATGTCACCCTCATAATGTATTCACTCTAATCAAATCATTGTCTCTTTTTCCCGCTTCCCAGCAGCTCTCGTAAAAACACTCCCAACAAGTGAGCTTTGGGTGTTGTGTGTGTCCTGTGGTGTTTGACCTTCTAACCTTTGAACTGACCCACATATCTCTAAATATGGCACCAAATACATCATCAACTGTGTCTCTACTTATTCACATTGAATTGTTCTCGTTGCACACTCAATTCCTCTAAGGTCACGATGCACACTAATTAATGAACGTGTGAGACCTGCATTCAGGATAAAGGAATGACATGTCAATGTGCCAATTGTAATGACTAACAATGGAAATAATTTTATAAATCTGCACTAGCAGTTACCAGTGTGGAACTCCCCTGCTGTAAACCTGATTTGTATATGAACTGCAGTCTTTATATACCCCTCGTATCCACTAATATTATATGTACCTGTATATATATATTAATAAGTGGCCATGTAAGAGGGGTATTTGAAGACTCGAGTGCCTCTGTCACTTGCTGGGTTGCCAGTTCTGCCAGTGACTTGTGTTTAACAGTTTGCTGGCTGATTTTATTATATGCCAGTTACTCTTCCAAAAATTTGTCAAATTAAGATTTATTATACTTCATAGTCGATTATTTTAAAACATTATTTTGAGGCGCAACTCATTAATACATTCTCCCAATTGCTATCCTCGGGTTTCAGACCGGGGATGAAGAGACATCTGGACCGAATGGGATCTCCCCCACCCCCATTGGGAAGCTCTGCTCCAAATCAGTGGAAACCTGAACTGCCCTCTACTGTCACTGAAAAGAACCACAATAAGTTTGTGCCCATGCAGTTCAGAACACAGCCTGCTAACCTGCCACGGCAGACCACCTCAAACAACCTCATAGATAAAGGTCAGTTAGAGGTCATATCTCATAATGGATGACCAATACGTTTTGTTAAGGATACCCCCTACATCACCATAAAGATATATTGGAGTTGACAAACACTGTGTAGGTACAATATAGGCCCATCATCATAGGTCATGAAATCTGTCTTGCACAGAACACAGGTACTAGTGCCACTGTTGTGATTTTGTGTGTGCAGGTCCTCAGCTGGAGCCCCTTGCTGTTATGTCCCGCAGTAAGACTGACATGTCCTCCCTACGCTCCTCTCATCCCACTCACCCCCACTACCACATGGACCCCACCCCGGCTGGAAGCAGCCACCATGCTCAGCCATCAGCAACCAAACACAGGTAATAATTAACTCTTTCACAGGTAATCCATCATAGGTGAGGTAGGATTAGAGTTGGATGGTTCCAGATTGGAGGTTTATGTTGTTAACTTCCATTCCCAGCTACCGTTTACCATTACTCTTGTCCTATACACACATTTTATCACTGAAAATTTAAATACTCAACTACCATTTCCATTCTTCACCTTAACAAGTATCACATTGTTACATTCATTATGTATCTTGCTCTGTAGTTCACCCAGTAACCAGTTGAAGAGCATGGGGGGTCCCTCACAACCCCAACCAGGCAGTGGGGGTCATGCACCCCGCCCCAGCCCGCGTACCACTCAGTCTACCTGTGGAGACACAGGCCTGGTACCAGGGCTTGTTCTCAATGTCCCAGACTCCAACACGCTACAGAGTGCTAGGTAGCACAGTCGTTGTCATGGTGATGGTTTGAATCATTAAAATGTTTGTTGTTATTTATATGATGTTAACATGTTGTTGTCAGGTAACAGTATTAGATATTTGGTCATTGACAAGAAATACACTTTCGGTCATCTGTGAATATGACTTATTTGGTGGCATTTCTTGGGAAATGAATAATTGCACTGTGATTTTCTGGCCTGAACAGTAATTACGATGTAGTCATTCCAGTGAAAAATAATTATGAAACCGTGATCATAACGTGTATGTATCATCATAATGTTTCAGTCCAGACATGTTTGTATGATTCATGATCAGGCTGGCGCATTCGTGGGAAGTGTCATTTTATTTCACACTTTGTAGTTTAGACTGCCATTAACAATGTGGTTTTGTAAGGAATGGTACAAGTAAGGTTGGACGCCCGCAGAGATTGTTTGGGATCCAAGCATTTCCGTATGGGTTTGGCTTGTTTGTACAAAGGTTCCTTCTTCAGTTGAGTCAGACTTTTGAATACATTTGAGATCTGAAAGTGCTTTTTTAAGTAAAAAAAGTTAGATGAATATCCATTTCTGTTTTGCTTTGTTATTGGTGTTACCATGGCAATTATTTATTTATGTTTGTTATGCCTGATTGTAATGGAGAAATGCGTCTTCAGCCATTCCACATTTCTGTGATATAAAACATTTAATTCGTGATATAGAGAGTAACCAACCCAGTCATTCAGTTTGTCAGCATTTTTGGAATGGGCAGTTCATTACAAAAACCTAAACTCAAATTTTATACTCAAGGCAGGGTCACATTTTTCCATCCCCTCAGGTAATGTTTTATGCAGGTAAACATGACCATAAGAACCATTATGGCCCTATGTGTTTATCCTAAACCATGCTGGTACCATGATATGGAAGTAATCTATAACCCACTAACCATGCCATAAAGTGGTTATACCTCATAAATGTTGATTGTAGCTGCGATAAAGAGTTTACATAAAAAAAATTGTTTGTAAGATTAATTGAATTTTTTGTAGATAGATTGTTCTGTAAAGTTTAATCAAATACAGGATGCCACATATAGTCTGTCTACCATATGTTTATCTCTCTCTCTCTCTCTCTCTATATATATATATATATATATATATATATATATATATATATATATATATATATATATATATATATATATATTATATATATATATATATATATATATATATATATATATATATATATATATATATGTGTGTGTGTGTTTGTATGTGTATGCGTACATATCAAATTGTGAAGTATAACAGGGTATGATGGCTGCTAATGATTGGTGTGCTAACTAAAGGGGACTGTCCAATATCTGCATTCACATCATTGTATTTGCTTAGTTATATGTTCATTTAAAAGTGTTTTGATGGTGAATTCTGCTTGGTGCTATTGGCTTCAGTCTACATTGTGTCTGCCTCTTTGTATGAATATTCATAATCAGTTTGAATAATCAGCACAATCTAGTGTGCCAATCAATCCAATGTGTCAATGATGATGACCAATTCAATATCAATGTTCCAGTTTGCAATGTCATGTTATATTTTGTTACTGTGATATGGAGTGTGGCTTGTGATGAATTGTTATAGCAGGTTTACATTTTGTGATACCAATTTGTCATCAAATGTCTTCTTTAGCTTGCACCTTCCTGTCGAATAAAGTGTGGATCCTCATGTCCAAACTTCTATTGTTTCAGATATTAAGTCATCATTTCATTATATTAATTTTAAGCAAACAAACTTCTTTGAGCTGCCAACATTTCTTACACACTTTTCTTACACAAACACAATTCAACAACAATTATCTTCCTCTGTGCATCAATATTAAACACACGGCCATGACAAACCCCTGTACATAACTATAGCAACAACCATTAGCATGCCCAATACATTAATGTTTTCCTATCTTCATTAACCACCTTCCACTATACATTGATATTTACAAAGCAGCAACAAATACAATTTGCCATGCAAAAGCAATCACCAAGCTAAAACAATTACCATAACCTCCTATACTTTATCATTGACCATGAAACAGCCTCCTCCTTGTTGATATTACCTAACAGTTACGGCTCCAACCTGGTTGCTCAATGGAATGGGGATGCTATCCTGTCCCAGCAGCTTTGGTGTGCTACCCATTGTATGTAACCAGGGATACGGGTACATTCCAGCAGTGAGGAGAACATACAACTCATTTGGGATCGTGAGGTTCATGCACTCATTTAAAGCATCTGTATTTAAGATACGACCTTATATTGCACCCCCTCACACACACACACACACACACACACACACACACACACACACACACACACACACACACACACACACACACACACACACACACATTTGCTGCATGCGGTCGAAACTGAAGAGGCCGCGTTTTTTGTGTACGTCACAAGGTTGTACCACCCTACCGTATACCAAGCTCTTACAGTAAAAGAGGATGTCATGCCTTTTGGGGGTCCTTGGGTACAGGTGATCGGCCGGAGCCCTACACATTCATCCTCAGCGGTGATTTCGACATGATTATACAGTGGCGTAGCCCCTCCAGTTTGAACATTAGTCAGTGTGGAAGATAGCAATCCCTATCCATATGCGCTTGGTCCAACAGCAAAGTATCCGCCGCTAGGTGGCTTGTAATTATGTAAACAACTACATCAATAACTTCCATGCGGTATACCGCGGTACACCGTGTTGGGAGTAGATATTGGACTGATCCAGTCACGATCCCCAAATGCATTTGAACAAAATCTGGATAATAATAAACTTTCTCAGTCAGAGTTAAAATTCTACAGGAGAATACTACACGTAAAAAGACACATCTCGATTATAGGAATCAGGGGTGAACTGGGCAGACATCCACTTAGTATTCATGCAATAACTAATTCAATAAAGTTCTTTCTTTCTATCAAATTAAAATCTGGAGGCAATCTAGCCAAGGAAGCACTAATAGAAAGTCAAAATGAACATCCTTAAACGAAAAAGTCATGGTTTGGAAAATTAACATCAATATTGGAGCACATACATCTACAATACAACAACATTAACTTGCCTGAGAACAAAATAAAGATATTTGCGAAAAGAGCTGAAGGTGCTATGAAAACCCTCTATGAAAAATTCTGGCGCAACAAACTCAACAACACTAACAGCCTCAAAATAAAAGAGCCTTATTGTTCAACGACATTGCCAAAAACAACGACAATTTTTTTCCTCACCTGTCACCCAATGACAAATATATTTGGGTGATGATTAACGAGGACAAACTCTTATGTAAGAACATTGGCAACTTTATAAGGGAATCGCTCGAGAATAGAAAACTGGCTCTAAATGGCCAGCAACCCTCAGTTGCAGGTGTCTCGGTTAGTGGTCTCACATAGAAATTTAACCCTGTTACTATGCTTTATCTTAATGTGTACTGTTCGTATTTAAATGGCTTTAGTTTTGCGGTCGAATTAGTTGCACACTTATTGTATTCCTATTGTATTGTATGTTGCACTTTTTCCGATCAAAATCATGTAAATAACTCGATTGTATATGCTCCTAGAGGGCGCGTGGTTGCCAATAAACGTCATTGTCATTGTACCAATCCTCGTCAACCATCACCCCGTTTTTACGTGAAACTGAAGTACTTCATTTCGTATAATTTAATCATAATCAACAGTTACCATCCCCTTGTCTTGTGCCAAGTAACTAAGAGGGTCAACGCCTTACCCTTATCAGTCAAATATCCATCTAAAAAATCTCTTGTGAAGGTGATTGTATGAAATTCACAGCCCGACTCATGCAAACATTTGTAATCAGGGAGTGGTTGTCAACAAGGGCAGAGAATGATGTAGCCCTACAGGACGTCTGAGGAGATGTTTATATTACCGGAGCTGAGTATGATGCTGTTGTACATCTGGTGGGGGGAAATTTGATTTCACAGTCCCGAGTAAGCATGGCAGACCTCTAACTGAGATCGACCGAGAATTCGGATGACGTAATATTTCCTTGATTGGCCTAATGTGTCAACTTTTGATGATGCTTGATAGACAATGGTGACTTGGTCATGTCGCTGAATGAAGTGTTGAATACGTCGAGCAGGAGATTGAAGCCGGACTACTTCTAATTGAGAATAGAAACGAACATGTGAAATGGCAGCGATGCGCTCATAACATTAAAACCGTCAACTGATCTGTAGTTGGTTTTTACACCATTATGTATAAATGTGAATATGCATACTGTTAAAGAATATCTGCGGCAACTAGCTATGTGCTAGCTATTCCTGGTAATTTTGTGGCCCAAACTATAAGTTAAATTCTACTTAAAGCTAATTGCTAAATCAGATTACATTTGGAAGTTCTAAGTGACCACAACATCGATACCATTTGTATTAAAAGCGTTTGACAAAATACCTCAAAGTGACACATATGCTCTTCAATTGGATACGACTAAGTGGTAAAAGCAATATGTTGCTTGGCGTTGAAAGATCAAAGGACGCAATTAACCCGGCTTTAATAGCCTACTGAATACAGAAATCTCGTGCACTTGAGGACGCGCGTGGCCGAAAATATAATTGAAGTTCCCATTTCACACCACGAAAAGTTCAAATATAGCTGTTTTGTCATGAATCAAGCCGAAAATGAGTACAGAGAGCGCTAAAATAATCAATGGTGTTATAATTTAATTGGTTGACCCTTCTCGAAAATACGCCGTATTTATTAAGCTTGTCAAAAGTACATTCTCTCTGATCCCGGTGTCAGACTCACGATTGTAACATGGATATAACTGTCTTTATAAAGCAAGATATTTAAATCTAGCCTTTCGGCGTTTGGAAGCCTGACATTGAGAGCTGAGCGTATGAGGTCAACCACAGGCGCTCGGTTCCCGATGCCAAGCTTCCGAGCGACGAGATGGCAGCTCGAGGCTCGGAAGCGGCTCGTCGCTCGAGATCGGAAGCATGGAATCGGGAACTGAGCACCTGTGTGATCAGCAGACTTAAGGGACGGCTTAATTTGCTGATAGATATCTCTAGAAACGCTATGCGTTGTCAACCCCTGTAGACATGTTTTTTTTATATATATATTTTATACATATGCTATAAATGAGGTTTGTTTTAATATTTGCCTCTCTTGCATGGAAATGAATGAGTTTATTCCAAGAAAATTAACCCAGAAAAAGTTCGCTCAATGTAATACTAATAGACGACCGAAGGATATCAATACGTTGTACTCATCTGTTTATATTCTGTGTTTCTTTTTACCTGTGTAAAACCTATTAATGTGTTTTGCTGTTTTATGTATACCTACGCTGGTTAAGTGTTTGAGTCTGAAAATAAAGTATTTGATTTATTTTATTTGAATACACACCCACACCACACCTTCCCTTACTTTTGATCGAAGCTTTTGTGATTTATGTGCAAAACTTTTTTTCGAAAGCAATATCAGTCATTGTATTTCTATTATAGACAAGTTCGATATTTATTCCGATGGCTGGTGACCTCGAGGGAACACTACCTCTATCCCCTGACACACTACGGGGGTGGGTCGGGAAGGGGATGGTGAAAACTAATGAGGCATTATGAACTACTCGTCGTACTCGTCGTACTCGTCGTATTACTCTTCGCGAACATTATTGTAACTCCACATTACAGTATATAGAAACTAACGCCCCATTTGATATACATTAGCAATGTTGTCAGTACCTATCTGAAATATTTCCATCATCAATTTATCTTGTAGGTTACCATGTAAATTATAACATTAATTTAACTCTCAATTATGTCGTGCTTACGAAATGATCATTAACTACCATCACATCATTTCCAACTCTCTCAGGATTACGATATCGTCCCCACAAAAAACAGCATGCCAAGATGATCACATTGACCTGTCGTTGTCTGACATCGTGTTTCCGTTATGATTAATTAATCATAATGTGACGTTCAAACCCGTTTGATGTAGCGGTGATGCGGTTTAATAGATCAATGCGCATGCATAATATAGTGCACTAAATTTTGCTTTGAGAATACTCATCTGCAGCCTGAAAATTTCATATTTGGCATAGGTTTTGCGTTTATCTATTTATTTAAATTAACCTTATATCAGCGGTTACTTCCCAAGTAAAAGTGGACATTATTCATACGCGCGGAAATAGGGACACAAGAAACGATCTCGATGAACCCAGACAGACGATAACAGTTGTGTACGTTTCCACTTTGAAAGAGAATGCGGATATTCTGAATGAAATTATGCTGATAACTGGATATATTCGCGTCTTTACAAGATAACATGGCTAGTGGCAATGATAAGACCCCTAGCAGTTGTACCGAACGCGTGGAAGGATGGTTGAACGTGTGGGGTAAGTGGACATCTTTCCGCTTGCGGTTTGTTGACGATACAATGACATTACTCGTCATTAGACTGATAGAGGGTCCGCGACAGTGCAGTAAGGCTGTGTCGGCAACTGCGACATCATCCACTGTACAAAATATACCGTTTCTTGTTATCTGCATTTGGTGAGTGGAAGAACATTCAACCGCATTTACAGTTTCAGAAAATGCCCGTTTATGTTATAATAGGTTCAGCAATATGAATACCCATGCCATGGCTACAATCTTAGCTGTGACCCCTTTCTCGATTCGATGTTTACTCAACAATGCAAACGGTGAAGTTTGAACTCGTACTGTTGTGGATTAGTGCGATATATGCGGCTTGACAGATCCACTAATGTACCATATCAGCTGCACTCTATTAATAATAGTCCATTCAACTTGTGGGCATAGTAACAGAGAGACCATTTTACTCGATGGTATAAGGTGTTGTACTGGGTGTATCCCCAAGTTGCCTGTAGCAATTCGAAATTGTATCTAGAGTCCATATCAACACTGCATATTCCTATATTTGCCAAAGGAGACTAGATAATTTACCATTTTGACGATATGACTGTCAAACTGGCGTAGTGGCAGGAGAGCACTGGAGTGTGACTGCCACACTGTCTTTATTTTCAAAAGGGTACAATTGTTTTTATTCAAGTTAGACTTCTCTACCAAAACAACCCAGAACTTTAACATTGATGACCTCATCATGCAAAAATCTCATGTTTCCTTATTTAATTTTGTTTTCAAATGAAGTTGTCATACACCTAATCTGAATAACCATAAGATTTATGTGTTTTTATCATACTCTTAATATTTCAATGGTATTATCTTCAATTAATCAACTTTAAATATTGTACAATATGTAAACATGAATATAATTATTGGTAGTATCAAATTCATTGTTATAATTTTCATCATCAATTCATCATGTTAACCATCATCATCATCATAAATACCATCATCTCTTACGCTTACACTGTCATCTCGTGACAGTAGATTTACTATTGTAATTAAATCCGTGTAGTGTGGTTTTATCACTGCCAATAATCTGGATTGATTTTCATGAATCTTACCAGCTAATGTGACATTTCACATATCAGTTGCATTTTAATGGAATTAAAATGGCGCAAGTGAAACCAGTGGTTTGGAACCAGAAATAAGGTCACAAATGTGTGGGTGTAGAAACTTTTGGATACGTATATCACGGCTGTCCATGTGTTGAATATTTCATTTATTCATAATTCAGCATTTCCTGCCCCTTTATAGGTGGTGATTTTCACATGGATGTTTTCATTAGTTGGCACTGCAACACCAGGGTTCGTGGGAGTCTTGTGTTAACATATGACACGTCAATCTCATATTCGCTGAACCGTGACAAAGCGTGACAACCAGATCTAAGCCTATTTCTCCACAGGAAACACACAATGCTCTTATGCCACACCTCCCCACTCACAGTTTCTCCCTAAAGTGTGTTAATCACAAATAGGGTGTTGTATGTCAGAGCTTGATTACATTACGACCACCACCCTGCCATACGCACATCCGTTTTTTGCTATATCTAAGTACCTTTTAGGGATGTGAGTATGGCCTAGTCTGATTGGGTTAAAGCTTGATCTGACTGTCCTTCATGCCGCCACATAGGCTGATTAAGGAGATGGGGAACTGGCCGATTGTACCAAGCCATCTGGGTTATGTGTTGTGCCCTGTCCGTTGACCCGTATAAGCCCTCTCAAATACCACAGGTCCGGCGAGACCCGCTATAGCAGTGTCATCTCCGGATCTAGTCAAGCGTCTCTAGGTGTCGCTGGGCTCTGTAGGGGCTCTATCAGCTGTATATTACGCAAGCTCCCGGTTAGTAGTTATATATGGGCAGTTTGAACTCATGCCGTTCGCGAGTCTGAGCGTTGTGAATACCATGGCTCTGTGCGGCTATAGACGTCTGTATCTTACGGACGCGGATGTGGGTACCGGCACATACTGGTGACCGCGCCGGGAACTGCCTCCACTGCTCCGACCAGCCTACACTGCCCCAACCAGCGTCAAGTTATATTTGTCGATCATCTTATCAGGCAAGCTATCTGCCGGTCTGATCCATCATCTTACGGCTTTATAAGGCCACATGTGTCGTTTTTATCAACCGCGCTTTGCATACAGATCACAGTGATAGCCATTTATGGTATTCTTTTCTGCAGAATCCATCCTGAGTCGTTGTAGGTAGATCTGGGAACAGACACGCTGTCGCCCTTTGGTGACACCCATAGCACGCTGAATGGTATTGCCGCCGAATTATGCTTTAGGAATTCAATAGCGCGTTGATTGTTTGGTATGGCCTTGACCTCGGACAGCTGCGTCTCTCACGCTTCGCGGAGCGATCCTCAAACTGATGCCGCGTATGTCCATGTATCATGCATGGATGAATGAATAGGTCAGATCCCCTGATTGCTATTTCACTGGTCGCATGTGTTTGGAGCCCCATGGCTAGCCATATTAACTTAATAAATGATACGAGCTTTGTCAGGTAATTCGAGTGATTGGAACCCCTACTGGCGGCATTCAATAGCTTGCTGTTGTAGCCTTGTCTGGTATCCCACCCATGGCCTACCAATTGAAGCATGTTTCCCGTTTGTATAGGGCGGCACGTGGCGTAACATTGCTTGCCCAGCGGCTGTGTCCTCAACTCTGCCTGACATTCCTCGGGCTCACACGCTTAAATGAACCCAGATCAATGAATAATAAATGAAATTTCTACCATTCGAATAAATAAATACGATGAAAATGCTATATGACCCATATTAATATCGCTCTTTCATGTGGCTGTGTGTTATGTTAGGGGGTGCAGTTGATGGATGTATTTCCGTCCTATCTCAGGGATCTAGATCGTGACCCGCCACGTGCCATTATCTTCCACAACCTGCCATACCAACTATACATTTACTGGTTTATATATTTTATAAATGCCTTTTCGTTCCTTGCCACATATTCACGTGTCGTCTGAAAGTGCGTAGTCCATCGTCGTTTATAGCTGCTAACAGTGGCCCCTGTGAGTACGCCTTATCCTTCCCATTCAGGCTCGCTACCTCGCAATGGACTTCGACATGCATTCTCTTTCGCCGTTCCTCTTTTATTTTTCACATTCGTCCGTTACTTTCCTCTTTTAATTTTCACATGCGTTCGTTACATAAAACACATGCCGAGTCTTTGGCTCACATGTTTTTAAGTCTCAATATCCATGTTAGCACTGTCTCTTGCCATCTTGTCTTCTATGTTTTTCCTCATCTCCGTTGCTTTTCTATATATTTTTGTGCCTCTCGTCTCTCTGTTATTGTCCCACGATGCGTCTTAACATATTAATGGTCGACTTCCTTGTGGGTAGTTGAATAATATGGTTGGCATAGCTTTGGTCCATTTGGGTGGCGTTCACGTCATTCGCTAGACCTGACGTGGAAATATGTACCGGTTTTTTTAATCGCTTTTATTCAGTGATTGGTTTCTGTCACAAACTGGCTCAGAAAACGTCATTAAAACTCATGTGACTCATTAGTGACGGACGAGTTGTTCACGGCCTTCATGGGGCATGTATCAAATCTGGTCGGTTGGTGGTAAGCTTAATGGTAATATGGTGGTTCGTATGGATTTGGTTATTTCGTACAAGGATGGATTGACTTGATTCAAACGGCGCTTCTGTCTGATGGAGGCTGAGGGCGAGTGCGGCTATAACCTGCTTCTGTCTGATGGAGGCTGAGGGCGAGTGCGGCTATAACCTGCTTCTGTCTGATGGAGGCTGAGGGCGAGTGCGGCTATAACCTGCTTCTGTCTGATGGAGGCTGAGGGCGAGTGCGGCTATAACCTGCTTCTGTCTGATGGAGGCTGAGGGCGAGTGCGGCTATAACCTGCTTCTGTCTGATGGAGGCTGAGGGCGAGTGCGGCTATAACCTGCTTTTGCCTTGAGTGGCCATGACACATTTAATAGTTCGACATTGGGGAATGTGTCCCCGTGTTCTGTGAGCAATCAGTAGATGCTAAATAGTCTGTTGAAATGACTACTGGACGTTTCGTCCCATATGAACAGACGTATCTTCCCTATATTGAGCTGAAAGGTGCAATTTTTATTTAGCTGCATTGTATGGTCTGGACATTGCTGATGAAAATCATGGTTCCCGCTCACCTGTGTTGTTCATTCCAACCGTGTTTGCATGTTGCAATCACACAAGTATGGATCTGTTAATCTGAACAGGGTCTATGCGCAAGGGCGTGGTCGCTTTTTCCTTTAATCCCCGGTAGAGGAAGTTGATTCTGTGTGGGCGTGTTTCCTTGGAGAGGTCCATCTAGTACCGCTGAGCTTCAGCAACTCCTGCGACGCAAACCAACCGAAACCCCCCCTACACACAATGCCCCTACATATCGTCGCTTACCGCAAACAACAACGGACGCGCGGCGCTTAAGTATTGTACTCAGTCGCCCAACGTAGCGGCAAAGCTCCTTCCTAGAAGCAGTGTGCGTTATCATCGTGGTAGACGATTGTGTGGTTACGCCTTGTATGTATTGATCTTGGTCATCTGTTTAATGAACATATGTGACGTCACTCTTTTCATGTGATGCTATCAGTCGGTTGCCGTCACCTCTACACGACGCCCAATGTCTTAATGTGGACGCGCGTCGCCTTGTCACGTCACGTCCTCATTACTAGATTGCGCCTTATGTGGATGGGAGGGAGAGAGAGGTGGGCTATGAGACGGGGTATTACGGTGTGCAGTGTATGGTCACGTGAGGCGAGCACCTGTCTCTCACCGTCTGTACTTCACTGCGGATCACATCACATGACTGGCGGTCTCCATCACCTCATTACAAACACTCTCTCACCTGACTAATTGAAAACCCCAGATCACTATCGACCTGGGGTATGAGTGATATCCTGCGCGTGTTCGCAAAACCTCTTTACCATGGAAACACACGGTGGTTGACTTTGAAAGCGAACACTGTTTCTGCATGACCATCATCGAATTGTATCAACAATTTACCTTAATCCCTTGTACACTACCATGCCCCCCCCCCCCCCCCCCACACACACACCCCCCTAGCCTTGAGCTGAAAGAAACAATGAATCTGGCAGTATTATCAGATCCGAGGTATGGACGCCCAGATCACTAATAGAGCCGGTCGTACTCAGACTCATAGTTTACATCGATCCCTGACATTCCGTCTGTTTGCTGTTTTGTTTACAGATGCTTTTGTCTGGTGTATGAATGACGAAATCAAGCGACTTTTGTAAATAAATTTGAGTCCGGGACTGGTTGGCGTTCAATGATATGTGTAATCGCCTCGCTGACGTCACTGCGTCTGTAAATAACGCCTCATACGGCTGGTATTTACAACACCCGATGTCTATACTCGGGTTATTTCAAGAGGAAGCCAAGTAAATGAGTGTGGGCGGTTAGACGCGCGTGATTGTACAACACCATGTATTACAAACACACTACCATATGTTCTCTAGTACAGCTCTTTGATCCCTGCTACTAAGAGGTTATGGTGTGAGGGATCTGAAATGACATCTACGTTGCACCTGCTAGTAATCAGACACGATGTACAGTAGTGACCTATTTACTGTCATTTTCACATCTCTATCCCTATATAACGACTGCTTTAAGTGTACTTAAGATCAGCTATCACCTGGTGCGTTCCCCTTCACGTGTGCCTGCTGTCTAAGAATACTTCTTACTGACTGGCCCTTTGGGACTGGGTACTTGGTGTGAGCGCTTCTCGGCTGCCTGGATACACGCTCATTAGTTGCAACTTTGACCTTCACTTGGTGTGCTTGTGATGTGTTATAGCCCATGTATCAGTAACTGCCATGGTGTATTTATGTAAGACTCGAGATGAGAAAGTTTACATTACGTTCGAATGGCCATCGTTTGTGGGAAGCAAGCGCTGGAAACTCGATAGCATATAATACCCTTGAACCAAGCTTCAGTTATAATATATACACTATAGGATCACTCCGATGTATTGCTCTTAAATAGCAATGTAAGATGAAATTTGTCATTTCAACAAATTAGTCTTATTTTAAGATAGGAATCTAGAGCCCAGCAAGAGGATCAAACAGCTATTTTAATCTTGATAGTCTGGATCCCTCAATTTAGCCACTAAGTTATTATTCATCTATAGAGTGCTGTAACTTCCTTAATTTTGTGGAAATCAACTTGTTTATACGCTGCTGTATTACGTTTCTCGGCTAGTCACCCAGGTCACGTAAAACAAGAGTTTCCCAGTCTTAGAATTCATACTGCTGCACCATCTTGTGTATGAACCATCTTAAATATTTGGGACGGTGAAGTACTTCTGGAAATGAGTTTGTCTTAAGTGGCTTGTCTTTGTCATAATCGGATGTTGGGGAATAACTTAGGCGTGTCAGGCGGCTTTATCTGACACTGGGGAATAACTTAGGCATGTCGGGCGGCTTTATCTGACCCTGACTCGTATTTTATCAGGGACGGAGCCTCGGTGGTGTGGATGGAAACCAAATTGTCATGGTGATGGGACCATGAGCCAGATGGGTCTTATTTCGCCACGTTATGATGCCACCCCTTTTCAGTTGTTTAAAGTTCTTAGTATGACATCATAACGAGTCCAGCGTGATGTCGATGTGGAACGAAGAAACTAAAATCTTATTGATGTCCTCAATTGCCCACAGAGTATATTGTTTTGAATTTGTGCCAAATGCAAAAATCTAAACAAGTGTGATATCAGGTTATATAGAGCGGCCTTGTTAGGGATGAGCAGCTCTACCACCAGTTGTTGACTGTTAATTCATGAACTGGTGTGAAGGCTTTTGGCGAAAAATAGCTTTTTCCATTTGATAATTTGTGTGCATAATTATAACTCCATAAACATCATCTGCAATAACTTCATCATGTCATTATTGTCATTGTAAATCTATGAACACATTCACCACCATCATCAATGCCATTGTCATCATAATAAATCTTAACTTGTCAGTTACAAACTTCTATTTCATCCTTGGTCATCATTATTATCATTGTGTTTACCAAATTGTTTCATTAAAAACGGATGCGAAGGCAGTATTCGGAAGGTCACCATTAGTATGTGTTGATGATTTAGCGTTTATATACAAAGAAAGGATATGTTGGGTCAATGAATCAACGAGAATATTTCATAGATTTGCCATCGCATCATCAAGTATGAAATCATCATGTTATAACAGTCGCATCATAATGACTTCGTCTTATTTTTAATAGCGGCAATGGTGTTGTCATAATGTTGTCATAACGCAATTTTTGCTCATTATGACTTACAGAAGTGAACCGCGTAGCTGGGGAGACGCTGTTCACCGACGGCCAGACACCGCGACCGGTGTGGGAACCTCACTTCTGTGTCCTCTGTCGATGTGTTCAGAGACTTGCTCATTTCAGGACGGAAAAGGTACGCTGTCTGTATGTCAAACCAGATCATAGGTTTTTCTTGCAACATGTGCATTTGGAAATTAAAACACACCATCACGAAACTTAAAAAGTTGTGCTTCTGCAAAACTGACATCTTTATTTGTGGTTATAGCTACGCAGTTTTCTCTTCGCATGATAAAAATTGCATCACAGATTGCTCCACTCTGTGCTGTTTCATGCCTCAGATATCAATCTGTTTGACACGAGTGGCATGGAATAACAAGCAAGAGCAGCTCTGTGTCCCTCAAATGGTGCTTTTTTGTTTATTCTAGTTTTGATTTTACATTGGTTGCCAGGCAGCAGAAGAGCTTTGGAGGGGAGAGGAACCTCCGGTTAAGATCCGGATTGATGGAGGAAAGGAGGAGTTTGATAAGAGATGGGGTTACTTGACGCTTGAGTGCATCAAAGAGAATGTGCTGCAACACTCCCCCATTTGTAAGTATAGTGACACCACATTTATGCATTACAGACAGACTATCTGATTGCAGCATGAACAATAATAAGGGTGAGATTAAGAGGTGGGGAGAACGCTTGATATGTTATGTTAACACAATAGGAACACAAAGCAGTCTTTATTGCCATCTGCCATCAGTTATAGCATGCTTTCACAACTTGCTTCCCTGGGCGTGGTGTTGACACGCCATGGGAATAAGGTGAGAAAACGTATGGCACTGAGGGGTATATAGATCTGGTCCATTTCTTGTGATTGTGTATAAAATGTGTTTGAAGAAACAAAAAGATCAATTAACTTTCATTCCGTATCCGTATAGCAATCCTACTGACATGTATATGTATATACATATATATATATATTTAATATATACATGTATACTGTATGTATAACAAATGTCTGTCTTGTGGGCTTTGCTACAACTTCCATGTAGGATTGCCTTGGGCTTTTGAGGCCCTGACTAAGTACTTGTCTTGTTTTGTATGCACTTGAGACCAGACTGTTCTGGGTACATGTTAATTACCTGATTACACCCGATGTGTAGCCTCATATCCCAGGGGCCTGATTGGCATTGGGAGCTGTATCACCGTATGCTAATTCCCTGTGTGTCCTTGCTATTGGGATGAGGTTTGTTGTCATTCACGTCTTGTGCTTACTAATTTAACTTCAGATGAAGTCAAACATTGATCTATGCTGAGGAGTTATTGTAGCCTGGGAAATAATACCTGCATAATCTGCAGCAAGTTGCATGAGCTCCACACTCAAACTATACCTGATAGACGATGGATGACCCTGCTTTGTGCAGTCCGGAAATAAACCATTGAGATGGAACTCTGAGAGGTATTGCTAAGCCAGTTGGTGCCATCTTCTCCATCAAATGCTTGTTTTGACGAGATGAGTTGTTTGTTGTTCATAACGTCTACTCTTGGTCCAGGCATTGTACACCAGTCCTAGAGAGCGTGTATACTGTTTGTTTGACTGACTTGTGAATCTATGACTTGATTCAGGATTTGTAAACATCGAGTAGTACACTAGGTACGTGTGTGTAGAGAGCTGTAAGAGTCCGTGACTGTTTGATGGATGTGATCACCTCGCCGGCCGTGTTTACTCCCCTGTGTATCCATCACCCATACACCTCATTCAACTCCGTTGTCTTGGGTGGGATTGAATTGGACTAGGTTGGGTGCGCTTGTAATGGAACACATCTGAAGCCTGTCAGAGCTGACCTAATTGATGGAAGTTGGATCATGATGAGGGATTGACTGCCGACGGGCATCCCCGCTCATCCCAAACCACCCCCTGTCTTCATTTGCATCCCTGTCAGCTGCTGCAACTTGCTCGCTGCACCAACTTTCCAGCCTCACCCATTACATAAGTTTTTATGATATTTTCTTGATGGTAAAACTTGTATTGGTGGTGCGTGGATCATGAGCAGTTATTGATTGGTGGTGTGAGGTGTGGTTTGTGAGGAGCGCATCCTGCAGACAGAGAGTGGTGAGCGATATTAGTGGGGCCTGAGGGTGCCCACCATGTGGCGCGCAATCCTCGTTTATCATTCATGTATGTATGCGGCGACTGATCGATGTGACGGGACCCGCATATCACGGGGCAATACCAGACTAGCACTGGCTCTCCACGCGATGGAGAGATAGAAAGAGTTGATTGCATCCCTCCACAATGACCCGCAGTGACCCCTGAGGGAAATTCAGGCGCGGTGTAGAACTGGGGAAGCATGTTATCATCTGTACCTTCATGCGTCATCTGCTCCTCCAAACATAATATTTCACTCTCTCCCCAGTAACAATAAGAATTGCATCCCAACACGCGTGAATGGGATAACTACATCGCTCGCGTTGTTAAGCGTCGTGGGGCGAGCGATACGTCATCAAAACAACGAACAAACGGCCTTGTGTATGAAAGGAATTGACGCAATAACAAATACATTGGCAGAATGAATCACCCGGTCTTCCCGGTAGCTTCGGCGGTTATCCATTGACGAGAACTTGCGTTTCGTCGACGTGGGCTGAATCTCTTTGTTACACAGTCACCGTGATCTACTGTCTGTTATGCGGTTAAGAAGCGAGCTAAGAGACTTTCACTTGACTGGCCAGATCGTGTTACCAAGCTTTACGTCGAGCTGACATAAATCACTGCCGCTACCGGCCGGGCGTAACTGAGTAGCGATCAGTGGCAGAGCGAGGTGATGTCGTGGTGTGGTCGACGTGGCATGGTACCGATGACATATGTTGGCTACTGGTGACCCGATGAAAGTGGGGGCGAGAGGATTGGGTTCTAGAAGATCACTATATGGGCCATTAACTCTTGTTGAGGAATGATAATGAAATGACGTGGGCGATAAATTTGGACAGGTATTAAAAAAACCGTGGGCTATGATAGCATTCCTTGTCTTGATAAGTGACGGTGGGTCGTGTTTTACGATGACCAATGCTTTGAATCAGTCGCATAGCAATGTTGAGGTGTGTTACAATCAGAAAATTGGGGCGTGTTTGGGGGGTATTAAACCAGATCCCCACTAGAAGAGCTGTCTTGGTCTTGTTGAATGACTTCTTTAAGTCGTGTTTTACTCTCCCCAAACCACAGAGGCCTTATTTGGACTCGCTCCTCGCGTTCGCCCCGGCCAGCGACGTCGCCATGTCGATTTTACCTGGAGCACCACATTAATGAGTTATTACATACCTGCCTGATTAAAAAAATAACCCTTGTAGTGATGACTCACGTGGGAACACCAGTGCAGGTACACCTGTCACATGGCAGCCCGTGAGGCTTTATGATCCAGATACTACTGCATGTAAATCTATATATAGTCCTTGATGTCATTGTGATTTGGGTAGAACGTCTGCAGTGCAAGATATACACAGGTGTCGTTCATATGCAGCTATCTAGTGAATTCTTGGAACAAACCAGGCGTTGATGGAGGGAACTCTTAATGGATAAAGGGATACGATTGTGTGGGCATACGGCGCCTGTTTATATCGACAGGGGCTTCGTATTACGGTCGATGGACTCTCGTGTGCTGATAATGTCGTATCAGTGTTGTTGAGGATGTGTTGATTTGCGTCAGACGCGATTTAACATACTAGTTCGTCAGCGTCAACGTACGTGCAACCTTAGGACGCCGATAGATCAACGATCTTGTTATAACAAGAACTTTGGATAGATCGCTAACTCACGTCCATAAGACTAGCTTCGTGGAGGACTCTGTAGCGACCTTTACTAACGACTACCGCATTCACCGTTACCTAGCCATTTATTGACAATCAAAGAAGTTGACGAGCTTCACTTCGCGTCAGTGGATGATTTGATCAACACTGACAAACCACACAAAGACAACCTCGGGGTCCAGTGACTTCCGGCGCTGATGACGAGGCGGAAGTAGACAAGTAGTAAGTGTGGCGGGCTGGTCACTCGCGAGCTCCTTCTGGTCGCTACTGTGTCAGCTCTGTTATTGCTGTTAACTGGCGGCTAACCTTGCGCCGCTAGTCATGAAGCGGTAAGCTCAAGTCGTCAATCACCTTTACCTATTCCGCACTCCGACGAGCTCTATGGATTTCGGGTGATTATTTCCTGATATGGTGGTCGAATGAAGTGTTGTGTTCTTGTGTGGTGAAATCTCACGGGGCTCGTATGTGTCCGGGCGCGGACAGCCCATCTCCCATGGCCCGACTGTAACACAAGCTTCCCAGCGGACCAGGGCCAAGTCAAGCGGCGATTGTGATCCATGTTTAGTGGTCATAGCTTATGCAATGCGTCCCCGTCTAGCTAGCGGGTCATTAGTGCGTGTATTGCCGCAGCCACCGCCACCCTAAGCAGCAGCAGCAGCAGCAGCCTAAGCCCTTGTGTGGGTAGAGAATCAAAACACAAACTGATGGGATTCTGGTGCCGCCGTCTGTGGTAGCTGCGGAACGTGTGGACAGGGACTGGACTGCGTAGTTGACTGGCTAGCCTAAAGAGACCGGACTGCGTAGTTGACCAGTCAGCCTAAAGAGACCGGACTGCGTAGTTGACTGGTCAGCCTAAAGAGACCGGACTGCATAGTTGACTGGCTAGCCTAAGTTGACAGGATTTCGTAGATGGCCAGTAAGCCTTATACAGCCTTAACTGTAAAAGAGTCGTTACTGTGTTGCTGACCAGTGAGCCTTATACAGCCTTAACTGTAAAAGAGTCGTTACTGTGTTGCTGACCAGTGAGCCTTATACAGCCTTAACTGTAAAAGAGTCGTTACTGTGTTGCTGACCAGTGAGCCTTATACAGCCTTAACTGTAAAAGACCAGTGAGCGTTAACTGTAAAAGAGTCGTTACTGTGTTGCTGACCAGTGAGCCTTATACAGCCTTAACTGCCCTCACATTCTACTCCGTGCCTGCTTCACCGCTTACTGTGGCTTCAACTTTCACTGTGGCCAACTTTCACTGCAGCTCTTCTACGTGGAAATCACTACCGACACCTCAAAAGATGGTGCCCTGTACCCCAGGAGACGATTGTGGTTTTATTTTTG
Organism: Urechis unicinctus; assembly: GCA_034190875.2. Classification (NCBI taxonomy): domain Eukaryota; kingdom Metazoa; phylum Annelida; class Polychaeta; order Xenopneusta; family Urechidae; genus Urechis; species Urechis unicinctus. Next base: position 61,093,329 of record CM067352.1, read on the forward strand.
TGTGAATGAATATTGACCGTTTACAAGGAATACGTGGCCCGGTATAAGGAGCTGTGATTTGTAGCCGTGAAGACTCACTTGAACAGGGTGATGAAATGGTTCATGTTTGGCGGAGCTCTCTCCAACATCATGGGTAAAACTGCCTCCGTCTACCTCAACTGTACCTCAGAGCAGACAGGTAGGGTCACGTGGAGGTCATGTGACACGGTGTATGGGTAGTATGGGTCATGTGACCGCATGTAGTGATAGTTTGGTAGTCAAAGTGTTATATAGAGTAGTGTTGAGTGCTGGTGTTGAGGATCTAGGTGATATGACGAGAAGGTCATATAGAGGTCATATAGAGGTCGTGTAGTTTGGGGTGATGAGTCATGATGTGATGTAAGTATAATAATAAGTGTGGATTGGTGTGTTTGTTGTAGACACCGTAAGCCAGTGAGGTGTAGTGAAGCACTATTTCCATTGGAGAAAGTGGCAGATGTCATAAACTCATTGTCATTAAAGTTAACGTGTGTTGTGTACAGCTACCCTGGAGCGTCTGGTGGGCCACCGCAAGACACAGGCGCTGGACACGAGGAGTGTCTGCTCTCAAAGCTCCACCAGTGAGTACTCCCAGTATACCAAATCATTACAGCCTGCCCAGTATACCAAATCAATACAACCTGCCCTGTATACCAAATCAATACAACCTGCCCAGTATACCAAATCAAACAACCTGTCCCAGTATACCAAATCAATACAACCTGTCCAGTATACCAAATCAATACAGCCTGCCCAGTTTACCAAATCAATACAACCTGCCCAGTATACCAAATCAATACAACCCACCCAGTATACCAAATCAACCCACCAACCCACACACCATATAGCTATTACCTGACCCCCTACTTGTATGGATTTGTTTTTAAGCCTTTATTAAGAATTATCAGTAGGTAATGGCCATTAGTCCATGTTTTACTCACTAGGGGCCTGCATCATACATGATGGTTCTCATTGGGCCCCTATTGCCCACCATGCCCCCTTCATATCACCTTCTTGTTTCCAGTTTTCCAATGGTTAATTGCTGTTGGCCCCATTCCCCACCGACTGTCTTTCCCTTGGTGTTATATGACACCATTGAACTGTGGATCCAGTAACTGCCAGGAGGTTTTTTCCAGGCTGCTGTTAAGGTACCATCGTTTTTGTCACTGCATAATGACCGTAGGCCTTTCACTTTGGATGGGGCCATCTCGTGCAATTACTGGGTTCTCATATTCATGGCAGTTACAGCTTTACTGAGGGGCTTGCTATAACCAGTATATCCCTTTCATTTCAGTTGGATGATTGTAATGGCTTGCTTTACAGTCTGAAACTGTCAATAACAAGGTGACCCAGATATCTTAATTAGGGCAGCCATCAGACGGACTGTTTCTATTGGATTTGAAGCCATTACGTGCATAATCTTCACATTGCAGCCAACTACCTTGTCATTAGAGTTATTGACTGATCATTACAGTAGTGGCCTTGTCATTACAGTAGTGGCCTTGTCATTACAGTAGTGGTCTGGTCATTACAGTAGTGGCCTTGTCATTACAGTAGTGGCCTTGTCATTACAGTAGTGGTCTGGTCATTACAGTAGTGGCCTTGTCATTACAGTAGTGGCCTTGTCATTACAGTAGTGGCCTTGTCATTACAGTAGTGGCCTTGTCATTACAGTAGTGGCCTTGTCATTACAGTAGTGGCCTTGTCATTACAGTAGTGGCCTTGTCATTACAGTAGTGGCCTGGTCATTACAGTAGTGGCCTTACCATTACAGTAGTGGCCTTGTCATTGCATTAGTGGCCTTGTCATTATAGTTAAGGCCTTACCATTACAGAGTATGTCATTACTTTACAGTTGGTCCGTATGCCTTATCACGATAGTTTAGGCCATGTCATTGAAGCTAATGTCCCATCTTATTGACACATAAATAACTTCACGTAATCACTATGCCCCCAATAACTGCCACATATACCATTGCTTCACATATCACCAATTTTCCTACATCTCTGCCATCCCTGTCTAACCTAATCGTCGCTCAGCATATAGCGGGGTGTGTTGAGGTCAACTCTCCCGGATGTTAAGTTATCTCGCTATAGCTGACTAATGGTCTTGTTTCTCTCTCATCGCATCATTTTCACAACCTAACCGACCCAACACAGACACAAAGTGGACTGCTTTTGTTGTTGATAGCACTGTGTTGAACCCATTCGCCTATATGCAATAACCAAAAACCACCTCAGTCAGTGGGCTACTGATGCTGATGCACGCCAGAGCTTTGGAGTCGTCGCCGCGTTTTGCAGCTATCACCCTAACTCGGTCGGGACGAGATAAACACATTACATCAATGCAGAAGTTCTGTTTCTCTGTATTATCCCAGCATCCCATACCTCACCCGGCTCCACGCGAGCCCTACCACAAAACTGGCCCTCTCCCGCCTCCGCCATTAGTAAAGCCGACATTTATTCAATAGAGTTGTGTGCTGTGCGTTAAGTTTTAGCGACCTAGCGATGCGATCGGTTGACATAGCGATAGGGCTGGCTGTATTGCACACGGCATCACATCAAGATGATGAACAAACATTGAGTGCTTGACGAAGAAGCCGTTGTTGAGGTGTGGAGGTGCTGACGTGAGCTCCTGGTACTGTTACTCATGCGAGATGTCGAGAAGCCTTAAGATTACAATGGCCCAGTAATGGACGCTTAGTGAGCAGGACACCCACTCCGGCAAATTGAGAGCATAGGTGGGCCGGATCAATTGGCGCCAGAAGATTTTTTTTATTGGCCAGCCTCTTCAGATATGGAACCATACTCAATTGATGGGTCTCATTTTTATTCCATGACGCTGGCTCTTTTACGTCCTCTAACTCCTAACGGCCCTGGCATGCCATGTTCTAGAGTGTTTTACGAAGAAGAATTTACAGCATATTGCATATATTGATAGGGTAGTTAATTTCTATGTCGTCATCTCAATTACAGAGTGAGGGGAGGGATGGGTTAGAGCAGGGAATGTAATCGATGCAGCCTCAGCAGCCGGGCAGGTGCGCGTGATGTGTTTTGGCAGGCAGGTGATGGCGTTGACCTGATGAGCTCACAGGTTTCATGGGTGAGTTACGGCCTTACCGTCGCCCGTCGTGATGAGCTGGGTTGGGAAAGTCTGTTGGAAACCCCGGGGACGGCGAAGTGGAGTGAAACGAAATGGCCCGGTCTCTTTGATAATGACAGATATATGTTAACGCCGCATGTATGAGAGATTTCCAAATCTCAACATGTGATCGCCATCATACATGTATTGTTACTGAATGTCCACAAGCGGCCCAAGCACCTGGGGTTGTGTGACCACAAGCGGCCCAAGCACCAGGGGTTGTGTGACCACAAGCGGCCCGAGCACCTGGGGTTGTGTGTACACAAGTGGCCCGAGCACCTGGGGTTGTGTGTCCACAAGCGGCCCGAGCACCTGGGGTTGTGTGACCACAAGCGGCCCAAGTGCCTGTGGTTGTGTCCACAAGCGGCCCAAGTGCCTGTGGTTGTGTCCACAAGCGGCCCAAGTGCCTTGGGTTGTGTGACCACAAGCGGCCAAGCGGGGTTGTGTGACCCAAGCGGCCCAGCCTGGGGTTGTGTGACCACAAGCGGCCCAAGCACCTGGGGGTTGTGTGACCACAAGTGGGGGGTTGTGTGACCACAAGCGGCCCAAGTGCCTGTGGTTGTGTCCACAAGCGGCCCAAGTGCCTGTGGTTGTGTCCACAAGCGGCCCGAGTGCCTTGGGTTGTGTGACCACAAGCGGCCCGAGCGCCTGGGGTTGTGTGACCACAAGCGGCCCAAGTGCCTGGGGTGGTGTGTCCACAAGCGGCCTGAGCGCCTGGGGTTGTGTGACCACAAGTGGCCCAAGCGCCTGTGGTTGTGTGTCCACAAGCGGCCCAAGCGCCTGGGGTTGTGTGACTTGGCGGTATAGCTTTGCTCCAGTTACTGTCTGTGTGGACACTTTCACCTCGCCAGAAAGCGGTTTATGTTGCGTTGACATTATAAATAAGGTTATACATATAAGCACATAAATAGGTAAACGCACTTGTAACTCCACATTTGTGCGTGTGATTTTAAAATTACAGCACCCAACATTTAAACGCACACACACACAGGTACACACTCCACACACACCCACACACCTATACTTGTGCGTGTGATTTTACAATTACACGCACCCAACATTTATATATATATATATATATATATATACATATACACACACACACACACACACACACACACACTCATATTTCACTGTGACACACATAGACTGTAGACACACACACACACACACACACACACACACACACACACACACACACACACACACACACACACACACACACATAAACACACACACACATAGACACACACACACACGCCGTATGACTTCCGGGGCATACTCTTCCCTGGTCGCCGTCCAGGTCGCTTCCCCATTGATCTGACATAGAGTGATAACCCAGTACGTCTGTACTAGCTCACGTACAAACGCTGCTTATTGTTGCTATTCTACGGCCTCGCCTTCAAATCTGACAAACAAAAGATACTCATATGTCAGTCTCCTCAATGTGAACAGAACATGTTGCATAGCAACAGAGGGTTGATGTGAAGGTTCCTGGCACCAAGAAGCCGACGCCTATGTGTGTTATGAAATGTCTACCCGCCCTGGATCCTCCAATATCGCAGATCACACGCCCCTAAAAACTTGGCATAGGGAATGTGATAGGAGTTCTCCAAGGAGCGCTGCTGCCGTGGACGAACTAGTTTGTAGGCGGTCGTAGAAGCGAGGAGGCGAATCAAATAGTCGCTTACTCAGAAGGTGTGGGGTCTGGACGTGGTGACGTCATCACACAGCAGTCCAGATCCGCTGTATGCTTAGTTCTGCTTACCCGAGCTTGCCTTCCGAAGCTTACCTGCCCAAGCACAGTATCTCTAACTGAGCTTACCTGTCTGAGATTAGCATTACAACCTGAGCTTACCTGTCTGAGATCAGCATTTCTACCTGAGCTTACCTGTCTGAGAGCAGCATCTCTACCTGAGCTTACTTGTCTGAGAGCAGCATCTATACTGAGCTTACCTGTCTGAGATTAGCATTACAACCTGAGCTTACCTGTCTGAAATCAGCATTTCTACCTGAGCTTACTTTTCTGAGAGCAGCATTTTACTGAGCTTACCTGGCTGAGATCAGCATCTCCACCTGAACTAACTTCTCTACATCCTGTTAACGGTCTAGGAGAGCATTCACTCAACTCTCTTTTACGCCTTATCATTGTACAGAGACCATGTGACCGTGCCCAGCTCGCTTAGTGCCATGTCATCTGATATCCAGGTCCGCGGCTGTCTGTCCTGGAAGCCTCATCAGACTTTGACTTCGTCTACACCCCCGCTTCTCCTTCTAACAAAATCCGTGTAGCTGAGTGACATCTATCTGTGAACGTTATATGAAGCGTTTATCTGGCAAAAGTGTATTTGGAGATGGATCCTAAATGGATTTTATTGCCTTTTCCACCAACCGGTACATTTATTTTTTGCGGAGATTTACTGGAGATATTTGTGGAACTTTTTAGAGATTTCTAGAGCATTTATTTTTCGCCCCAGGTTTCAGCAGTAATCCCGGCAAACTTGATTAGGTTGGCGCTCAGGTATCGCATTACCTGTGCCGCGCGAGGGAGCTCCCGTCACTCCAGCCGTACTGGGGATAGCAGGAAAACAGCAAACCATCTCCCGCCGTGAAAAGATGTCTTGTTTGCGCGCGCGTATTGGTGAGTTGCATTGTGAGTGGGCTGGCGGTGTAGGCGGACGGCGAAGGATGGAGAGGCGTGAGTTAGAGCGGGAGACGGACACCGCTGAGTGAGCCGCACCAATAACCGCAACTAGTTTATTGAGTCCCGTTCCCCGCTTGCCAACTGCACGAAAGACCGTGACTGCCTCCGGTGAATTGAATACAGACCCATCAAAATAAATACCCTATTAGTCCTATATAGGGCGCAGCTTTCATCGTGTATCAAGAACTCAGAGCAGTTTGGGATTTTCAACATGAATAGATCATTCAGTATGGACAGGACCGTCGGGCAGTCCGTTTTCTACGGAGTGGAGGAGCCAGGGGATCCCCACACCTCCTCCTCATCATCATCCGTCCTCGTCAAAGACAGCCCTATGACCTCCTCCCTCATCTTACGTCAAAGCGGAGAGGACCTCAAAAACGCGATGGTCAAGATGTCCGGCGTCGTTGCCAAATGCCTCAGCAGTCAACATCTGTCGGACGACGACGATGATGACGGTGGTGACGATGACATCGGGGGTCGGTATTATATAGAAGCACCTGTTCCGGCTTCTATATTGCATCTGACTCCGCTGCAGGACGCCGCGGCTCCTCGCTCTCCTGACGCTGTCCGCACGGACTCGCCCAGGATGACACCTCGCGCTGCCCACGCCAAACCCAGATTTTCTATTGGCTCGCCCATTACCAGCAAGTTATCGTCGGAGACTGAACCAACTTCCCCAAACTACAGCCCCGATCTTAACCAGAACTCTCCTTTGCTGACCCCGAGTACTCCTGGATCTTGGCGGGGATCGAGATCCAACTCGACCAATAGCACCCCAGGCACGGATATCAGCTCACCCAAACTCTCGTCGCAAAGTCAAGCCAAGTCGCCCAGCTTGAGCTCCATAACAAGCTCTCCTGGACTCACGCCAGCATCCGATGTCACTTCACCTAGATTCAACCCCAGTACAGACACAGACTCCCCGAAGTCATCCTCGGGGGTCGACCCAAATACTCCCCCGAAACTGCCTTCGAGACGCCCCCCGAGGAAGAAGAAGGTGCCGCAGAGGACGAGGTCGTTCACGGAAGGGTCGACGTCACGGTTCTACGTTGACGTGTCGGACGACAGTACCGTGGAGGATGTTGGGAAGGCAGGTGCGCTAAAGACGACCCCGTTAGGCTCGTCACAAGACGCTGATGACGACGAAGACGACCATGAATCTAGTGGGTACTAGCGTTGTTTTCACACCCTCTGATAAGCTGCATGTGGTGTTCTCTGTGTTTTTTGTGACATCTGTGTTTCATCGCACGCTGTGGTGTGTGAGTAACGGGCTCGTGAGGTGTAGAAGCCATCTGGTTGTGTTTGGGGCGCATTGCCTCCATTATTTATCAGGCTACAAAACGTCTGTCTAGTGCGTTGGGTGCGACGGCCTATTATAATGCTCATATGGTCCCGAATTATTACCCAAAGCCTCTATGCATCTTCGTTTTTACCTATCTCTTTCTGTCATATTTAGCGCCCAAGAGCTAGCTGTCATCATAACGTAGCTAGCTCGCTGCTCGGTGCCACGCCTTCGTTGGTTTACAGCGATAGCAACAGCGCTACCTCACTTTCGCACGAATTTGTCTGGCTTGCGTGGATTTGTTGAAAACATCTATTTAGCAACAACACAAAAATCACATGTTGGGTTACGAATACGGTATGAGTCATAAGTTATATGCCTGGTTAGCTAGAGAGAAGCAGGTTGAAGTTAGGGAGGCCGGAGCGTGCGTCTGTTGGCTGCTCTGCTAAACAGGACGTGGGAGCATTGTAAGCGAGCTGGGTTGGCTCCGCGTGCTGCCCAGTACACCTGATTACGTTACCGTACCCGTGTCTACTCCACCGTCACGCCGCTCACGTCACCGACTGCTTCTCTTACAGCTGCTCATGTTGGAACAGGTCAAGTGGGTCGCCCTCACGACTGTGCTCTATGCTCTTCCATATGAGCGTAACCATGGTGAACACGATATCCGGCTACTTATGTAACCATGGCGAAGTAATCACTTACATTTCTTTTCATCCTATTTGTTTGTTTCAAAAAAACCTATTGTACCATTTTGCCCTGGTGAATCTGGTAAATGTTGGATGGATGAGATGGAGACTGGGTGTAGGTGGGGAAGGAGGTGGGCAGTGAAGTGAGATAACACAGGTGTAGTGTCGGGAAAAACTGAGATACTACATAGACCGGCTGAAGTGATGGAAAGGCTCGGGCAATTAAGAGTTTGCAGCAAGGCTAAGACTGATTTATTGCAGCAGACGCTAATGTTAGTTCGTTGCAGTCCAGATTTCAGGCAGAGAAAGTTGAACGAACTCGTGATAGGGTGACTTGAATCATGTAGTTGTATTGCCGTCGAAGATGGGAGTAATTCCTCATCCTGTTAAGGGAGTTAAGGTGATCCCGGTGCAGCTGACCGAGTTCCAACACAAACGGGTGAAGTGATGCAGATCATTAGCTTCTGTTGCTGAAGAGAGAGGAACAGTTACCACACCAACCAGTTTTAAATGAAGGAGATGCCGCGATGATTAAGATGGGGAAGCTAGCTAAAGACTTGAGTTACCTCAGCGTATTATGCTGGTGGTTCTGGTCTTGGTAAAGGAAGGTTAGTTCTACAAAAACTATTGAAGTGATGGAGATGGTCGGGTTGCACCAATGACAGCATACTCACTCATTGCATTGAAGTGATGGCTTACTTAATAAGTTACTCGTCTCCTTACCCCCCACCGACCGATGTTTTGTCAGTATAGTTTGTGAAATTCTATATAAAAAAGCAAACCAACACATTCATGGTTATTGTAGGTCAAAATGCCGTGATTTTGGGGCTCTGTGACTCTTTGAAATGTGCAATTTAATACCATGTAAAAACTATAAACGTTATGATATAGCCTTGTCATAACGTTTAGTGAACAAACGCGACGCTGCTTCGAGATATCTTTATAACCATACTCCCCCGTCCGGATGTGATATACTATTGGGAAACCTATCTTGAGTCGTGGTATGTTAGAATAATACACTGCACATTGTCAAACCTAATGGGCGATGTACCCAGAAGACCAGCCTAAGCAAAGCACTGCCATTAGCTGCTTATCGTCAGAGGACCGATGAATGACCTTGAACCGTTGTCAGTTGCTACCCCGCCCCATCGCGACACGCATATGGATGGGGACAACCTAATGATCATGTACAGTGCTATATAAACAACATGTGTTCTTCTACCCTCGCCCCGCGCCTTTCAAACTAGGATCCTAGTTACTTCAACATACTATGCATTCAGTAGCCGTCAAACTGGCAGTTTTGCTTTCCCTGCTACAACTTAATCTCGAAGATATCCGTTCTACGTGAGCTGCGTGTCTCAGGATTTATTGCCGATATACCAGAATATAGCTGTGGATTTATAGTAGCAGCACGAGGAGTAAGCAGCTATGTCTGACGGCTTAATACCGATGTCGTGAATTAACCATCAAAGCCGTGGTAATATGCCCTCATTTCTCATCCCACACAGGCACAAACAGGAACAGTAATCGTCCATCACCATCAACATTCGTTTCGTGTTGCTCAGGGGTGATTCAGCTGGGGAATATATTAGTAGATTGCGGCGTCTCCACCAGGCGGCGCTGTGAGGTCAGAACTCATTGATAATATCCAAGGTAACATAACCACCAGATAACGCCCTCATGTGGGCTGTTACATGTATCTACGCTGCCTCTCCCTGACCTTATGGCTTCCACATTCTTCCTCTCTTTTTTGTATTTTCTTATTCTCTCCAAATCATTATTTCCATCTCTAACTGCTCTGTTTCTTTCGTATTCCTATTTCCCTTTCCCCCTCTGGTATTCTTTCTTCTTATTTTATCACCCCACTCCTACTCCCCATTTCGTCTGTTCCATCGTATCGTTACACTTCATACACGCCCATCTCAGCGTCTCACCTTGACCTTGTCTCAGGCACACGAAGTAATAATTTATGGCCCCCCGTCGCCGTGATATCATTCCCTCATAATACCTGCCTTCATAGTTCACTCTGCCTTCGCCATCCCCAGAGATATAGCACTTCCTTGTCGGCTGCTATTGATTCATTTATTAGTTTAGAAGTACTCAGAAGGAGGCGTCCTCGTACACTGATAAACACCGACTCTCTTCTGCACGCTAGGAGTTATATAGACACCCTCACTACTGACCTATATTACTCATTCTCCTTCCAGCTACGCTAAGTTCCCAGAAAGCGGCGCCGCCGACATCATCGAGGCTTTGTTTGACTTGCGGTGCCATACCGACCTATGTACATGTTCTCATTCCGCCGCAACCTGTACATATGATACGGGGTCTGCCTTGAACAGATGAAGCTTCATCTTGGCTCATGCTGCTGTCAGTACAGGGTTAAAAATGAGAAGACGAGTTTGACAAGGCATCTCTAGACTTTCGAGACCAACTGCTGTTGTTGTTTATTGTTGGTTGATCAGGATGGTTTGGCTAGCTCTATCGGCTGCTAGGATAGAAGTTGTTCCTCTACCTCTACTCGACTACCTAGGTGAGTGTGACGTCACGTGTCGTTCTGCAGGATCATCCCGTCACCAGCGGTCTGGTGGTTATGAATTCCGCATTATGACGAGAATGTCGATTTCTGAACTGAGTTACTGTCTAGAGACGAAGTCTGTGCCTGGTATGTAAGCGTGTTCGCCCCGCTTAAACCGCGGTCATTAACCTGGTTACCGAGTCTGGGATTTGCGCCCGGTGCAACTGCCGAACTGCACGAACACTTCGTAGTTGCATCCGTCATAACGTTACCGTCGCGCGGCTGGCCTTCCCTTTCATCCGCCAGGGCACTTTGTCTCCATTCATCTGTATAATAGCTTTATTGACGTTCACCAGGCAGCGTGCCGAGCTCGTATTGTCGTGTGAAATACGTCGGTCACGATTGAACTTTTATGACGTTTCGAGGAAAGCATGTGCAACAAGCCCTTATTGGATCACTACTTAATGATGGCGAATGTTGGGAGATGTTAAATAATAGTTGTTCACATGACAAAGCGTGTTTTGTGTGACTCTGTCAATGTTATCACAGAACAGGGGGCGTTTTGTCGTGAGGCATTCGTCAACACGCTGTTGGCGCGACTCGTGAACAATGCTGCCCGAGCGCCGCGTTAGTCCTTTGATGTCCTCTGATTGCCCCAATGAGGGACTAATCCAGGTGGCTGCTCACTGAGATGACGTATAGTGAGTCCAGGTGATGGCGCTGATTGGGAGACAATACTCAACGCGCACATTTCTGTTAACTCATGACGTAACTCAGCCCGGAAATACCTGCCCCGGGCGTCTCTTTCTCGGTTCCGTCGTCTGTACGGGACTTCTGAGATCACGGCTGTCCAGACGAGATTTCTCCGTGAGGGTGCCCCGCCACCTCATGCGGCTAAATTCCTACGTAACTGTCTATCAGTCTGTGTGTCTGTCTGTCTGTCTGTCTGTCATATTCTCTCATTGCCCGATCCACTTGGTCAGCTTTCCTTGTCCTCTTCTTTTTGGCGATGTAGATCGGTATAGACGAGCTCTATGGCTACTGGTGGAGGGACACTTTAGAGGTTAGGACTTAATGCCCGTCACCCACTTATTACCGTAACTACACTACACCCACCCCACCCCCCCTTTACCTCCCGCCAGCCCACCAGGTAGATGTCACTGTATCCCGGCACCCTCAGCATCGTGCTATACGGGTGTCGCCTCCACGCTGTGGGAGTGGGGGTGTGACTGACAGAAGCTGGCGGCTACCTTGTCGCCGATGATGAATGCCAGTCTGTGATAGACTCGCAGGAAGTGCAACCTAGCTCTGGTACCACCCCATGAAATCTTCTGGGATGGCGCTTTATATATGACTGCGTATGTATGCCATATTGAATCCACGTGAAAATTCCCCTAGTGTTTGCGGTCCATGAGAGTTTTCACCAATCATATTGTATAGTTTTTACTGAATTATGATACGAATATTTATGATTTGGGCTTTGCAAATCAAATGAATTATTTGGGGTCTGGTCGCTTCGAACAACGTGGTGCTATCGCGGCAGGGAATTATAATGGTTTTTGAGGCGTTTCAACAAGGCCACTTTCCCATTAACCCTCCAGACAATAGCCCTTTCGCCCATTTCCCTGGTTGCGAACCTCTGTCGCTATGACGGTCGTCCAACGCTCGCCTTGGCGGGGCTGTATCCGTGCGTACATCGTTTTAGGTTAAAAACTCCTTTCGTAACTTCTTGAGCAACATTCGGTCCCCAAGTGAAGGAACCTACGATAGGGCTATTGTAATCACCACAGGCATGTGATCTAGTTTGTTTGATGCCTGCGCACCAGTCACCGCTCGGAATTCTAACATTGAGTTCCGAGCGATACTATTTCCCCAGGCATTGCTCACCGCTGGAAGCATGATGACTTCTGTATGTGGGCTTATTCGATGAAGGAGACGGTTGGAACTCCGCTCCGCGTTTCACCATCCCTTCCCTCCCTAATGACAATATCACAATACTAACAATCAAGCTTTTATCAGTTTATAGCCGCACATTAATGACATTTCCACCGCCGGGAGAACTCTGTCAGTCAAGCTTTGACGTGTCGCCGTATAGAGGGGCTCTTCTACACCTCGTGTGTGGTCCTACTCGTATCCACTTACCTCCCTCCATACAAGAGAGCTCTTACCTATGACCAAACCACGTTCTACGCATGGCGATTTACCTGTGAGCCTCTTTACTCTGTCATGTATACCTGTGATGTATTATTAATCGGGTTTCTTGGCTATTTACTGTGGCCTTTTCAGTGTGGTGTCGGGTTAGGGTGAATTAATCGAGTTTCTATGCCTCTCACTCTCTCTCTTTAATGGGGTTTACTACGTTGTGGGGGCGAGGCGGGTCCTCGAGAATGTATTATGCGAGCTCAGGTTTTTCTTCTGACCTCTAGATTACTGTTTTAAGCCGGATATATAACTACGTTTGACTGCATTCTGGCCTGGTTCTGGGCGCTAGATTATTCCTAGAAGTTAAGCTGCGTGGGGACGCGCGGCTCGGGTTTGATGTGGCGCGTGCGACTTGAAAGGCGCGCCATCCCAGTGTTGGCTTGATGGGGCGTGAAGTGATTGGACTATGGGCGATGGATTGTTAGTGCATTGGGCCGAGCGCAGAACTTCACAGGCGACCCGACTTGGCAGGCCTGAGTGACATCTATAATGAACGCTGTTTGCTCCGTAATTACTAAGCGGTCTCTTTCATAACTCAGAGCGGACACTTACCGCCGCTGAATAAGCCATTTCACCTTCTGTATGTAATGAGAGACTAGGTCAAGAAAAACGACCAGAAATGTGAAAGCCTCGTCTTTTCTCTCTTGCAATTTCACCATCAAAGACTTGCAAATCTCTGACTGGCGCTGTTCCTGGCACCTTGATGAGTGAAGGGAGTCGGAGCAAGGTGCAAGCGGGTTGGGTAGGGCCCGGGGGCATGGAGTGGGGTACCTAGCATGTAGCAGGTGCTTCACTTGACATCACTTTATTTAATCGTCATTCTATAGGCTGTTATTCCTCGCTTTCCATACTGTAACGTTTGTGGTTAGATGAAATTAACCAGACCTATCCTATCAATTTCCATTGCTTCTATGAGAAGGCCAAGCTGTTAACGGGATTAATGCGCGAGTGTTGTACGTATCCGCGGCGTTTCCATTCACTTATGATAAAACTGACAAAACAAAAGGTCGTGTGGCGTGCTTGGGAAGCTTGTCACCCCTTCACGACTGGTCTTTATTGGCACATAACAATCATTAAGAGAGAAAACACATCCATTGTTGCATTCCGGATACACTTTATACCCAGTGTACTTCATGGCACAATGGTATGCTTTCGTCGCCGTGGTGTAGAAATGGGTGTCGTTATGGATAACTAATCACTTGTAATACCGGGTCGCATAACACCGGCTGCAGGGCGGGTCGTACTGGCTACTAATGACGACCTCCAGAATGACTTGGTTGTGGATATAGCGTGATTACGACATGCAGGTGTTGTCGACTTCGTCTTCGCCGTACGACCAGCGCCAACCTTCGTTGCTCCGATCTTGCCGCTCTCTCGTCTGTAGGCTTGACCTCCTCATAGCCTGGTAGCGAGAACCCGCGCCACCTTCTCAAGTCACTTCACCACTACCATTGACCGTCACGTCTGTAAACTGATAAAGCTCCCTTCTACCTTATCACACCCCCGTCCTATATACCTGGTAACCTCCCCAATCAGCCAGTGTTTGCCGAGGACGTGGTCGCCTCTATTGGTCTCACAGATCGCTTTACCAAACCAGTCGTATATACCAACACTGCTCAACCTAATCCCAACAGCTGACCGCCCCGATGTTTCTCAATATATACCACTATTTCTTCGTGATGTTTGATAAAACGCTAACAGCAGGTAAAATTGTCAACTGAAGGGGATGAACGGACATACATAGGAACCTAGAGAATTATGGCTGATCGCCCTTAAAAGAGGCTCTGGTCGGCCGATATGCGGGGAACACTTTGATCGTCTTTCTTTGAGTGTTTCCTCAAGGACCTAACTCTTTGTCGAACTCATACGACGCCAGGAAATAAGAGGTCTCAGGGTCGTCATCCTCGTGTGCGACATTCCTCTTCATCTATTAAGACGACGAGCCTTCTGGGGGGTACGTCAAGCTAGTTGAAGGGGGCGGGGCGCACGCAGTCAAGCGCTACACCTCGCTAGGTCGGTCTACGGTAAGACACGGGTGTCCACATCTCGTCTGGGTTCATCTCTCGCGGGCAAGTCGGTGTGGCTTGGTGGGAAGTACGGACGTGATCGAACACCAACGGCAGCTGATGTTAACGCCACCTGGCCAGCGATAAACGGCGAGGATGAGGATGGTGATGTGGTAAACAGGTGAGAGTGGGATGATCCCGCGGATTCGTGAGTAAGCCGTTCTCGTTAGTGAAGCAGTGGGAAGGAGAGAGAACTAGAGAGGTGTGTGTGTGAGGATTGTTGATGGAACATCCCACAAACAGACTCTAACCTACCTCTCATCTCACCACCGTATGAACTCTTGCACACTTCCAGGCAACAGTAGCTCGACACGGATACTCTGACACGGATACGCTCCAGGATATTATTCCCAGGAATTTTTTTGGTTACACAGAAGCGGGATTTGGTGATCTGTCGGGATTTGAGTCGGGATACATGCATTGTGTGTGAGGATATAGGTGGTGGATGATGTCGACTCGGGGCATCACGTTACACCTGTGGACAGCAGACGACATGCGTGGTATGTTACTCTACTAGCTACTCGCTCATTTATCCCACTGGGGGTGGCTACCAATAACTCCATGAACACATCGTACCAGGCTGATCAAACACATCCGCGTATTGTTCTCCTCGAACAAATTGATTTCCATCGATTGTACGCGCGCTTCCTTCGCCCCGTGTGTGTGTTCATCTGTTGGTCTTTTCTTGATTGATTTTTCAGACTTAAACAACATGGTTATGTTGGGTATGTTGCGTGTGTTGCTTGTTGTGACGCATCGTGTGATGTGCGTCGTGGCGGTAACTCGTGTGTGCCTGCGAGTTTTCCCAGCGTGTGCGTGTTGTGTTTTCTAATGGGGTATATAGAACGAACGGATGGAATGTGGATGAGGTATTATAGTTGATAGGTAAGTGAGTATGTATAGCGTGTGAACCGGGCGGGATGGTACACTCGTGGTTTGAGTTCTACGAGGTCGCCTCTTCTCTCCATGGGAAACACGACTTGTAACGTCAACGCGAGGGAAATAAAGCATTTCACTTGACAGTGAGAGAAATGGTCTCAAGTGGTTGTGTTTGAGAATGCCTGGGGCTGGTTGTCGGCTGAGGTGGGAGCGATAGGTAGAGGTGAGCAGAGGTGAGGGAGATCGGAGATTGATGAGGCTCTGACAGAGGTGAGGGAGATCGGAGATTGATGAGGCTCTGACAGTCCATTGATCCCTCTGGCTTCCGACTGGAGCGATCCAATGTCGACTGGCGACGTTTGTAAGTAAAGAGACGCTGTATTAACTGCTAGCTTGGGGTGGGCGGGTACGTGTGAAAGACTGACCCGTACGACGTCATACCTTCGCGTCATCATTGCCACCCCAGATCCACTCCGCTGTCAAACTGACTAAAGACGTACTCGACTTGTGAGGTTAATAAGCATTGGTCAGCTTGTCAGTGTTATATGAGTCACAGTTACTCGAGGTTTTCACACCTGACGGCTATGTATGCCTATATAAGGCAGTATAGCAGGGCCAGCTCATCACTTGATACCTATTCTTACTTAAATCGAGCGCATCGCATAGTTATCGAATACACACCATGACGAGTATAGGGAAGTATCGGCGTGTCCGCCGTCCTCCAAGGAGACTCTGCTGGCCTACCTATGACAGCCGGCCGCGCTTCAGTTGGACGGGGTCACTAAGTGAGTTTCAATGAGCCATCTATTCATACATTGTTTCTCTCTGTTACAATGGACATAGCGTAGATTGTTTTGTGTTCGTGGTGGGCAGTGCATGGGGGAGTGGTGTGTGGTCGCTGGTCAATAGGGATGTGGTGTTGTTGATGGGAGAAGTCAGTCACATGGGACGATTACTAATGGCTATCATATTAGCCGACCTGCTACTTCAGTCTGTAGAAAAGCCATAGGGATGGAGCCAACAACGAGCGTGAATGTTCTGTGTTTCGTCAAGTTTCCGAGCGATATATATATATATATATATATATATATATATATATATATATATATATATATATATATATATATATATATATATATATATATATATATATATATATATATATATATATGTAAGTATATATATATAATTATATTTCCAGCGTGTTGGTGCTCGGAAGCATGTCCTGAATAGCGTGTAGGCGCTCGGAAAGCGGACTTGGGTATTCGAGCGCCTAATACCTCGTGTACGATGAAAGAGACATGTATACATCTTCAGGGTGGGCTTTTTTCGAACCTTTATATGCTCTGGCAATGTAGCACAATGTGTCGGGTCATTAATTGGCTATATATTTCACAAGTCTTTCCAACACAGGGGACTTCTAATATTAGGGTCAGCTTATAAGCGCTCGACCGCCTTGTCCTTCCCGACAGAGTTATTACAATTAGACCCTCTTATTACTCGCGCCAGGTCACCACCATGCATCGCCATTCAGTGTATAACAACCACATGTCTATTGTTCGCTGTCCCAGTGGGTACGAGCGTTGACACCAAGCCCTGTGGGACACTTTCTAGATTGGCTGCCATTGTGTGGGGCTGTAAACTGAGCTTGATGGATTAGTGCGCGCATGTCGTCCTAATTAAGTTATTAAGCACGCTTACCTGGAAGCGTTGTAACGCTTACCTGGAATCGTTGTATGCCCTCATAACTATTGCGGTTATAGCTCATGGACAATGACTTTATGGTGGCCCATTTCAAGCGGCTTTGACTGGGTTGTTATGGAAACGATTGTATGGTCGATTGTTTGAGATTGAAGGTGAGGCGGTTTAGGCGAGCGACGAGATGGAGTGATGTAATTGGTTGCTGATGGCAACTGATTGTTGTCTTTGATGTCGAGTTGAGCTGTCTATTGTCAGGTACAAGTGGAGAGATGGCATACAAGCGGACAGCTCGTCTAATATGAATTCTACCAGGAGTGTTGGCGGGTGTTTGACTGGGGATCAGCGGGGTGGGGGGATGGGGTTCCCATATGAAGGAGATTAGCCGCTGTTTATCTATGGGGCGCCTCCCTGTTTGTGGGACGCGTTGTCTTCGCCACATGGTCTGGCGTTGAAGCTTGGGTTGCGTCTTCACGTAGAAACCATGAGGCCAGCGTGATACCCACGTACGCGAGCTGAGCCTAAACGCATTTCACACCCCACGCACCAATGAATAATTTGCATTGGTAAATAATGAATGCCCGGTGCTCCAGTGTACATCCATTAGACAGCACTAAGTCGCGTATGTTCTATGGAACAGCGCTATGCTGGATATGGGGTCAATTATATGACCTTTCTCATGCACCTAGGATCATGGGCATCCCCAATTCTATGTTTCCCTAGCGCAGCTGGGTAGCGCTAATCGCCTCTGTGGATAACGCTTGTTTTATGACTAGTTAACATGATATGGAGCTGGCTGAATGGCGATAATACGGCACATTCGACGCCGTGTTGCTCGGCACCCAGCCACTCCCGAGTCACCATATTGTCTGCCATGTAACATTGTCACGACCTCTTGATCTCACTCGAGTACCACTCGACGCGCGCTGCTCTTCAAGTGGACTTAATTCATCATAACGAGGTTGGACGTTATGATGTTATCTCCACCTGCGTGCTACCGGTCTGAGTCGTGTTGACTGACGGTTTAGAACAGGGCTGATTTTATATGATGGTGGATTATAAAACTCTTGAGTCGCTTATAGTGATGGTGATATTAATGATTGACATGTGAGCTAGCGGTTTGTACACCTGTATCTATATCCTTCCCGCCTTCCTGTCTCTCACCTGGCCTGTCCCCAGCCAATCACACATTGTCACCCGAGGCTCCCACTCGGCGCCTCATCACACACACACTGTCTTTTTCATGTCTTGTTCATTTTTTCTTTGATTATAGACACACTGACTGACTCAGTTGTTATATATATATATATAACCCAACACTCAACGTGCTATGTTCCCGTGTGTGTTCAGACTCGGCCTATGAGCGTGGTAATGGTGGGGGGATGGGTGAGCGGAGGGGCAGTATGCCCATGGTATGCCCTCAAGACGACACGGATTCGCCATCGACACCCTCCCGTTTGGCTGTAAGTACTCATCATTTGCATCTGGCCATGGTGTCCCCACCCCGCTGTATGTCACGCCAGCTGCTGTCGTGTCCACGCACCACGCTCCACGCGCGTCATGGGGTGTATGTGACACCACGTATTGGCTACTGTTGGGGCATCTGGTCTGGTGTCAGTGAAAACTTTCTAATCATTGTTGAACCTATAAACATTAGGCGTATCAGACGACCTCGTGTATCGTTGTTACTCGTGACTAACGACTGTCGTGACAAATGATTTCCTGTGTCACCTCCCAGCCTTATTCGTGACCCTATTTAGTCATTGCAAGTTTCGGTAAGATGATATGTTCAAGTTGATAGTAAAGGAAGCAAGAGGCTTTAAAATGGGCGGAGGCTGACTGTAAATCACCAGGTAGCCGTTGATTGACAAAGGTAAGTAGGTGTTACAGGTGTGTAAAGGGGTTTCCTGATATCCTATAGACCGGCTGTCATCGGCCACTGAACCCTGAAACATGTTAAGTGCTGTGTGCTCAAATATTGGCGGTTTAAATGTAGAGACTGTGTTTGGAGGTTTTCAAATTGTTTTCAGTGAGGGTGTGATTTATTGATGTCTATTCTTAGTTGTAGAAGGAGGGGTGTGTTAGCATGGGGAGAATATGGGTGTCTAATTCACGTCTCTATACACGAACTAAACCGCGGAACACCAGACCCCAGAGTGGCTGGGTTGCGACACCGGATGTGTGTGTATGCGTGGGGGCAACACTGCGCAAGTACCACGTGACCTCCTCCCCGGTCACGTCACATGATGGCGGCCTCAAATGATGTGTGCGTTGACTCGGCTTCCTTCCTGCTAGACGTAACTCACCACGGACTCGGCTGAGCCCGCGCTCTGGCGCCCATGGCTTCTCCCACGTGGCTTCTCCCTTGTTCTCCTCCTCGCTATGCATTATCCCATACACCATGTACGTATGGGTGGCCCCAAATCCCCAGTCTATGTTACATGGCTCAGCATTAATAAGTCGGCTCTTGGGACAGATTGCATTGCTTCAATCGAGATGACCAAGCTGGCTATCTGTGATGATTGTGTTTACATGCGGAGAGGACTCCCATCTACGATCAAGCGCTGTGGTAATACGAATGGTCGTCTACGGTACGCTACGGCGCCCACTGCTAGATCCAGGCTCGTTTTCGGGCGCGGGGCTTCTTTGAAGTTGAGAGGCTTGCTGAGTTATTGGTTAAGGAACTCTAACATAGATTTTGTATTGGAAATCTGTGGGGTGTGGTTTTGTTTTTATGTATGTGATGTAGCTAAACTTATCGGCACTCGAGTCTTAAAACGCCTCACCTCGTATGGGTAACATATAAAAGCTAGATTATAGCCGAGCAGTTTCTCTCAAGGAAGCCTATGCTTTGTTTTCTCAATACACGTATTGAATCTAATCACTGGATCCCACTCACGACCCAGCTCCCAACCCACAGTTACACACCTCACACCGACATGTTGCCGGATCTATAACATAGATCGTGTATTGGGGATGTTGTCCTCCCCATCTCTCCATCCTGTCCACCGTGAGCGACTGTGCGCCCCCCCCCCCCTTTTTCACCCGCCCTCAGCTCACTATTGATCCTGGTCGTGAGAGCATGAAACTTCGCCATCTCCACGCTACACCGACGACGATGACCACGTCGGTCTCATCTGTCGCACTAAGCTGCTGAAGCTGGTCGTGAATTCTGTCGCCTTGGTGATGCACGGTGTGGGTGGGCAGTAACTTGGTTCGGGATAAGATTGTCAGGCGACGTGATTTGGGCGGGACCCGTGACAGGTGAGTGTCTGCGCTGTATGTGTCTGCCGGGAAATTCTGGGTCCGTGAGGCTATAAGTGGGTATGTGTGATATAAGTGTGTGTTTGCTTATGCAATAGTCCGCTGTATAAGGTTATAGGCATTGATCAGTTGCCACGTTCTGGCGTATGGATGGTTCCATGTAACTCATGGTATGTTCATATATTTTACACCGATAAGCGCTGTCGTGATAAGACCATACTGGAAGTGAGGGTGCGTGGTGTTGCTTGCTGGACGCGTGCTTTTCATTTCATGGTTGCCTGTTACAGTGTACTATATATGATGCTGTACTGTCGGGGTGTCGTTAAGAAAACCAGTTCTGTATAGTTCTCGATCGGCTCTTTATTCTAGCTCGACAAAACGATCAGCTCTGTATTGAGATCATCTATACGGCGAACAGCTCTGTATTGAGCTCGATAAAGCGGTCAGCTCTGTATTGAGCTCGATAAAGTGGGTAGCTCTGTATTGAGCTCGATAAAGCGATCAGCTCTGTATTGAGCTCGATAAAGTGGGTAGCTCTGTATTGAGCTCGATAAAGTGGGTAGCTCTGTATTGAGCTCGATATAGCGATCAGCTCTGTATTGAGCTCGATAAAGTGGGTAGCTCTGTATTGAGCTCGATAACTGCCGTCTCCTCGTGGGTGACCGATGTTGTATATACATGTATGGCTGTACCCCGTCTATAGCCTAGTGATCACGTATGCCCTTCCTTCACCGCCCATAACTCACAGTGTCCGCTAGATACCCGGTCTGCCAATTATCTCCACCCTTGACAATCCTTAGTGGCCCAGCTCGGCCAACAAAACCTGGTCCTCATTCTCCTTACCACTGGTTAGCGCCGACTTGTTGCCGGCTGGCTTATCACCCGGCCTCGGCTCCTCGCTACAGTGTGCGTGCTCAGGGTGATTAGATGACGTGCCCTCTGAGCCCATCTCCCATACATCCCGCTATTTTAGATACAAACCACAGCTGCGAACCCCAGAAAAGGAACCCTTTAGTCTTCCAGTGTCTGTCTGTCTGTCTGTCTCGTGGGATTCTTCAAACTAGGTCAACAGCCGTCTCTTCGCGCCACACCAGACTAGAACGTGCTCGCTCGTCACGATAAGGATGTAATATCGGGGGATACTGTCGATAGGACGAAGGAAGCCTTTGGGACGGGGTGTGCTCTCAGATCTATTCAGTAACGCTATTTGTAAGTCCCTATTTATCCGGAAAGAAGAAAAACACACTTATATGTGCAGCTGTAACATCTAATTTTACTCTTATCATCTCCCCGATGAGTGTCCATGAATGCCCCTTTTAATTGGTTAGTGTTTATCTATACCGCCCCTGTTATCGCCCACAATCCAGCCTTCTACCTAGACATTGTAGGGTAGATAACCCCCTATTAACCTGATAAACGTTTTTAAAAGTTGACGCGCGTCCGAATATTCATTAGACACGTTCGTTGATCTTCGTGACCAATCAACACAAAGGTTTTCGTGACCCGGATTGACCTTAATTGCGCCTGGCTCATGAAGGTCTGGCTTGTGATACGCACCTTCGGTTCCATGTGACGTCATGGACATTGTAGTGGTCTGCATCCAATGAGAACACATTGAAGGTCTTCTGGAACTATCGGCGTCTCAAAAGTTCAAATTGGAAATTGGAACTACAACCAGCGCTTTTATCGCGTAGCTGCACGATAGTATGTTTACGTGATAGTCAGTCAGTTAAAAAAAGAACCAGCTGTGTGTCTGCTTCCTCGTCGACTGTGTGATAAACGGTGCCACTCAGCGTGAAACAACAAATCGGAGTGTGCGTAGAATGTGTGCCCGGTACTCATAAAACCATCACTCGGCCGGTTGGACATCAAGTTCTTCGGAACTTGTTTGGAATAGATCAATGAGAGACGGACGACTCAAAAGTACCGAGAGGATCTGAGCGAGACTTGGACACGGCTTGTGATTGGAGCATCCCAAATCTGGGATGCCCTAGCAGTGGTCATGTGGACCAGTTGAATCACGTGATCTAATAGCATCATGGTCCCTCCCAGACCTGAAGGATGAGACTATTGAACCTATCTCTAACCTGTAAACAGCGCCCGCAAGCACCCCATTTCAGGCTTGTGGTGACACTCAGAGTGAGCTGACTCAGTGACCCGTCACCATTAGCCGAGTTGGTCAATGCTTGGACATCGTTCGACTATAAAGCATTCACCATGGAATCTTTGTGTGAATTCCAGAGTTTCTTCAGTCGAAAGGGCATCAAGTCCAATCTGAAACGGACGAAAAGCGTCACCAAACTCGACCGTAAACGTAACGGCTCTGCATACGGCAATGACTTGGAAGGGTGAGTGGAGTTGGTGCTTGGTGTTTGCTTATCAAGTGCTGTTAGTCATGACAGTTGCCCTGATATTCCTCACAACATGGGGTCTGTTAACAAGTCATGTATGTGATAGTATGTTGAAATCATTTTGAGGCATCACACTGGGTGAAGTCTTAATCTCTCAATATCAACATCATGTTGTCACCATTTTCCTTGTACACTGTCTTGTCTTTGGTCTTGCTTTTGTTGACACCTTTGTGTCCTTAGTGTAAACATCAATATGATGGCTCCCCTTGTACTTCAGTGTCAAGGCCATTGTATTTGAATACTGTATTATCCAGTTCTTTTGTACCCAGTTAGAAAATCCCCCATGTTTCAATTGGATTCCACCCTTCAGTTTTCTGTTAGCTGATGCTTTCATTTCCACCTCTCTCAGCATGCATCAATCCGAGGTGTCCAGCCCTGCTGGTTTACCTTCCCCTCTTAGTCGTTATTTTTTCATAGCGTTATAGTCGTATCAGTCAGCCTTATGTACCCTAGTTGTCTTCTTGTTAATTATAAGGTCATTTCAGGGTCAGTTATGAACTAACCTTTTTGATGAAATTGTTGTTTGTTGTAAGTTAGTTGAGGACTTTATTTGACAATCTTAAGCCCTGCATGTGATTCTGTGTATGCCATCATAACGTCCACACAGCCTTATCTACTGTTCCATGTTTTTCATGGGTACCAGTGTCTGAACATTACATAGCTTTAGGTTCTATTCTCCAGTGTTGTTCCAGTCACAATGCAATTGTACTTCTGTTGCTTAGTAACACTAACAGTACAGCTGTAATTGCTACCTAACTGCTTTCAAACAAGCTGTGTCTGTGTCTTGATCTTGTGTTGTATTGTCAATACTAACCAGAGTGCTGTCTTGAGGAGCAATGTTTCTCTTTGCTCTAGCTGACATGATGTCATAACTGATATTGGGTCTCCTGCCCTCTTTATATGCTGCGCACAAGAATGGTTTTGCTCTATAACTTGCTCGTTGCCTTTAACACTCATCAAGAGGCTACTGATTGTATTAACTCAGAGCATGTACTGTATCAACCATTTTTGTTCTTAAAAATATGCATAGAGCATTTGTGTAATGACTGCAATTGTGAGTGTGCTCGCTCATTGTATTCGTGTAGTTTAGACGTGGCACTCCAATTATTGCATTCCCCACTTTGTAATTATGAAGAAAAAAATGTTTCTTTATGAAAACAAAGGGTGGATCAGAACTTGCATGTGTAGGGATGTTTCAAAAAATGGAATGCTTGTAACATAGCATGATAACGTTTTGACCACCACAGAACCCATGGTTTGGAAATATCCCCTCATGTGTGGCTACTTCACATTCAAGAGAACTAGCCAACATCAAGCCGGGTCATTTCAAAACCAGCTCCACTATGCTCACCCCAACACCCTGCATGTGTTCGCCCATGCCTGACTGCCTTGTGTTTTTTGCATGCCCCCTCACAGCAGTGGCACCTTTGTGAGCAGTCTCAAACGAACCATGAGTCTGGGCCGACTGTCCAAACGCTGGCAGTCGTCGCCCAAGACTCCCAGCAGCCTGGCCAACAGCCCCGGGGTAGGACCAGGCCTGAGTGAGGAGGAGAGGGAGCATTATGGGTGAGTCACTCACTCTACTCACCAGTTACTCGTGAGTCGTCACACACTCATGCACAAGGACATGGCACGTTATCTCCTGTTGAGTTGACTGGTGTTTTTAGGGGTTGTTTTGTTTTGTTTATCGACAAGCAGAGCCATGTGATGTTTGATCACTTGTCCCCTGACAGGTTGAGGTCCTAAAGGGCTCTGTTTGGTGTTTTCAAAAGATGTGCTGACAGGAGGGAGATAGATAGCTCACTGATGGGGTTCATGGTAGGTCAGACTGATCAGGGGCTGTATTCAATAGGACCACCTGTATCAAACAATCAACAATTCACTCACCTACTGGATGAAGTCACTGTTACCCAGTGGTGAGGAGTAGCCATGGGTTAAGAGAGGACCGGCTGTTTACTGGTCATCGTGTGGACTGCATTGGCGTTTGCTGATCAAGGATAGTTAGGATGTTTGCTGCATGTAGGTTGATTTGGTTGGGCCTATTGCTGCTGAAGTGTGTGTTGTATGTGAAGTTGTTGTTGTTGTTGTTGCATAGAGCTTCTTGATGGGGTCAATGTGGTAGAGCTTACATAGTGTGCCTCTAATAGAACGCTGGCCAATCAGCTACTTACTAAAAGTCACCTGATGTGTGATTTGTATGATGGTCATGTGACTTGCATCTCTGTGTGCCATGATGAACACTTCCGTGGGAGATTTGGTGCGATGATATTTGTATGGTTGTCATGTGACAGACCATGTTCTTGTGCGAGCAGACAATTGAGCCTTGCAGGGAGGCAGACATGGTAACCTCTGTGATAGGGCCTCTTTGAAATCACTCTCTCTATACCATAAGTGTTTCACTCTAGTACAACCATCATATTGGTGGTTATTGCTAGTTATAACCACCACCAGTATGGTTATACTAACCACACTTTCCCATGGTTATTCTCTCATCTAGCTATTTTTACATCATAGTTGATGTTCTCATCTCACTTCAAAGTCTATATTTAGAAGAAGTTTTATAGAAGCGAGCTGATCACCACTATTTGTCTCTTGATTGACTGTATGGGGTATCATCCATGTGACTAGCACTCACGAATACCCTTTGTATCCTGGAGATGACCCTGAATTGACCTCTTGTTGTTGACTCTGCTCTCAAGTTACCCATGTTAGTCTGTGTTACATGTTAGCCTTCCTCTGTGAGGATGGTTTTCACCCTGTAGTGTATCACTCCCCAACAACTCTCAGTCACATCTACTGACTGTTCGTAGGTTGTGACTTATTTATTCTTTTTCGTGTTTTGTTGTCATGGAATGTCATAAGTTTGCCACCTACTGTAAGATGGTGCACATGTTAATAATCTGTCAACGTTATGATCTGTCAAGTTAGCTTAAGTCAGAGCACCTCTGTGATAATGCTCGCTGACATGAACTTGTCGAAAAAATTAGAGTGGTTATACAAATCACACTGATGTCACTTCTACTTGCTATATGGATGTTGTCATCATCACTGACTGTTGGTTACCTCAGACAAAGTTTGGCATCTTATTATATGAATAATCTAAACAACCATGTATTTAACCTTGTACTTGACCTACAGCTACAGGTATTGTCATATTCTATGGTTGTGTATTATAGCGTATGTGATCAATCAGTGATTAATTGTTGATAAAGTACTCGCTCATTATGTTAATGAGCCTTGGTTCAGTTTCTAGAGTAAGTACAATGATACACACTTTGCTACATACTGAATGAGATTTTCCGATGGTGGATTACTCACCTTAGACCTTTAACCAGTTCTCCTAGAAGTATCAGTTCCGGTAAACTCTGTACAAGTTACCTCATGTCGTACATTTATGATACGGATCTGGATCTTGTTGTACAGGATGATCATCAACAACAGGATGAGGACCTCACGCTCTCACGAGTCCCTCCTCATCTCCCCCTCCAGCCTCCATGCCATCGACCTCACTGCTGCTGATGTCGAGATCAAACCGCTACACAGCAGTATCCTCGGACAGGAACACTGCTTCCAGGTGAGCTACTATACACATGTCCAAGATGCTCAGATCCCTGGTTCAGAGTTCTGAGTGTCCATTTATAGTGAGTGCTATTGAAGAAGATAACATTGGCCTCATTCAGCATGGTGCCCTTGGCTTATATAGGCTATGTACAAGATGTACAGTTGATGTCACGTGTGTCTGCTACCAAGATGAGGTTACAGATAATCAAAGCATGTCATGGTGGCCCAAGGACAGCTTGCTGATGGCAACTATGTCACGGCCAACCTATACATCCACACATGACCTAAACTGTATAACTTGCGAGGGACACATCTGTGTCAATACCTGCTGAATACAATAGCGTCATGGCTGTTCCAATTCATCTACATATAGACACACTTGTCATGGGGCCATCCTATTATTGCTTCACAGTGAGTGAACCACCTCAAGGCCACCCCAGTACACCGCAATAATCACTTAACCATCCCTCATAATCACTAAACCATCCCTCTATTCCAGTGTCTGATGATATAATAGTGTCATGGCCAGCTGTAGAAAACTTGATGAGTACAACCTGCTGACAAAATATAGCTGTCATACCCACCCATGTACAAGTGGTAACACTGTCATCCTCTGGTTGAGCTGGCGTGTCAAGGCTCGGTAGGCGGTTCCATCTCTCCAGTAACCAGCCTGCATTATGCCATATAGTCGCCAGTAACCAGATGAGTGAGTGGTATAGGGGTGTAAGGTTAGACGAGTCAGGTGACAGACTCCATATATACAGGCCTTGTCTGGGTTCCCCATCAGTTGAAACATGAAGCCTAACGTTCTAGCAGTGAGCCTCACTTCTCTACTTCACATAACGGGGTTAGATCACTGATGGAACTGCCAGCTGCTGTATCCATCTTGTGAATCTATCACCCTTCGTATTCAACCTGTATTTTCCGTGTTGAGATTTATGCATCTAGCCACTAATGTATATCTGGACTGTTGTATATGTGTCCTGAAATGAGCATTCTTGTTTGTTTACAGGTGTCCACATCAAGTGGGACCAAATACTACTCTTGTCGCACAGCACAGGAGAGACAGAAATGGATACAGCAGTAAGTCTTGTCCTCTCTACTCACGTGTAGCATTCTGTGTTTGCTTTATCTTAACTGATTCTCAGTCTCCTCTTATATGTTGATTTATGTGAATCTTTTTTTTTTAGCCTACGGAAGACGGTGAAACCTTCACAAGAACAAAGTCGGAGGACGGAAAATTCACTCAAAATATGGATACTTGAAGCCAAAAATGTCACGTCCAAGAAAAGGTGAGCGTTCTGTGTAGTATTTGCTCGTGTGTATTGGTAGTGTCTCCTTCTATGGCACTCAGTCACTCGTGTGGCTTCCCGTAGTTAACTGCTGCTTCTTCGTGTGAGGGGTTTATACAGGGGAAATGTTGATTGGTCTTGTGAGTTATGAATGGCGTGTATCTTGCTGTTTCACTCCAGCAGGGAAGCTATCTAGCTGAGCAGGCGGTCTGGGCATGTTTAGTAATGAGGCTGCATGATAATCAGTCGGCCTGTCTCATTTATCTCCCTCAGCTCTTCTTATCATCAGGTTTTTTTAGGATGACGTGTATGTATGGAGGGATGGGATGCCTCCAAGCGGGCTTATGGCTCTGTAGTGGAATGATAGAGTGCGCCACTGTGGCCGGCTACCTAGCCACAGCTTCCCTTTAGCTGCCTGGGATTGGAAGCTGTCTTGCCCATTACTTACTGCTTCAATTGTGTGCTGGTCACCATGGAAACCATTGATTGTGTCGGATTGACTTGATCTTTGCTAAGTGATGTATGGTTGCTAGGTGTGACAAGAATTGATCCCTTGTTAGAGTAGCCCCTATTTATATCCCTCCCCAAACATTGTCCATTTAGAGTAAGTTTTTTTTCCTCTGTTTATTCAGTTATCAATTTCTCACTTTTGCAAAATATTAGAGTGATTTTAATGGTAATAAGATTTCAACTGAAACCTCTGAGGTCAGTTAATAAACACGTCAGTGCTTTGTATGTCTGTCTCAGCCTGACTCATTACAAACGCAAGAAAAAAAGGTGAACTGATTAATTACCTGCTGGCAGTCGTATCATCACGATCAGTTGTCTGTGTCACCTGTGTCACACCAATCACCATTGTCATCACCCTAATCACCACATGGATAACTCATAACTTGCATCTGTCGCGTGTTGGTGTCTAACTTGAGTTGTAGGTGTGTGATGATAATATGTAATGGTTATTTAATGCCATTACCTGGTGACATTACATAACACAGACCCCTGTTACACAACCATGTTGATTGCTGTTAACCACGATTCAGTGATACTCAGTAGATCAGTAATATGTTTGTTGGTCGACAGGTATTTCTGTGAGGTGTGCCTGGACTCCACTCTCTATGCCAGGACATCTGTCAAGTCAAAGGGAGACATGCTCTTCTGGGGGGAACAGTTTGACTTCAGGTATGCATTTCATCATAGATATATCCAGTGTTTGGTCCAATAATGAACAGTAATCATCTCACCTGACTCCATCTCTTCTCACCTCTGTCACCTGTGTTTACAGTAATCTGCCATCTGTGGAGATGGTCACGATTAATATTTACCGAGAAGCTGACAAGAAGAAAAAGAAAGAAAAGAATGCTTTACTAGGTGAGCATCCTGTGTGTATGAGAGGAGACAGAGGGTGGCAGGGTGTCTCATTAGTGGCGAATCAATCAGCTCTTCTGTGTACCAAGTGCTATTGAGATGTTATTTGTCTGAAGATGAGATGAGTTATTTTAAGTTCATTTTACTCACCGATGAGGCAGTGTTGTACTCCATGTTATGAGGCTATGTTTATGTCACCAGGCTATGTGCACATACCCATGAAGGAGATCAGTAACAGACAGCTGTCAGAGAAGTGGTACCCAGCCAGCTCAGCTGTGGTGGGCAAGGCTGGTCGTGACACTAAGGGAGAGATGCCACTGATCCGCATCAAGGCTCGCTACCAGACCGTACACATACTGCCCATGGAACAGTACACCGCTCTCACCGACGTAAGTTGATTCTGACCATCGGCTAGATTAGATGTGAGGACAGTTGTATCCAGATTCGGTGATTGTAGCGCCTACGTTAGCAGGGATGTAGCACTTCCACCCAGTGGGGCGTGGCAGCAAGCTCTGTGATGAGGTTGTGTGTTTACATTGGCGCCCTCAGTCACTGTGCCAGTAACTCAGTTTGAAGACTCAGATATATAGAGAAGGTTTCAATCATAGACCACAACTGTGTTGTTTTGATGGATATAATGCCATAACTAACCGTGGCCCTCTTGTGATGACAGTACCTACAGAAGGATTACCAGATCCTGGTGGATGTGCTGGAGCCTCTGATCTCTGTCAAGATGAAGGACGAGTTAGCCACCACACTGGTGCGCGTGCTGCAGCATCTCGGCTGTGCTAAAGACTTCCTCTCTGATATTGTCATGGCTGAAGTACTCAAACTAGGTCAGTACCTGGTTATGTTTACTGTTATAATGTAGTAGCTCAGAAGGTGGAGTGGAATGATTCATGAAGTGCCAAACTCACAAATATTAGAGTTTTTTAGATGATGGCTGCATCAATGGTTGATTTCTTTGTGTTGGCAGATAATGAGACGCTAGCGTTTCGTGGGAACAGTATTGCCACTAAGGCAATGGAGGCTTACTTGAAACTTGTCGGTGATAAGGTAGGACACCAAGACAGCCTCAAACCATATAGCATGCAAATATATCTTTTAAAAGCTTTACAAGATTCCCGTTGAAGGTAGACCTTGAAATAATTGTGTAGTAACGCTGTGTGTATGCGTCTAGTACCTGGAGGACACGATGGGTGACTTTGTGCGTACGGTGCTGGAGGCCGGGGACGACTGTGAGGTGGACCCTACCCGCGTGGCCAACAACGCCCGACTAGAGTGTCACCAAGAGAATCTCATCATGTACTGCCGAATGACCTGGTTCAAGATTATCAACTCACACGTCTTCTTCCCAGTGTAAGCTCATCTTTGATCCCATATGTAGAACATTGATCCCACATGCTGTATATTAATTACACATGCAGTATTGATCCCACATACAGAACATTGATCCTCATGCAGAACATTGATCCCACATGCAGTATATTAATTACACATGCAGTATTGATCCCACATCCAGTACATTGATCCTCATGCAGAACATTGATCCCACATGCAGTATATTAATTACACATGCAGCATTGATCCCACATCCAGAAAATTGATCCCCATGCAGTACTATGATCACCATTCAATTTATTGATCCCACATACTGTGCTTGATCCGAAATGTAATTCAATGTCTTTTTAATCCAATCCCTTGATCCCCACTCTTTCCTTCTACCCTATATTCATTAGGTTGTTTGTGTGTGTACCCAGTGAGTTGAAGAAGGTGTTCCAGAGCCTGACTGAGCGATGTGAGGACCACAAGAGGATGGATGTCAGTACTAACATCATCTCCTCCTGTATCTTCCTCCGCTTCCTCTGTCCCGCCATCCTCTCTCCCAGCCTCTTCGATCTCACCCAGGAGTTCCCTCAGGAGAAGGCAGCCAGGAATCTGACCCTCATCGCAAAAACCATACAGACCCTGGCTAACTTCAACAAGTATGTCTCCTGACTGGTCCCTCTGACTGTGATGATGAGCCCATTGAAATGTTCATTGTATTTTCTGACACGTTTTGAACCTGTTCCATCGTTACAGGTTCGGAGGGAAGGAGGCATTCATGGTGTTTATGAACGACTTTGTGGAGCAGGAATTTGACAGCATGAGGACATTTGTCCAACAGATCTCTGTAAGCTCTCATGCAACTTATTTATTTTATGTATCTGCAATGGCGTGAATATGTGGCATATCAGAGCATATCACTATCTATCAGCCAATGCCCCAAGCATGCATTGCTCTGAGTTCTCTCTGCTAGAATGCATGTTGTCTGTTTGTGTTGATGTGGTGTGAATTGGTGTGTACAGACTGTCAGTGCAACGGATAAGAGCTTAGAGTTTGATGGCTACATCGACCTGGGGCGAGAAATCTCGGTCCTTCACTCCCTACTGCAGGAGAGTCTGGAGAAAATCAATGAGGTATAGCCGCATTTTCACTGTGACTTCATCTGCCATTCTTAAAGAGATTTTGCTCCTTTTGTGACCCGATGTTGTGGTACATCCCCACTCATTTCATCCTGTGATACATCCCCACTCATTTCATCCTGTGTATTTGATGTTTGTCCACAGTCGGCAGAGAGCAAGTTGGCCCAACTGAAGGACATCTTGGGGAACATCAGTGAGACATTAGACACGCCCGATGTTACCATCCTGCGTCACAAACTACCTCCCCCATGTAATACCTCTCACATCCCCACCTTCTACGACAACGTCTATCACCGTAGCAACTCGTCGCCAGCAGGTGTAAACGAGCTCAACGGAAACAATTCCCCTGCGGGCAGTTTGGAGAGGCAGCTCCATGGTAGCTTGGGTCGACACACTCGCCAGGCGCGGTCTGATAGCGTGTACCAACGCACAAACCCTAACAACCTACAGAGCACAGACCCCATGGTACCTGTCTTCACGCTAGATGAGGTTGCGCCCGTGGAGCATCTCACGCCAGCAGTCAGTGAAGTCTCCCTAAATAACACGTCCGAGAAGAAGGTGGATCATTCGTGGAAGAAGATTGTGTGTGCTGCAGAGATGTCCACAGTGGATCACCTGGATCTGATCAGCTTCATGGATGATTTCCAGGACACGGATGAGGTTGTGTCACACACGATGAGCTGTGGTGATGGAGATGGGATATCAGTCGGACAGAATTCCATGGTGGCATCTTCAGGCTACCAGTCACTTGGATACAGTCATTCTAGCTCGCCAGAAACCACGCTGGATAGTACACCAAGACCCTCCCACCAACAACAGCCTCCGCCAACCCCTCACGCCCCTCTGTCATTTGCCAACCCTCTTTTTGGTGCCAACGCCTCATATCCACGGACCACACAGACTATTCAGAGTGGCCGCACCATGTACCCCAGTAGTGCTCGCCGTACACCCCCTTGTCCCCCGAGTCCCAGCTCGAGCTCCCTCAGCAGTGAGGAGGGTGTGTTTCGGAGGAACAGTTCTAGTCAGCCCGCCCGACACGTGGATTATCCCAGTCCCCTGCGACCTCGACGTACCCCTCCTACCAGTCTCACCTCGCCCTCCTATAATCCCCGCAGTAAACCCCACGCCTCTTATATGTCTCGTAGCACACCTCGCATAAACTCCCCATCATCACCTTGTCTCTCCAGCAACTCAGAATCGCGATTCCCTGTGGAATCCAACCTGATCTCTTCTTCAGAACTCTCTCGCAGTGTCGAGTTCGGCCACCCGTCTTCATCACACAGTCGGCGACTTGTTAGTGCCGACAATGGTTATTATGTGGGCACTCCTCCAGAGAGTCCTCTCCTCTCCTCGCCTCTGTACTCCCCCACAGCTTCAGGACCTCCATCACGACGACACAATTCCAGCCAGAACGCGGTGAGGATGGGAGTGCGCTCGATGGGTCGACCTGACCCTGCTCAGGCCAGAGAGGTGAGTGCCCGTAGCTGCCAGCTTCATGACCTCTCATTGCTCTATAATCCACTATGCTTCACTTGCTTTCTATGCCTGCTAGTGTCTCATTTAAGTAGCATCATCGTCACCAGGTTGCCTTTGATTTAGTTGATAAGCTCTGAGCACCTGCCAGTGAGTCTTGCTTCTGCCCTCACCCGCTATGTCTTCACCTGCAGTGTGAGCAGGAGCTATCAGTGCTACGCCAGCAGCTAGCAGACACTCAGTCAATGCTAGCAGAGGCCCAGCAGAGGATGGTGACGGATCAGCGAGAGAGCACTGGTACGGAGGCTGAATGGCAGCAGAAGGTGACGAGTGCACAGAGTCAGCACGCTGCCCAACAGGCTGGTAATGATCAGCAGATGAAGGACATCATCAACAGGTAAATACCCCGACCCTCTCCTGCACCTGTCACCCACCCCCTCACATCATCAACAGGTAAATACCCCGCCCCTCTCCTGCACCTGTCACCCACCCCCTCACATTGTCAACAGGTAAATACCCCGTCCCTCTCCTGCACCTGTCACCCACCCCCTCACATCATCAACAGGTAAATACCCTGCCCCTCTCCTGCACCTGTCATTCACCCCCTCACATCATTAACAGGTGTTTCTCCAGCAAGTGATTAGTCAACTTAGTGAGAGTTCACCTTGTTTCTCCAGCAAGTGATTAGTCAACCTAGTGAGAGTTCACCTTGCTTCTCCAGCAAGTGATTAGTCAACCTAGTGAGAGTTCACCTTGCTTCTCCAGCAAGTGATTAGTCAACCTAGTGAGAGTTAACCTTGTTTCTCCAGCAAGTTATCAGTCAACCTAGTGAGAGTTCACCTTGCTTCTCCAGCAAGTGATTAGTCAACCTTGTGGGGAATTCCCCTATGTTTCACCCAACACCAGTTGATTCATTTTGTGTGATAACATCTGGTATTAAATCCACACCAATTCACTGGTACCACCTCCCCTATCACAGCTGGTCCATGTAATGACACATGTGGTGCTGCTCTCTTCCCTGCTTGCTACCTCGCCTTCCCTACCCGTCTACCTCGCCTTCCCTACCCGTCTACCTCGCCTTCCCTACCCGTCTACCTCGCCTTCCCTACCCGTCTACCTCGCCTTCCATACCCGTCTACCTCGCCTTCCATACACGTCTACCTCGCCTTCCATACACGTCTACCTCGCCATCCCTACACGTCTACCTCGCCTTCCATACCCGTCTACCTCGCCTTCCATACACGTCTACCTCGCCATCCCTCTGACCCTCACCACACCCCTGTGTATGGCAGCATGGCTTGTTTTGCTTTCCTCCAGCTGCTGTGTAACGTGAGATCTATTCTCTGACCAAGGAATAAACGGCCATCTTTGCTTGCGCAATAGCTTGAATGAGCATGTCGTAATACTATTTGTTAATTAGCCTCATTTATGGCTGATAGGTGCTCAACAAAGTGATTCCCCAGTGCATGAAATGCACTCAGACAAGTAGTCATAGCGTACTTCTTTCTTTTTGAATTCATGCTGCTCAATGTTTCCATCAAAACGAGAAGAAGCTTTGAATTGCAATCCTAATGTAACTGATACATGTATCTCATTGCGGATTATACCTCACATACGTTCCCTGTGATTGAATCATCCCATCCCATTCCTTTAACGATATATTCCATCTCCGTCAATAGCTCCACAGTTGATAGCGAGTGTAACCCGTGTGTTGTAGGTTGATCACTGTAGAGGGGGAACTCCGAAAAGAACAGTATCAGCTCCAGACTGCCGTGTCCCAGAAACAGGATGTGATTGATGCACAGGAGCAGAGGATCAAGGCGCTGGACGCCGCCAACACCCGTCTCCTGTCGGCATTAAGTCAGCTCAAAGAACGCTGTCACCCTCCCCCCTCTCCTGGACGCAATGGGGTCCAACCCCAGCAAATAGCTAAACTAACCCTACAAACTGAAAATGGCCAGTTCAAAACCAGCTCCTGCTAGAGTGATTGTGTTCTGTGAAAGCTGGTTTGAATTATAGACTGTGTTTAAGGATGCTTTGTGATGTGGGAGAACTATCCTGTTGATGGCTGTATCTCTGTGACTGTGCTATGGAGGATTACCCCGCAGTGGTGAGTTGCCTGGACGATGCAGTCATTATTGACAACCTCATCACAAGCTGGTGTTTGTCAGTGAGTCTGTATGTATGTGGCCCCACCCTCTTCCACACTAACACATCGAGGGTCACAAGTAACAGAGAAAAACTGATACCACGCCATCATATGATATAGGAGTATTTATGGAGCTTGTACAAGTCTGTGACAGTGACTTGCGATATATCTCCCCTGCTAATGATATCTGGCCCCACATTTATACTTACGCCTCGATAACAAACACTCCCCCATGGCTACCAACTAAACCACACTCAAGTCAAAGGATGTCAAGTGATCACACCGTAGGATGTCAAAGCATCCCGCCATAGAATATTGAATCAACTCCTTAAAGGTAGTCAATTCAGCTGACTCCGCCTGGATGACACGCCCACTTCCTCTAGTCATCGTGTGTTGGTCGCGTTCTGCTCCAAGAAGCTGCCCCATGCATCCCCATTTTACCATTGTATTTATGCATATCAATAATTACGCTTAAAGACTTTTTTTAACGACTGTAGCTTTTGCAATAACAGGGTTATGTTATTTGGTGTGTGAAGCCGATTTGATGAGGCTATGTATCATCGGTGATTAGGTGGAGTTGTCTCTGCCAGATGCACTCAATCAGTTGATGTTGTCTGCTTCATTCTATAATCTATGTCATTCTTGATTGTGTTGGGACCCATTGCTGACAGGACCAGAGGGGGGAGTCACTGTTAATCCTTGTTACTGCTGTGTAGTTAATGGTTTGCTGGGAGGTTGTGGGGGGCGGGGCAGGGTTGTGATGGTGTGAAGCTGATGGTTTGTGCCGTGTCACTATGCAATATGTGTTCAGTACAAAGGGTTATTATTATTGTGAATGAGATGTGGCAGAGTGTGCCAAGAATCTCACCTGTATTGATTATTATGAGCGTACCTCTACCTAATAACCTGTGACAGAGTGGCACCAATAATATGTGTCAAGCTGAGCCTCACTGAGGCTCTGACTCGAGTGCAATATGTATTTTATCTGACCTTGATGTCTGAACCCATGACCTTGAGACTGGCACTGTACTTACTTCCTATATTCACCTATGTAATACTTCCCAGTGCTATATAAGACCAAGAAAACCAGTGGACTCATTGTCAGAATCGTGATGTATAAAGTCCCATGCAAGCACAACCACATTTTTTATACAATACAGTTGTTGGTCAAGGCAGACACCGATCAAGCAATAGACTTGTTGTGGTGGATCTTGGTGATGTTGATTTTAACATGTGTCTCTATCATGTACACTTTTGTTCATATACAGTTGTTTAGGCATGTGAGCCTGTATAAGTATGCTTTTGTACAATAGCATGTACCTATTTATTACATAAACTGGTATTGTACAACTTATTTAGGTCTTTGTCTCAGTCATTGATATACAACCTGGTAGGCAGAGATAATGTTCTCAACACATTCTGAGAACTGATTTCAAAACCCATCGTTAAGATATGTGTGCCCGTGGCTGTGGCAAACGTAGTCCTCATCATATGTAAACACTCTTGGAGGACAGAGATATGTCATAGGTCAATCACTGACCTTTATAATTACAGGTGCTGGAACAACTGGAATAATTTGAGACACAATGGAATTAATGAAGGATTTTTTTTCAATTTTCTTGGCAACACCTTAAAGTCTGTTTTACCAATATAAGTTATTTACGATTACTCAATAGCCCCTTGTCCTTCAGATGATCTTATACTCATGACTGTGACCTTGGATGATATAACAGGTCACATAAAAGTACAACATATAACGATCACACAGCAAAGAGCAACATGTCACAATATGGTTTTAAAAAACAGTATTTTGTTAAAGGTTTTATATATGTGTTAGTATGATGAACACTGTGAAACAATCACCAACGAAAGTCAAGACGATTTTGGTGGATTTGCTATAGCATGGCATGAGATGCGATCTAAGAAAATGCCACTTATCAAAGAACTTCGCTATTTTTGGCCGAGTTAGTCTGAATATGCCATATCTGGTGGTCATTTCAGCGTGATAATATTAGCATGATCATTATGATTATATGACACGTTATGATCATTGGACGATTGGGGTTTTCAGTGAGTTGGGGTCCCGCCCTCTGACTCCTTGGGCACACTCCAGTCATCAGAGCATAGAGCTTATAGCTATGCTAAGAGGGCTCACTCGTACCTCCGCACGACAAAATGTCTGCAGCGTGCTGTTTTGCCATAGCGTCTCTTAAAATTAAACTACTCCCAAGGCACATGAGAAAGTCAGGAAAAACATTATGATGGGACATCACCGCGATCAGATACTTCATATACTCAAAGGAAAGGACTAGGCACTCAGCAACTTGACATCGGCATGCTTATGTGATTAGAGGTCCGGAATAGAGTGCATATTCGCGTAAAATATTCGGAGTTCCTGACACAGAATTACTGGGACACGAGCCTGTGTCTTGACCTTCGAACCAATCCCTTCCATATTAAACTCCTGGACTCTTATCGAGATTACGATGACCGTGGTACTGTCATCAGGTGAAAATGCGGCATGTTTCGGTGGCGTCCATGTAATAAACGAGCAGTGGCCACCAACCAATAAGCGACTGTAGTAATAAATTTTATGATTTGTTACAAACTGAAGCCAAACACTACAGCTATTACGTTGAATTGGTAAGTAAAATATGTGAGAACGTAAAAATACTTCGGATCTTATTCTATTCTCGAATTCAACATTATGGAGCTGTTATCAAGACACAAAGTATATTCCGCTTTATTCAACGCTGCACCATTTATCGTTATTGTATTTCGTCATTTTTACTTAAAACCTTCCTTGATGTAGTTTTTGCTGGGTGCCCTTGGCGAGGATGCCATTTGACGGCGATGCAGGTTCAGTGTAGCGTCCGTTACGAAAACGTCATTTTATGAGGATCCTGGTTGGATGCAGCGTCCGTGGTGACGACGTCATTTGTTTGAGCTCCAGGTTTTATGTGGCGTCGGTTCCAGGTTTTATGTGGCTACGTCATTTGATGGAAACTCAGGCTTTATGAAGCGTCCGTGGTGACGACGACATTTGATAAAGATGCAGGCTTTATGTAGCGTCCGTGGTGACGACGACATTCGATTGAAATCTAAGCTTCTTGCGGCGTCCGTGATTTCCGTTATATTGTTGAGTGCTCAATGCGCCAGTTACTTGACAGTTTACGCTAAAGCATGAATTGTTTGGATTCATTAAGTATTAATAAAGGTCGCTGGTGAATGTATTTATTAGTTGATCTGTTGATTTACTTAACAACATTCTTGAGCGTTGTCCCTACATGCGATATGTATAGGTGCTTGTTGCAGAGTAGCAAAAACTTATCTTTGGTTAATGTGGCAAAAAAAACCCACAAAGAATGACAATTACTGTTTCAAAGATCATTCTGTAACCCGAAATATAAGTGAAATCTAAACAATGATACAACAACAACAACAACGGCTAACAGTGTGCATGTTGTTCGACTGTTTGCTTCTCGCAGCAACAATTTCTTTTCGACCTGGGGTTCGTCAGAGCTGGGATTGTATGTAGTTCAACCTATATCCGGTTATACAGTCATGAGATAGATAACAATACCTGGTAATCTATGACTATGCTGTTAAATAATTCAATCTAGCGATGTTAATTAGACAACAGCAATCCACCTCATAACAAAATGATAACCCAGCTAATTCTTGTCTTATATCAAGGTATGAAAGGTACAGTAACGCGGTACGTGGCATCCACGGGGCCGCCATCAGAGCCATCAATCCGGATCGACGCCGCGTGTCTTTAGTTGACCTTGTAGCCATTAATTACATTACAACGGGGCATTACCGAACCATTTGCAACCTTTTGGTGTGAAAAACCTGTCGATGATCTCTTACTCGAGAATCATTTGTATCGTTGTTGAAATGATCACTATCTACTATTCCCATTAATTCACCATATATGTGCACAACAATTCTTTGAATGTTATCACCAAAGTCTACAAACCAACGCGCTTCATATGATGTTTAGGAATGTAAACTCAATATTTTGCAGTAAATGTTTATCAAAATTAGACACTTTTTTAACAAGATATTTGATATAATTGACAATGGTACAAAACACAATCAAATAATGAATTATTACGCCCACTAAAAGAATCAGTATATAGGCCTGTAGAGTGTGTTATTTACTGCTTTCGCATGCAATACTTTCCATTCCTCTTTAATAGTTGGTGCCATATGCTAACACCAGATTGCTGTAATTAGTAGGACAACATGGGCTTCTAGATCGAACCAGCAGGTAAACTAGCAAACCGCCCTCTGACAGCACATGAACAGTTCCCATAGAGAACAACCAAACTCACAAATGGCTAGTGGAGCAGCGGAATGGAAATTTATCTTAATTGTCAGTCTTCTCACATGTATGAACCAATGTCATGGTGAGTATAAGGCAAAAGCAGGATTACGGTTTTCAAATGTCCACACATGTGGACATGGATTCATTTACATTTTTGTTTTCAGGGGATGCCACACGCCGCCATTGTTTCGTGTGTTCCGGTGAGGAGTGCACACGTGACCCGACCCTACCTAGCATTCATCCTGGAGTTATCCCGTGTCATTCCAGCCAGATGTACTGCGTTACGCATGTGCGATATCTGTTCATCAACAACTCATTAAGTAAGTACATCTCATGGCGACTACTACTTTACTTTCAACACTCTTTACACAACACATTTCATTGATTATGTGAATTGCGTTGACACGAAGTGTTCTGTCAATGCCCGCAAATATGATGATTGGTTTGATAATATAACATGTATAATGGTTTCTGCATAATCCGTCGGTGTAAATGAAAATGATAGGCCAGCTCACTCATACTTGTACCATTAAAACTACACATAAACAACTGATATGAACATTATATATTCAACATTTTTTATTTAATCCTGACAAAGTATTGTGTTCGCTTTCAGTTGAAGGACAGCCAATTACAAGGAGCCATTACAACTTATCATCGTCGACGCGCGCATGCGCTACTGTGTGGCTTGGTACCGGATGTCGTCGAGATTTCTTAGGTTCCCCTCACATCACCTGTGTTAGCACGTGCAGCAGAGATTTGTGCAACTGTGATACGCGCTCACCGCCGAAAGAAATGTTTCTCAATGGTAGTGTCCTCTATGAGGCTCCAAGGAAAAGTACCTACACTAAACAAGATCTGACTTCCTGCAAGAACGTTGCCGAAGTCAAAAAAAGAGATAAGAAGCAAAGAGTCTATTATGATGATTATGAATATTACAACCAAAAAGCCAGAGAGGACAGAATACACAAACAGCTCAATTGCGCAAATCTGTGTCAATTTCATATTCACGAAGTCGCTGCTTTGATATTTATTTTGCAGCTGCTTATTGGAAAGGAGATTTGACTAAATTATGCTCAATATATTTAACTTAAAGAATGGGAACTCAGTCTTTCCATACAGCAGTTCATTCGCCGTAATAGGTGAATAACTAAAATAAATAAAGAATATACGAAACTTCAGCCATTTCTATTTGACTAATAAGCTGCACAAACCATGCCAATTGACCTAATGTGGGAACTTTGGGGTTTTCTTTCTAAAATAACGACATTAACGTTGTCAGCTGCACTTCTTATGATTATTTTATACAATTACATCGACTTGCATGTTTGGTAATTTTCAATGGCAGAGGAGTCTAGGATCATATTATAGCTACATCAGTGTGTGGTTTTTTCGTTAGATTATGAGGGCTGCATTTGGTTTACTTACTTAGTTGCATCAACATCGGCTGTAATTATTATTAAACGTGTCACTTGAAATTTTAACAAATCACCAGTATTAATCGGAAAATATATAATAAGACTACACAAAAAAATATTCAATTTTTCTTAATGACACTCCTCAAATAAATGCCATGAAGGTTCTTGCATAATCACTTTTTCTTCTTTGGTCATAACCTGAAATGA
Source organism: Urechis unicinctus (assembly GCA_034190875.2). Taxonomy (NCBI): domain Eukaryota; kingdom Metazoa; phylum Annelida; class Polychaeta; order Xenopneusta; family Urechidae; genus Urechis; species Urechis unicinctus. The sequence continues at coordinate 61,134,464 of CM067352.1, forward strand.
AATCATAGCTATACGTAATTACTAGCAATCGCAGTTGGTCATATGGTAGAATCGAGTTTTAATTAGATACGTTTATAATGTTCATAATAATCACAAATTATAAGGAAAAGTTCTCTCTTTATCTGCTTTAACTTGAGAGGATATTTGATCTTTAGTAGTATATAGTTCACCCTCAATTTTGTTGATAGACAATGAAACACTGATGGACCTCTCGCGATCAATGCCAAAGATCGACTTCGTTATGATGGAGCTAACTTCAAGTTAATTGGGTTTTGCACTTCATACGATATGGTCATGACCACAGTCTGGTTAATAACGAAATCACTGTCTGACCTGGGGTGTTATGATCACTGTTGTTTTTGACTGGTTTTCTTTTCTGTCTCAGCAAGATAAGAATCAAAGTATATCGATTGTTCCGCGTTTCACATTTGCGTTTTTGAAATAATAACAATGGATTCAATCGAGGGTTAAAAACTCAGTCCACTGCTGGTTCCCTGTTTTGTAGCGTTGAGATGACATTGAAGTGAAAATAATTGTGCATGCAGGATTCTCGGGTTGGTGGTCTTTTGCTATGATCAACTAGATTGATATCCAACATCACCAATTATTCGCTGCTCGCTGCTCAAAACCAGAAAGTTACACCAAGATGGACTTTAAGAAGTTTGCTTCAGATGCCGGGACATTATTCAATAGAGCGAAGCAAGTAAGTAAATATATTCATCAACTAACCACATATTTGCTAGTAACGGGTCATCATTAGCTGGTGCATCATTCGATATCGATGGAACTGTAAGCCTTTCTGGGGTTGGTTTTTGACGTGTGTCATCTGTCACTGTGTTAATATTCATTGTCGACAATAGGGATTAAGGGATATATTGCGTTCAAAATAATTATCTTCTTACCCTATTTCGGTTAAAGCCTGTCAATTTTCACAATCATATTTGACCTCTCATATGCTCAATGTCGAGCAAAATAGTGATGTTTATCGTGTGTATTGGAGTGGGCGGGGTTACTTACAGTTTTGGTCCTATAAATGTATAATTAGACCCGGTCGGACGGTAGTATGCACATGTACCTTCCTGCAGACCTATCACCGTTGTTTGGTGAGTTTTATATTTCGAGCATCCATACATTCTCATTAATTTGTGTACTTACGTATCTGTATTTGTCGAGAACCAAGATGAATATATCCAGTCCAACACTATTTTGTTTATCCACTGTCTCAAAGTCATAATTATTTAGCAATTGTAACCTAAATTTTGAGAATCACAACTTTCTTTCACGGCAACCTCCATCTTGGAAATATGACGTCACATTATGCAGTTTCAGTTTCACTCGCCATGTGATATTTCTTTTTCGATTGTCAAGGCTATATCATTAAAAACATATTCCTTAAGGCAGGTACTGCCAAATGATAATCATTGTCAGAATGACTCATGTACTTAAATAATAATAGCAACTGAACTTGTCAATGAAAGCAAACATGGACTTTTAAAAATTTGTCTGGACAGATTAAATCGTCTTTGACGAAATTTCACATGTTAACTAACTGGACTTGTTCACAAACATTCATAGATGTGAAAATTATTCTTCATATGTACATAAGTGTGAGCATCAATTATGATTAGAACTCGTGTTTCGATCACCGCGCGTTGGTGGTGATCATCCCACTGCGTCAATATGATGTCATGTATAGCTATCCTATTATTTCTGCAGTAGTGGCCTGTCGCCCGGCAAGCCAAATGCACTTGAGTAGTCAATCGGAAATAGTTCTTCACTCTACTCTTTATCCATTAGTAATGGCAATACCATATCTTTTTCTTCCAACTCCATTGTTGCTCATCTAATTTGCTGAAGTAACAGAAAACCCCCAACACTTCATTACACATAAATAACCAAAGGAAACAAATACAAAGCAATTATATCCAGCTGATAACAGGGTTGATGCTATTTGTGAAATTGCTTCCTTTATCTCCATGCCTAACTGAGAGTCCATGATAGTTAGGTAAGGTGCCCTGGCTAGATTACTCAATGCTGCTATAGTGATCAAAAGGCAGGGCTATCAATTGGGAAGAAATACCTTATAACAAATGTTTATTTGGATATTGTATATTGAATAATCACCACTAGCTAAGAATTTGATTAAACTATAGGCAGTTAGGTTGCTTATTAAGGCTTCTGGACTGTATATACATCTCATACTTGCTTGTTGACCATATTATTGATGGCACAAATTCAGTGTGATCAGAGTTAATATTCCTGCAGTCATAGCACCTTATCTTCTTTAATAACAAACAATAATGTTGCAGGAAGGGAACTAGGGTGTTGAAATATGATATTCTATGAAGACGTTGTTATATACTCCTTTGTTGGTTTTCAGTACACAGAAGAGAAGTTGGGACAAGCGGAGAAAACTGAGCTGGATGCCCACTTTGAGAACTTAGTTCAGAGAGCTGAAAAAACTAGACTATGGACCGAGAAGATGTTACGACAGACAGAGGCTGTTCTCCAACCCAATCCTAGTACGTCTTCTATAATTACTAGATTTTGTTGTGGAGCATTTCTGTAAAGAAAACTTAAGGAAGTTTCCTTTATGGCAGATGTGCCAAATGCTACTGCGCCTTTCTGATAAACAGATGAGTTAGGAATGTTATAGACAGGTGTGCACTACACTCAGGTGTCCACTGGTACAGCTTGCTCACTTAAATATAACAAATGATAGTTTAGCAAAATATGGAGGAAGCATTCTTTTCAATTCCACATTATTAGTTATTTGTGGACATTAAAAACCAATCATAGTTGTAACTTGCACCAGTCATTATTGTTAACTTTCTTGATTGTGTTTCTCTCTTATTGATCTGAAATGAAGAACCAATCATTCATTACTCACTGCAATGAAAGCACTGGTGGTAATCCTTTGGAGACTCTGAGTGAAATTGGCAGTCCTAACAGGGTAATGACCAGGGTTGTAGGGGGTTGGGGTCGGTCAAGAAGTGGACAGTAGCCTGTCATGTACTGGGCTATAGACAAGCATGTAGTGGGCAGATTACAGTGTCCATCTATCATGTAGTGGGCAGATTACAGTGTCCATCTATCATGTAGTGGGCAGATTACAGTGTCCATCTATCATGTAGTGGGCAGATTACAGTGTCCATCTATCATGTAGTGGGCAGATTACAGTGTCCATCTATCATGTAGTGGGCAGATTACAGTGTCCATCTATCATGTAGTGGGCAGATTACAGTGTCCATCTATCATGTAGTGGGCAGATTACAGTGTCCATCTATCATGTAGTGGGCAGATTACAGTGTCCATCTATCATGTAGTGGGCAGAATACAGTGTCCATCTATCATGTAGTGGGCAGATTACAGTGTCCATCTATCATGTAGTGGGCAGATTACAGTGTCCATCTACCATGTAGTGGGCAGATTACAGTGTCCATCTACCATGTAGTGGGCAGATTACAGTGTCCATCTATCATGTAGTGGGCAGATTACAGTGTCCATCTATCATGTAGTGTGCAGATTACAGTGTCCATCTATCATGTAGTGGGCAGATAACAGTGTCCATCTATCATGTAGTGGGCAGATTACAGTGTCCATCTATCATGTAGTGTGCAGATTACAGTGTCCATCTATCATGTAGTGGGCAGATAACAGTGTCCATCTATCATGTAGTGGGCAGATTACAGTGTCCATCTATCATGTAGTGGGCAGATAACAGTGTCCATCTACCATGTAGTGGGCAGATTACAGTGTCCATCTATCATGTAGTGGGCAGATTACAGTGTCCATCAATCATGTAGTGGGCAGATTACAGTGTCCATCTATCATGTAGTGGGCAGATTACAGTGTCCATCTATCATGTAGTGGGCAGATTATAGTGTCCATCTATCATGTAGTGTGCAGATTACAGTGTCCATCTACCACCTTGAGCTTCTAATCTCCATCTTTATCAGACGTTAAAATGGTCCTCAAACCAATCCTTTAACTTTAACATGGTCTACACATTTGCGTTACAGCAGTGAGGATGGAGGAGTTCTTCTATGAGAAGCTGGATCGTAAGAAGACGGACCGTGTCAGTCAAAATGAGATGCTCGGAGAATTCATGATTGATGCTGGGAATGACTTTGGACCGGGCACATCTTACGGTAAAACGCTTGACATATATTCTGATCACTGATTGTGGAAGGATAGGCTGTAGTTATAGTTTTGTTTCCTTCCTGTTTCATACGAGTCAAAGGAAGCCCACCATTGCCTCTACTGCCTGTATTCTATGATGCCCATTTTATGATAAGCACAGGTGTGGTATACGACTGGGGTGATTACAGGTAATTAATCATGGCTCTGACTCAACACACAAGCCAATTTTTTCATTAGTACTCAATATAGTACACAAGCCCCTCTGTATAGCCAGCAATGTGATGTCTTATTTCTGCACAGTGAACCAATATACATTATCACATGCAGTTCATTGATTCCGTTGCTATCAACAAGTTGAATATGCAGGTGAAGCTGACACTTATAGACGAGTCATAAATACTGAGGCGTACCATGTGTGCAATCTGCTATCGTATCTGTCCCAGCTGTGGGACCTGGATCTGCCCAACATCAGTCCTTGTTTTGATCCAACTGTGTTTAAATATTATAATACATTTGGGTTTTAAAAAGTATTTTTACCCTGATTCATTCATCTGGGTTTCATGCTGAGACATGATATAATGAGTTATTTCGGGCTGTGTCTTAGCTGTATCACTTCCAGTCTGTGGTTGAGTTGTTATCACTGCCAGACTGGGGTCAAGTTGTAGTCACTGTCAGGCTTGGGTTGAGTTGTTATCGCTGTATTAGGTGTGAATTAGTGGATGTTAATTATCGCTGCTTCATTGTAGAATACGATGGTGAGTCTTAAATGCATACATGGGTTTATTGAGGTTGTTGTGACCATATGTTAATGCGCTTATTGTGGTGAGCTGGGCAGTTGTGTGGCTGCTGCATGTGTGGCGAACATGCACGCATTGCAAGCCGATCAATACAGATGTATGTCACTATGGGTGTGGTGCAAAGAGAGACAGATGTTTAACTTGCTACTCAACTCATTCTTGAAAAGACCATTTCTGTGACCCTGATTCTATGTGACACTGTGAATGAAACACATCCCATACGATAACGTGCCGCATTGATATTCACTAAGCTATCCTCTCTTATACATGGGTTTACGGATGAAGCTTTGTCTGATCATTACCACGTGTTAATATTGTCATTCAATTGCGCAGACAGAGGTGTTACCATTTCGTACTTAGGTCAAGATATTATGTAAATTGATATTTCCATTTTGTTTGCCGTCATGTGCAGTGAATGGTTGAAAATATGAATGTTTCGGAGGATGCCTGTACTATTCCTCAGCAGTCTCTGGTGGGTCATACGTTCCGCATTGTTCGCCATACCCTATGTGGAGTGAGACCAATATTGCCGTAACAGTGCAGAGTGAGCTGTAGAGCGGTTAGCGCTATATAGGCAAGATGAACTAGCGATATGATCAACCCCTCAGTAACTCAACCTCAGAGCAAGGTGCCATTAATGCTATCCCGGGCAGTTCCTAACAATATCCTACTATGCTTACAATCAATAGACAGCGCGGTTGGGGGGGGGGGGGGGGTTTAGAGGAATCTATATGTGCTATAAGATGAGCTCTGAGACGTCATTAATTGAGTATTGATCGTTTGGTATCTGCAGCTCCCGTTCCTTGTTAACTGACGTAGATATGTGGGGAGACGGTTGATAACGGCGTCTAAGGGGGTCGATTATGCCTGCAGTGTTAGGTATTGGATAAGGACAGGGTATTTGAGCGTATGTGAGAGTATGACAGTGCTGGTTTAGGGGAATGCTAGCGAGGCTGTGATATCTGTCCTGCGGATGGTTAGTTTTGAGGGGGAAAGGGTCAAGGTGGTCTTGTGTGGTGAAGGAGATCATGTCTCTTGGGAGTTATTGATCGCAGTAATCTGGGGGCCTTCGGTAACACCAGATAGTGTGTTGATTTGAGAGGACGGAGAGAGACGATGACTAGCAGATCTCGACTTGATGTAGTCGTCATGGTGATCAACCGGGCGGATATCCCATGTGTAGGAAAGTGCTATGAATTATGAATGAATTGCTGCTCCCTTCAAAGGCTGGTGTAGGCGAGCCTGTGATGATCTTTTAAGTGGTGTCAGTGATTTGTTTTATGGTATAACTCTGAAGTAACATTAGGTAAGGTATAATCATGACGATTCCAAAAGGGTATATTTCTTTTTTCTAGGTCACTTTGTGACAAAGTAATTGAGGTTTAAATGCGGTCGGATTCGTTAATTTTCAAATCTCATTACTGGATAATCACCGTGAAATCTTGCCACAAGAGAGATATCATTATGTGCATGAAATGAAGAAAACCAGGCAAACAAAGTGAAACTCCAAGCCATGGACAATCACATTCCGTTGATCCAGACCAGGGCAGCGCAACTAATTTGTCACAGCCTAAATAAGATTGATTAAATAAATGCAGCGTGATTCCGTCCAATCCCAGCGAGAGATATATCTCTATATGGCGTGGTTAAACCAGAGATGCTTAACCACAGTAGCAGTAAGTCTGCACCTATATCGCGGCTAACATTTCGTCACTTCCCCCTGGCCTGATTTTTAAAAATATAATTTATATCAAAATATACGTTTGCATGTCATATTTCCATCTATTAATCAATGAAAACGTTAAGAGCTACGAATTACAAGCAATTAAAATCATTCGAAACTGACCAAATTACAAAAAGTCTACCATCCTCGCGAAATTAATGCTCTATATATACAGTTTTCATCGTGCTAATGGGGGGGAATGTATTCCCATATTATTGAAATTCGACACGTCGGCTCTCCTTTGATGTATTCTTCATTCAAGGATGTTGAATATAAGTGCTAGATATAACAAGTTGAAAAAATGGAAATGACGTTGCGTTACAAGCACGACCGCTCACGGCGACGTTCGACTGACACCCTTAATGGTATACATCCCAGAACATGTTCATATTGACATTGTGAGAGTCTGCTGATACCTCGCACTACTGTTCCTTTGAACTAACCCGGGGCTACAAAGTGATGTCGTCATAATCCCATCCGTCCCGACGTCGCGCCCGCCAAAAGGTGCGAAAACAGCCAGATTGGCTGGGGGTCCCTTTATAATTGATATACATACAAGATGAGGACATTTGACGCCTTGCTTTTTGTCAATATAATTGTTTGTAGCTGATTAATTATCTATGTGTTATAGCCCCGGTGATTCCCTAAATAGCCATGTAAGTTTGATATTTCACCGATTCGTAGTCACCGAGATATTGCTTCCCAGATATGACTAGAATGCTTCTGCGAAAAAGGCGTTAGCCAGTTTGGACGTTAACAGCGATGTGACGTCACACTTACAAGACCAAAATAACTCATTTCACACCGAGTTTGGGTAAGGGGGTGGGGTGTTGTCGGTGGTTTGGAGACAGCTGGCTGCCGCGTTGTTAGTCATGTGTGTTATTGTATGGCTGGTTTGAAGCAGTAACGAGATGTTGTAGTGGGGCATTCAGTGCGGACGCTATTTTTTACTTTGAATTACTTTGAGTCCTATGAAGATTACATTTTGGCTGTGAGATGGAATAAATGATTGCTTTGTTGGATAAGCTGTAGCCATCTTGTTAACTGGCTGTCCCAGGTTTCCTCATGCCTCCCTTTTCTTTTGATCACAAGCCCACTTTTATGTCATCAACAGGTTATCAACCCTGTTAAATAACCCGCATTTTTATGGCATACCAAATTCTGATTCCTTATTTTTGATAGCGGTGATAAAAAGCACCAATATCACATGTGGCAGAAGCTACTAGTCATCCAAAGCTGAAAGGGGCGGAGTTTGAGCTGATGTACCAGTGCATTATTCAGCAGTCGCTAAATACAATCCCAACAACAACAACAACAACAATCGTTGTTTTACGGCCGTTTTCCCTGCTTACGCGAGGGTGACCGGGAGCTGTACGTGCCAATCTCTACCATTTTACGCGGTCTTGTGCGTCTTCTCTCTTCAACCCATGTACCCTCGTGTCTCTCTATAACACTTGATTCCTGGTTGTTCTTGATCTACATTTCTTAACCCAGTGACTATCTTCTTTCCGGAGCAAATATCCCAGTCATCTTAACCGACTTATCTTTATAACTCGGGCTCAATCCCTCTCTCCCCCAATCCTGCATTTGGCACTTTATCCCTCAGAGACACATTACACATCCATCGTACCATTCTCATCTCTGTCCGTTCAAAGCGCGATGTCTGGTCTGCGTTCATAGCCCATGTCTCGCTTCCATATACCACTACACTCCTTACACAGGTGACATACACCTTCCCTTCCAGCTTCAGTGACACATGTTTGTTTGTCAGGATCCCAGACACCCGGGGGGGGGGGCACTTGGCCTTATTCTGGATAGGGGTGTGCCGCGGGACCTCGAAAACCCGTACCCGTCGTACAAGGTCGAAATGGCCAAAAGCATACCCCGTCGTACAAGGTATTATGCGAATGTATAACCCGTCGTACAGATTGAAGCTGAAAAACATACCCCGTCGTACAAGTATGAGGCCAGAAAACCCGTCGTACAAGTCGAGAGGCCGAAAAAACATACCCCGTCGCGCGGCCCATATATACTACCTCTATACATTTAAGTGCCCCCACCCCGGGCCCAAACAGCCCTTTCCCCATGCACAACCCACCCTTTTCACATATGCCGAGCTTGTTCCTCCGTTTCCATTCACCATAACACCCTTATAGCAGAATTTGTCAACATTCACCAGCTGCTCTCCATTTACCAAATCCATGTTCTTGTCTTCATCCTCACCGCCCCCGTTTCCATTATTACCACCACCTGCTGCTCTCACACACCATGCGCACGAATGTTGCTACAGCCCTCCCCAGTGAGCCTTTCACACCTGACCACAGCTAATGTGTTCATTTGTCACACTGTGCATCCGATCGAGTTGCTTGGGACACCCTGACCACAGACAGAACATGGCCACTACCCCGTCTTATCAATCTCACCATGGTGTTCCCCTGTCACCATCACCTTTACTTCTAACTCGTCCCTGTTCCCATGCTTTGTTCTCACCGCTGTCCTCGTGCTCTCCTACATTGTCATCACCGCTTTCACAAGCCGTTCTTCAACCAGTAGCTCCCTTAATGCCCACCTCACCATTTCTATTGGTTACTCTATCAAATGCTTTCTTCAGATCCACAAATGCATAGAAGTGTCTTCTTTTTTGTATGAAACTTCTCCTGCAGCTGCAGTACCACAAATATTGCATCTTTTTCATGTTGGATTTGAGGCAGGGTTTTGATGGCCGGATGCCCTTCTTCTAGCCTCCTTTTAGTAGCCTTTTACGACATGCAGAAGATACATTAGGAACTTTTCTAAGCTGGACCCACACAGCTCAACCCAGTCACTTCTCATTTGTATATTTTTGTTTACAAAGTTTGGAGGAAGTTTCAGGGTGCTGATATGGCTAAATTATTGATAATTTGTTGTTCATAATTCCAAGAATAGATTACAATTCAGGTGATTTTGCAACAAATTATAAATTGCTTTAAAAACGATGGAAAATGCTTCATTAATAAAAAAATGAGTGAATACATGATATACTGACCATACAGCAATGTCTGTGAAAATGCTTGATTGTATCTTGTGTACACTGTTTACTCACTGTTCAGAATGTTTTCTGGTATTTGTTACCTTTAATTTTCATAAAATAACGTCACCTATCTGTTTTTCAGGGTCATCTCTGGTGAAATGTGGACAGATTCAACAAAAGCTCGGTCTGGCTCAGCGAGACTTTATCTCGGCAGCTGCCAACAATTTTCTTCAGCCACTGCAGGCCTTCCTCGACGGGGACATGAAAACCGTACAGGTTCGCTGAACAACTTCATTGTTATCTGTGGTACATAAGTAAATAACTATGTAATATATTTAGGGTCAACAGCTTACTTGCAATATACAATAAAGTGATGTGAGGGCACCATCCTCCATTAATACTACAAACCCCCACTGCAGAAGGAGCGTAAAATTCTGGAAAATCGCCGTCTGGATCTCGATGCAGCAAAATCACGTTTGCGTCGTGCAAAATCACAAAGCACTAAAGATTCTGTGAGTATTGATTTGTTTCATCATGAGTTGATATTTTGTAGAAGGATGTAGGGTTTGAAGTGTGTTGTAGAATTGCTATTCAGATGATAAGTGCTGGTTACAATTAACCTGAGCTTGGGGTATAGGTTCCTCGGATTAACTCTCACAATGCTCATGTTAACAACATAGATATAACCCACTGAGAATAAAAGCCTTGTAGAGCATGCTGGTTGTGACTCTGGTTCTGGGAGTGGTTCTTCTGTTTTTCTTACATAGACCACACCTACCCTGGTTATTGAGGTTGGTATAGTAACTTGTATGTTCCATTGTGTTGCCATGTCGATGTTTGTGTTGCCCATGTGAACGGCAACTTGGTGTAGTCTAGTTGCTTCAATCTCTATCACTCTCCCTCTCTCTCTATCTCTCTCCCTCTCTCTCATTATCTCTTCCTCTCCCTACCTCTCTCTCATCTCTTCCTCTCCCTACCTCTCTCTCCCTCTCTCTCGTTATCTCTTCCTCTCCCTCCCTCTCTCTCATTATCTCTTCCTCTCCCTCCCTCTCCTCCATACCTCAGTTTGTTGCGTTTGCAACGAAGCCTTCTTGTGAACCAGTTGACCCCTCTTGTGAACCAGTTTACCCTCTCCGTGTACTGATTTCATCTCATTCCATTTGTCGTCGAGTTTGATGTTGAGAGATTTGCACTTGTGTATATGTGTATTGTATTGTTGCTTGCCATTTCATTCACTTAACCCACTGTACACCCAGTAATTGAACTATTGCACACCAGTAATTAAACTTACGACTTTGCCCTCATTAAGCTGAATGTGACCCCTTGACCCCGTGTAATGGCAGTGATGTTGGTCTCGTTATGACCGCTGTCAATATATTTGACTGTCTGCTAATGTCCCTGTGTTTCTCATCCATGAATCTCTCTCAATACATCCCCCATGTTTTCACCCTTTCTTATCTCCCACTCTGTAACCATGGTGACATTGTCATGCTTTCCTCCTCCTCCTCCATACGCAACCGCAGTATCACACCCCTGGCTTAATGTGTATGTTAATTCAGCTGACAGAGGCCTGCCTTATCAAAGTAGAAAGGCACACGGCTCTCTTTTTACCATGTTGCTTTATGAGTCTCCTGGTCAGGGGTCGTGAGCTCTAACAGCTTACATCACAGTAATATTACACCACCAGGCCTCATTAGTGGCCATGTACAAGTCAAATCCATCCAGCAATGGCACATTATTGGAATTGGCTGACACATTCTCAATATAGAGATAGCCTTATTGGTTTATTAGTCATTACTCATATGACCAGCCATTGTCATCCCCACCAATGTCCCCGAGTTATTAGCACTGGTCAAATACAGAATATTAATTAAATCCTGGTTCCCTCTAAGAAAAGCCAGGTTCTATGAATATTCATATTATGACATGGCGTATCATCTCTGAGATCGACGCAGCATCTTCCTCGTCTGAGAACTGAGGACCATGCTCACAACTGGCATTGAAGATCTTCTACGATGATACAGCTCCTTGGCTGGCATCCTACACAAGCATTTGTGCTTTATCAGTGTTTGTGTTTTTATAGATTGTCACCAATTCACTTATCCTTTAAAGCACGTCCATCTGGAGTCCCGTGGGTGGGGGGGCACTTAAGTGTATAGAGGTCTATCCTTTTAAGCACCTCCATCTGGAGTCCCGGTGGGTGGGGGGGGCACTTAAGTGTATAGAGGTCTATCCTTTTAAGCATGTCCATCTGGAGTCCCGGGGGGGGGCACTTAAGTGTATGGAGGTCTATCCTTTAAAGCATGTCCATCTGGAGTCCCGGGGGGGGGGGCACTTAAGTGTATGGAGGTCTATCCTTTTAAGCACGTCCATCTGGAGTCCCGGGGGGTGGGGGCACTTAAGTTTATAGAGGTCTATCCTTTTAAGCACGTCCATCTGGAGTCCCGGGGGGGGGGGGCACTTAGGTGTATAGAGGTCTATCCTTTTAAGCACCTCCATCTGGAGTCCCGGTGGGTGGGGGGGGGGCACTTAAGTGTATAGAGGTCTACCCTTTTAAGCATGTCCGTCTGGAGTGGAGTAATCTGCATGCTACTTAACGTAATGCTTGCTTCCGTTGAACATCACATCATGTTACCTACCGTATGACATGTCTTGCTATTTCCTTTATCAAAGTAATTAATTTTTTTTAAATAATTGATAAACATTTGACCTGATATATGAAATGTACTTACATTTATTTGTTGTCAATAATGGAAGAGGCCATGCGAGGTGTAGTAGCAGTTGAAGAATCATTTGTGGGGTGATGTGGGTGTATGTATTGGGGTCGTGTGGGGTGATGTTGGTTTATGTATTGGGGTCGTGTGGGTTGATGTGGGTGTATGTATTGGGGTCGTGTGGGGTTATGTTGGTGTATGTATTGGGGTCGTGTGGGGTTATGTTGGTTTATGTATTGGGGCGTGTATTGTCCGTAAGTTGATGGTGTGACATGTAATGTGGTTGTGTGTGGGGTGTGCTACCAGGGGGAAGGAGGACAAGTTCTCACGGTCTGATCTCTCTCTACCTCTACCTCTACCTCTACCTCTCACAACCCATCCTCCTCGTTCACTGCTCTCTTCTGTCACTCCTCACCATCATGACTTTCTTTTAGTCCACTAGTTTGTAGAATGAGTGGCCACACCCAGTGCTGTGTTGTAATACTTTGGTTTGTATGTTGATGCATTGTTTGTCAGTGTGTATTACACAGATAGTTGCTTTGTTTGCCTCTAGGTCAGCATATGCTTGTATCAAATAGCAATTCTCTGTCCAAAAAGCGAAAAGTTCACAACGGCCAATATCTGCTGATGTCGACGTTTTTAACCTCATCCTTATGTAATATTCACTGGGCTGGTTTTAAAAATAACCCTCATCCTCTGAAATAGGCTGGACATCCCTTCATATGTCAAGCCATTTCAGTTTTCATTGATTTTGTGATCTTGATCTGGGATCCTTGTAGTTTATACTTGTGAAGCTTATCATGTCTGAGATGGAATGCAGTTGAACCTTTTCTTTGTTATTCAACTGAGAAGCCCCAATTCACCCCAACATAGTTCCCTGACAATGTCAATGGCTGTTGTGTGGGCAGATTGTTCACTATGACAAGGGAAAGGGTATAGGCTGTAGAATGAGAGATGGTTGGGGGTGGGGGGGGGGGGGGGGGGGGGGGGTGGGTGTTGAACACACAGTAGAGCAGTATTGTTCTTGGTATCACCCCAGTTAGTGTTAATGTTACACCCAGCATGAGGGTGGCCACATTACAGTGTATCCACTTACTCTACACTGCATGTTGCCCCCACCCCACACCCAAAATAACCCTCCTTTTGTAATCAGATATAAATTTACAGTACCACACAATCAATCGATTTAAACCACTTTCCTAATAAATTGGCAATTCCAATGAGATACTATTTGTGGAATGTTGTAATACATCTCATTGTCTGGCTTCACTGCTTGCTAGGAGGATGAAGCACTGGCCAAAGTAAGTCCTATTTCAATGTCACGTGAAGGTCATAGTGTTAATCAGGGTTATGGCTTTTGGACACGTGTGTCTTTGCTTGCAGATAGAACCTGCTTATGCTTGCTTGGTTAGGTCTTGAGGTGACTTGGGTGGATTTGTGTGAACCCTTTATGTTAGTAAGTCTGTATGAGGGGTATGCAAATGTGGTTCATTTCTCCACTGGTATAGATTCATGGATTGCCAGGGGAGTCTAAGAGCTCTTTATGTTGCCTGCCTTGCACCTCATATCAATGACCTTTGACAATGTTTACAGTTATAATCAATACTTCATTATAATTTGAAAACAGGAACTCTGCATGTGTTAAATGACAAATTCCTTAATAAACAATCTTTAAAGGGAAGAACAATACTGTTATGGTCAGATTGCTACGGCTTAAATAGGTTAGAGTGGAGTGTGATTTCTGATGACTTGAGGTATGTGTATCATGTTGAGGGTGTATTGACTGATAGGGCATGTATTGACTGATAGAGTGTGTATTGACTGATGGGGTGTGCATTGACTGGTAGAGTGGGGAGGTAATGACTGATTGGGTGTGTATTGACTGGTGGGGTGTGTATTGACTGATGGGATGGGTATTGGCTGGTGGGGTGGGGAAGTATTGACTGATTGGTCGTGTATTGACTGGTGGGATGTGTATTGACTGATGGGATGAGTATTGGCTGGTGGGATGTGTATTGACTGGTGGGGTGTGTATTGACTGGTGGGGTGTGTATTGACTGGTGGGGTGTGTATAATTGACTGGTGAGATGTGTATTGACTAGTTGGGTGTGTCTATGACTAGTGGGATGTGTATTGACTGGTGGGGTGTGTATTGACTAGTGGGATGTGTATTGACTAGTGGGATGTGTATTGACTGATGGGATGAGTATTGGCTGGTGGGATGTGTATTGACTGGTGGGGTGTGTATTGACTAGTGGGATGTGTATAATTGACTGGTGAGATGTGTATTGACTAGTTGGGTGTGTATTGACTATTGGGATGTGTATTGACTGGTGGGGTGTGTATTGACTAGTGGGATGTGTATTGACTGGTGGGGTGTGTATTGACTGGTGTGTCGAGATGTGTATTTATGGTCACTAGTAACTGTGTTTGTCACCTAACCAATGATATGTGATAAGCTAGTTGAATGTTGTCACCTCAAGCAGATAGTTAAAAGTTGGTAGCTGACTTGTATTATGTTATCGGGAGTAAATTTTATGTTATGGTGATTTCATCTTGGCTCGGATATGTCTGGAATTAACTTACTTGCATGATAACTATCAGGTGTTGGAAGCTTCAGTTTAGACTAAGATCTGACTCTTGTGTCAATATGGTGTGTCTATTCACATTGGAGATATTTCAGTGGCCATATTTAATTCTAGATGATAAGATTGCTACTAGGCATATCTCTGAACCTGATGTTATACTCATGTGACATCATAGGAATGTTATTCCTTTTGCACAAACTAGTTGGATATTTGCTGTGTATTGTACAAGAAACACCTAGTGGGACTAGTGTATATGACTGATGTGTTAGGGTCATATGTTAGAGGATGTCCCATTAGGGGCATCTTAGGGGAATCATTCAGGGTGAGTGCGACCAACAGAGGAGTGGCCAGGGCTCATAAATGATTCCTTACATCTGTGCATTCCTCAGTCTATCTGTTACACATTTCATTATTTCAAGGAAGTAGTAATTCAATGAAGTATTTGTTATACTCCACTATCTCCTGTCTGTCACTTCATTGCTTATTAATCAATTTGGCTGCCCTGTCAAAATCATCCCCCATGAATCAAGGGTATACATTCTATACAGTGATCTGCTTCTCAATGTGTTAAGCTGCTTATGAAAGGTTGAGCTATGGGATCCAGGCCATTATAGATTCCTCTGCATGGTACAGGGTATACATCAAGTTAGCTCAGTGTTACTGGGTGGTGTCAATGTGTTTTCTCTCTCGCTTTCTCTGTCATGTTAGTTAAGTTGACTTGATCTGTGTATCAGTAGTGTTCGTGTATGCTACTTCACTGAACAACGCCTACTGAGAGCATGATTTTTGGTGTTGGCAGTTGCGGTGGTGGTGTCGGAACAAAGCCACAAGGTGGCAGTACGTCCCCTACAATTCACTCCCCGCTTTACCCCGCTTCCACCAACACAATGCCCTCAGCGCCCCCTTCTGCTGAATTCACACCTCACAACAGCAGTAGCAGTCATACAAGCGTATCTCAGCGTCGGGCCCGTGTCTTGTACGATTACGATGCTGCTGACATGACAGAACTCTCTCTGGGGGCAGATGAGGTATGCCTTTCTATTTCAAGCACAGTTTTCCATTTGTTGGGGCTTTCATGAAATTCCCCTACAAGCCCTCCAGCATTTGTTCTCACTGGTCATTGACATGTTGTTGCTTGCATTGGACTGATTGGTGCGTTAGGATGGGAAATACATAGACATACGTTAGCTGTGTAAGGTTGGTAT
Organism: Urechis unicinctus; assembly: GCA_034190875.2. NCBI lineage: Eukaryota > Metazoa > Annelida > Polychaeta > Xenopneusta > Urechidae > Urechis > Urechis unicinctus. The sequence goes on from CM067352.1 coordinate 61,150,644, forward strand.
GTCATGGAATGGCTGAGTCTCTATCTCGCTTCATAAGGTGATATGCTGTTATTAATGTTCATTCACTCATTATCACTGTGCATGACAAGTTCTTGACTGAATCCCTTCAAAAAATACAAATCAAATGGCTCTTCACCAACCTATATTGACAACAACTCCCTATACATACTCAATGAAACAAATGAGCATACCAGTGCATTATAGTGATGGGGTAAATGGGGCTGGAGAATAAAAGACCACCAATATGTTATCATCTTAAGTCATCAGTTTGGCCATGCTACAATTCACAATAGATATTGACTGCTTCTATGTCATGTTGTCAGTCTGTTGTAAGCTTGGAATTAATTCCCTCCTTGTTTTCAATGATGGTCATTTTGATGTCCTACTTTATTCGCTAATTCATCATTTCGTCTATTCGTGGTTGCTGTCATTGTTGAAATACGGACATTCTTTGCCATAACTAGAGTGAAAAAAAAACTTGTTGTTAAGATTGGTGTTCTCTTTATAATCACTCCCCGTGACTGCTGTACTTGAATTTCCCATTTACTCTGTTGGACCACTTGATGCGGGAGACTGTAATGATTGAGTCTGGAATGGGGATTATTCATTGTTGGTTCATAGCTTACTGTAAGATGCATGCTACAAATGAATATGTGGTAAAATATAATCAAAACCTATCAGTTGTTGTATTTTATGGATCAGTAGAATATAAACTGCTAGCAAACTCAAGTGAAGTTTGTATCCATTTCTATGTGAATTTTGTATACCATGAAAACACCCACAGCATGTCATGTTTTGATTTTCCTGCATTTCAGATGATACTTGTCGAGCAGGCTCCTGGCCTGAACTCGGACTGGGTGATGGCAGTCAGAGGGGGCAGAAGGGCAAGGTGCCTGTCACCTACCTAGAGTTGATGGACTAGCTTTACTTATTTAATGTTGTTTCTTCTACATATGGCTTAAATCATTGTATGCAATAAAGGGGTTTCATTGTTTCTCATTTACTAATTGCCAAGCCTCCAATCATGTGTTAAATGGTGGTTGTTTTGGGGTCATTATTAAGTGCATTCTTGGAATTGTATATATGTACAATCATTAACTTTATGTACAATCCTTGCCTATTTTAGAATTTAACAGGTTTGTATTGATAATTTTTGCCATCAAAATTGTTCAAACAATAACATGGATATTTAATATATTGTATAATTTATGCTGTCAACTTGAGAGGCATGAGAGGAATGAAAAAAAGTCCTTGTGTATTATGTCTTGATTAACCAGGAGGTGTATTATTATATTGTTACTCAGAATTCGGCTTAGTATTCCAACACTTTTTTATTCATTGATGCTTCCCAAAACCTTACATGTTGTTGGTTGTTCACATTTCATTTATAATTAAGAATCTCTGTGCAATATTGACATCCTTCCATTAGTGTTGTGTTAATGACATCATCACAGTTCTATCACAGAAACCTTCTACTAGCTTGATCCAGATTGTTGTTTTTTTCCCCTTTCATCTCTCTACGCCAGTTTCCATAAAATTAAATTGAATTGAATGTAAGCTTGACATTCAGTTGGGTACTTGGCACACTGGGTGGAATTTCATTGTCCAATGCTTACTCATTTAACTTTGTGACAGATAATAGTGACCTCTTTCATTTTGCTTCTGAAGTACTTATGAATTTGCTGTGTGATGATGAATCGTTTGTCATGTTGGTGCCATACACAGTAGAGATAACATTCTGGTATCTGAGAGATTCTGCTTCCAAGTTGGCTTACATGTCAGTTTATTTATTTTCCAGCCCTTTAAGTGCTTGTTTGTTCTAGTCATTCCTCTTTTAGCTATGTAAGAGAAAAATTAATATTATGCAACATGCAAAATAATGCCAATTTATGTCATATTTGATTCATTGGCTGTGTGTCTGTTACCAAAATAAGATCAACAATTTTCATTTTTTTGAAACTGCATTGCCTAGTATGCAATATTCTTTTTAAAATTTTGATGTTTAGGATATTAGAAAGTGTAAATGGTGTGCACAAAAGCTATACCTGAATTACGCATGAGCTGAGTATTTAGTTATAATTGGGTGTTGGGAGATGTGATGATGTGTTATGAATTGTTAATAAGAATGGTTTAGTTTTTTTTAAACCAACCAATGTCATTAGCTATTCACATTGATTGAACAACAGTTGTTGCACACTATATCTGTGTGATTCATTTACCATTCTACATGTTGCTAGCACTTTGTTATCATCTAATCAGACAGGCTGGTGGTTGGTGTATGTGATTAGGGACAAGTGCAACAGAACTTGCTATTAAAGTTTACGGTATCCAGTACAACAGTCTTTTCTTATTGCTTTGAAACTTATTTGGGCTTTAATCAATTACTTTACACAGTATTTATCACATTCTTGTCTCCTGCAGCACATTCTAAAAGCAGCACCCTGGATATGTTTATTTTTTCATTCGAGGCCATAAAAGTTGTGTCGCGATTTATGTACCCAAGAAAAAAAGGGCCGTGCCACTTTATCCTTCATCCGATTGCTATATAAATTACATCTAAATGAAGAAAAAGAATGAAAGTGATATGTCAATCAGAATGATAATCGATCAGATTTTGTAGTTAAAAGTGTTAAATCGTGATTATCACTCGGATCCACGTAAAGGAGACTCTCCTCAACACATCCGTATGATTATCTCTTCTGTGGGATCAAGAATAAAACGGTACGGTCAATTTAAAGACACCATGTATTCAGCTTATTTTCACTGAGAAATCTCCCAACGCCATATAGCTTCGGCGCCATGGCAACGTTCTGCATCCTTGGGAGATTTCATATTGCGACTTTGTCAAAGGTTGGCAAGTCTGAGTAGGTCACATATTTTGAAGTTCGTCGATATGGAATTAATCTGGTTTACAAAGTCAATTGGACTGTTGCAGTCACTTGCACGATTCACAGCCATTTGGCTTGTGTGAGTGAAACTTTTTAAAAGATTTATGTCATCTCGTTGTATCTATCAACCCTGTTTATTGGAACATTCCAATGAACTATTTGACCTGCATTGGTTGGGAAACTCACCTCTTCTCTCCATCCCATATCTTTTAACAAATACGGTAGAACTCTGTCATGATACTTATAATGCGACAAAGCAGGTGTTATATGAGGAGATATTCTTCCTACGAAAACAATAGGAATCTATCTGGGGAATAGAACCTTTATCTTTCCACATGGCACAACCAGTTAAAAACGACCCTCCAAGAAAATGTTGTCCTACCGTCTTATATACAAACATTCTCTGCTTCAAAGAAAGATCTGATTAAGCCCTACGCGGACGTATAATTATGCTACTGCCAAACTGACAAACCGCAACATGACATAATGCGTATCCTGTTGGGGTTTTCTAACCATGAAAGTTTTGACAGACTTGCACGTATAACATAGCCCAACAGACCAATATATATATATATATATATATATATATATATATATATATATATATATATATATATATATAGTACAGTATCTGGAATCCCAAAATCCGGAAACCTCAGTAATCCGAAATTTTTGGGCAAGCACCGTTATGTCGACGCAGTAAAAATTTCAGAAGATTTCAGGTCCCAGTAAACGACATAATACGCTAATTAGCATAAGCATCAGTGATGTTCTGTTGATCTGTTATATGCCTCACATCGTACATTTAGAAAAGAGCTATGGGACCTCGTGTCCAAGCATGTATGCCGCAATGACTAAATAGTGTCTAAATGAGATTTTATCCCCACACAATCACATCGCTTTGACTGTTTCGTTAGATTCCGCATCACCAAATAACGTCGAGGTACGCTTGCTACTGTTAACGCACCCTTTTTTCAACAAAAATTATTCCGATTTCTATCGTCAGTTCAATATTTACAATGTTATGGCTGAGGTGGACAAGGCGGTGTTCGTTTGGAAACGCAACGTTATGATTTACACACAGTTGTACATCTCCAAACTTCCGCAATACTTGATAATGATAGTGTAGAAAGACATTCCGAAATCAGAAAAATTACGAAATCCAGAAAATTTCGAAATCTTGAACTTTATCGGTCCTGGGCATTCCGGATATGGGATACTCAACTGTGTATATATATTTATATATATATATATATATATATATATATATATATATATATATATATTATGAAACTGTGCATATAAAGTGAAACACAGATATCAGTGAGCATGGTGAGATATTAGAAAATACTCAGGAATGGATTAATTCACTTTAAACATTGGTGGCAGAGGTGAAACTCTTGGATTGTCCACCACTTTCAGCTTGGATTATCGCTGGACTGTTAGGTCTGGTTCTTGTCATAATTTAAAAGTTTGATTGACATATTGTTGTAGATTGTGATCAAGATGGCTGAGAGACCTGAGGATCTGAACCTTCCCAATGCCATAGTGACAAGGATCATCAAAGATGCTGTATGTTATTATGTCTTTGATTGAATTTCTCATCATTAAAAAACCACAGTGCAGCAAGTGTGATAACAGATAATTGTTTAAAATTGCAGCTCCCGGAAGGTGTGAATGTAGGAAAAGATGCGCGTCTTGCTATGTCCAAAGCTGCCAGCGTATTCGTTCTTTATGCCACTTCATGGTCAGTATCAGTTATACTTCCCCCATACACATCATATTTGCTTCCGTTTACTTTGAAACGATTACTCTTGCATTTGCTTAATATTAATATACATTTTATATTTAATCGCATAGCTCTGGTACACTTTTCCTGCTTCAAGTTTAGACTTATTTACATAAGGATTTGGTTCTGAGTAACCTCAATGAGAAATCATACCCAGTCAGCAATTCTATTAATTAGTCAACTTTATTTTAATAGTGCCAACAGTGTCGCTCAGCAGAGTAAGCGGAAGATGATGAGTGGCCAGGATGTACTGGAAGCCATGACGGAACTAGAATTTGACCACCTTGTTGAACCTCTAAAGAAATGTCTAGATGGTAATATATCTTGCTTGCCTCTAGAATGTCTTAAGAAAAAAAAAATTATAACTGACCAAGTGATTGTAATTGATGATAATTTTGTGTTATAAATAGCCTACAAACAAGAACAGAAAGGTAAAAAAGAAGCTGCTGCTGAGAAGAGGAAGAAGTCACAGACAGACAAAGATGATAAAGATGGTGAGGAGGTGGTTGACCTCGTGGTGGAGGAGGAGGAGGAGGCAGAAATGAATGAGGAGGAGGAAGAAGAAGAAGAAGATGATGAAGATGAAGAGGAGTCCTAGCCAGATCTGTAATATAGTAGCCCTGTGTGTTCATAATAAATGTATTTATATCGTCAAGAAGTTTTGTTCGTTTGTATTTTTATACACATGATGGATAAAAAAAATTGTTATAAATTGGCATACTCTGGTACACTTAGCAAATGTTTCGGTACAGCATCAGAGCCTCCTTGTGGCTCAAGGACTTTACACAACAGTTATAATTGGGTATTTATTAATATGGTGCATTTTACAAACAAGTAAGGATAATGCAGTTCCTTATGTAATTGAATCCTCAGGATCCATTGATATGTCTGTCACACCACTGTGTCATGTAGGGATGGTTTGATTTCAAATATATGTACTGCTGCATAAATTAATGAACACAATCGTCTGCATCACAGAACTGGTTGTCCACTATATTCCAATTGTTCCTTGTACGGGCTCTGAACGAGCTGCCGTGGTGGGAGTAGGGACCCTGGTGGGCATGGCTGAAGGATGGGATGAAGCTCATGTAACTCGTGGTTTTACACAAAGAGCTTGTGTTTTTGACTGCAGATGTTGTGTTTGTAATTACTGCTGTGACTCAAGTCTTGGGTTGAGTCTTCAAACTCAGGCGGAGTCTCCTTTGGAGAATCGTCCCAGTTTTCCTCCGAGTGGGATTCGGTTGGCTGACTAGAAGTGAAATTGTTGCTGTTGCACGGCTCTGTGCTCAATAGCTGAAGTCTTTGTCCTATGTTGTGATGAAGTTTGTTATTGCCTACATCTAAACACAACAAAACAAGGATTCATATATGGGGCGGATGTCCCTTTAAACATTTTAAATACTTTTGAGCCAGACTGATTAATTATCATAATGACTAGGTGTTGATTGATTTTCTATGGCTGCGAGACAAATAGCACAACTGCAGTCAATTATCAGTATCACCCTTAACCTAATGATTCCTAATTGATCATAGTGCCATAAGATGAGCATTACCAGAATAAGAGGTCTCGTCTTCTGTGTCAGAGCTGACGGGATCATCATTTCCTAAATCATCGTCTGATGCCTCATCCTCCAGACAATACATTACATCCTGTCCATCTGGACTTAACTTGTAACCACTCTCCTCCAGAACAGACCTACAGCAACACATCATTCAGGTCAGTTTTTGTTTGGATTAATAATTATATTTATTTATAAGCTGTATTATTTTGCAGCCGATGGAATCATTAACCTACAGGTGTAAATGATATTCACAAAATTGATAATTTACAAAGACAAACCTTAATTGATCAATGTCACTACAAATGTGCTTAATTCGAGAGAATTCCATCAGTTGTTCTATGCTTAAGGCCATGTTTGATTGAGTGTCTTCATCATCTTCTGCCATATCTTGCTTCCTCCAGCGAGCCATTTGACGGAGGTAGTAAGTTGCTTCTTGTATAAGGTTTTTGTTGGATGAAACTGAGCACTTTGAATAAGGGTGCTTGGACTCACAAATCTGAAGACAAAATCCCCCAGTATATAGGTGCAGATATACTGAAATAGACTGAATAAAAAATGAGTCCTGCCTGAATAAGTACTTACAAGTTCGTATGTCTGTTCTACATGGTATGATGATGTTTTCATTGAATCAGGATCACTGCATGACCTGAACACAGCGATCTGGGAACAGAGGCCCAGATTGATTTTGTCACTTGGTGGATCTCCAACACCACTGTACTCCACGCTGTACTTATACTGTTGACATACACTGCTGCACCTACACACAAACATACAAATACTTACAAGTATATTGAAAAAAAAGCTTTAATTAGGAAAATCGCCCGGTAAATGAAGAATATTTGTGCTCATAACAGCAATCAACAATATTGTACCAAACGTATAGCACATCAGTACAGTTCAGACATGTGAGATATATATCTATGACCAGGGTGTGATGGAAATGCTCACCATTGCTGAAATTCACTCCTACTCCATTCAAATTTATGATCCCAATGTCTCTTTCCAGAAAAATTTGGAAATAGTACATTAAAGTCAGCATTAGGAGTTGTAATGACGACCAGGTTAGGTTGAAGCTGACCAAACACTACAGCTGGGAAGGCATCAAGACATTCTGGAGGCAGATGCTCTATTCTTGAATAACACAGAGGAATGTAGGATGTGATAAGCAATAACAATCACCAGAGGCAAGGAACAGGAACCTGGAACCATTAATCTATCAAATTATTTAGCTCGTAAGTAGAAATGGTAATGTTAATATTTTATGAATGAAGGAATACAGATAATCAAGATTTTCTGGTGACCTGACAAGTAAGTAGTTAGCGAGATCATAGAGGAAATAAAGATAATATGAAATCAAGGACAGAAAAAAAGTTGAAGTATGTGAGATAAGTGTAAGCTTATTGTAACAGAACACTATTCTCACCACTGCACTACAATACCTGCCACATGATGAGGTATTGGGTGCAATTGGCAGTCAAACAGCCAGTTACTAAATTTACACAGTAGATGAGACGACGATGGAAGAACCATTATCATAGGACTATATAATGATTAAAAGGAAGAGGTGCCAACCAACATAATCTGTAAATATATCTATTGATGAGACTTACAGTTCAATCATGATGACGGCTTCAACTCCTTTTAACCGAGAATCATACTCAGACACACTGCCACACAACAGACTGACTGTAAGTGGACGACTTCGTTTGGGGCACACATGATCTGCTATACAAGGCTTGGCCAGAAACATTCCTGTCTCAAGGGCAGCTCTGTCTACATCCACTCCATAAACTTGCTCCAATGATGGCACAGATTTGTAAAACGTAAGACTCTTACAAGTGTTGATGCCAAAATCTACAGCCTGATGTAAAACACATACAATATGTTATGTCACCAGTGTCCACCATTATAAATATGTTTTCATCTGCATTGAGCTATACTGTGTGAAACACAAGGAATTTGTTAAATCACATATCACATGGCAAAAGCTAGCTCAAAAGTGGTACATACAGATTGAATATGTTCTGATTTCAGCAAGTCGCAGACAGCTCCATAACGCTGAATAGCCAAGGATGGATTGAACTTAATAACATCAGCTTCTTCAATGTCAATTCCTCTTGAATCATCATCTGGAATGACACAATGTAAATGCTAACCTTTGTCAAGGCATAACTATCATTCACAACTAGTATCTTTTTTAGGTGATCAATTTTTCCAGTATCAGATGCATCAACTTGAAATACACCTTTGACACATTGGACCTTCATCCCAACAGCATGGGTTTCAGATTTTAGGGTCACCAATTGTCTCTTTCTGCTTATAATTTCCACTAGTAAGGAATTGTTAAGTAAGCTATTTTTTTGGCGGAAATTGGAAGACTTTGAAATATACCTTTTACACATTGGACCCAGATACCACCTCACCATGCAATATGACGTGAAACCCGAGTTAGGGTCAACTTGTACCCAAACCAACTAGTACCCAGACCAACTCGTACCCAAACCAACTCGTACCCAAGTTTTAAGATTAATACCGGACTTGCGTGTGATTCACTTATGTACAATAACGTTGAGTATAAACATCATCAATATAAATTTCCATTATTTTGACAAGCTATGTTGTCGCCCTAATCAGATAAACTACTCTCATTGCCGACACACCATGCCTAAAATAGCTCCTAGCGTGGCATACGGTGGTTGCGCTTGGATAGGGTAAGGTAAGATAGGCTAGGGTAGGGTAGCATCGGGTAGGATAGGGTAGCGTCGGGCCGGGTCGGGTTGCCTCGGGTCAGGTAGCATCGGGTAGGGCAGCGTAGGGTCGGGGAGGGGAGCATCAGATCGGGGAACGTCGGGTAGGGCAGCGTAGGGTAGGGTAGGGTAGCATCGGGTAGGGAAGGGTATGGTAGGGTAGCTTCGGGTAGGGTAGGGTCGGATAGGGTAGCATCGGGTTGGGTGTGATAGTAAGCTACATCTGCTACTCAATATCATGTTTGTTCAATTGTGTATGTTCAAATAACGTATGTACGTACATACATACTTACATACATACGTGAATCACACGCAAGTCCGGTATTAATCTTAGCCGCGCACGACGTGCAAGGCTACGTGAAACCCTGGGCTGGGGCCTGAATGTGACATACCAGGCCCCAGGCTGGGGCCTGGTATGTCACATTCATATAAGATTTTTGAAAAGAGATTTCCCTCCCCAGTAAAGAATCAAATGACGCCACCCCCCAACACCACGTGACTAGAGAGGTGAACCCCACCGCCCCCCTTCCCCCACCCAGCCGCAGATTAGTATTATTAATTACTATTAGTATTAATAATAATAATAGTAATAGCTCCCGAACTTGGTTCAAAAGAGCTACTTAAAATCCCTGATTATCGCTCGACTACAGCAGTGCAGTTCAGTCACGCCGGGTCCAAATTGTAAGTTCAGAGAAAAAAGGGTAATAATACAAAATAAAACCCAACTCTTACCTTGAGACATATTCACAATATGAGACTATTCAAGTTGGTTTGCTATTGGTTAATTTGTAGCAACTACCATGTTGTCAAGATAAATTTGTTTAAAATAGCGTTGTAAGAAATAATTTCTGTAGATAATGGAATATGTCCGATGGTGTATTATCGCTAAATAACATACATGCTTGTTGCTTAGCCTGTTTACTACTAAAGACTCCACATAGTCATCTGCCCATGTTCGTATTGCAGTTTTGATTTAAATTAGCTACGCTAAATATCCTTGACGTTGGTCTTTTGGGCTAAGCCAAACAGACCAACACGGCAACAGCCGATCGGGTACGGCCTTGATCCTTGTTGAGGAGGGAGCGTTAACTCCACTTGGCTAGTCTAGAGCTAGTCTAGGGTGGGTTCTGGTTAGAGCTGTTTGGGTGGTATATAGCCCCGGTCGAACGGTAACATAAATGTATACGTCTAATGGGACGTGTTGTAGTTGTAGGGCTATATACTCCCCTGGGGGGTGCACTTTAGTGTATAGAGGTAGTACACATGTGCCGCGCGACGGGGTATGTTTTTTTGGCCTCTCGACTTGTACAACGGTTTTTTTTGGCTTCATACTTGTAAGACAGGGTCTGATTTTCAGCTTCAATCTGTACAACGGGTTTTTGGGGGCTTCATTTTGTACAGCGGGGTATGTTTTCTCTTCCCATGTCGAGATTTTCTCCCGGGATTTCCCACCGATCGTTGACAATGGAAATGCAATGAATGGTCCCTGTGTGACGCCTCGAGAATCACACGCTCAGCCCATAGGGATTTGCATTGGCCGGCTAACAGATATCTTCTTTGTATACAAACCCTTTATGGTTTATGTATACATAAATGATAGCGAGCGGCCAGCCAATACAAATCCCCGTGGCTTGACCGTGCAAGCGCGCAAATTTGTTACTGCATGTAATCAGAAATCTGCTCATAACATTTTGAGTGTTATCTGCAACTTTTATCCTGCCTACAACGTAGGACGCATAATACCTTGTATGAAGGGGTACGTTTTTTTACCATTTTTTACCTTGTACGACGGGGTATCTCCTGTACATGATTTGCAAGAGCTAGTGGTATCACTCACTATCAGTTGCACAAGTGTAGGGATGATAACGATCGTAGTGAAACTGTGCATTTGGTTATATTGAAAATAAAGTGACACTGCTGTTTCATTATATAGTGCTGGATAAAGTCAAGCAAATTCTTGAACTATGACAAAATTGACATCAGGGATCGACAGTAGTTAACAGCTTGTACTCTGTTAGCCCTTGTCGGACGTTTTGGTGACTCAGACATCCTGAAGGCTAGTAAGCTGTCAGAGATAAAGTTTCTTTGCCTAGACTTGCCTGGGCTTTAGAGCTGGTAGTCATTATCTCTAAGGGCGTAGAGTAGTGGGGGTGAATAAAAAGGTCAATTCTGCTACTTTTCTTACCCCAACACTTGGTCAATTTCTATGCTAATGGTTAAAAAAAGGAATAATTATTTCAATTCTACATTGGCCGTTACCATTTGTTTTTGTACGATTATTTGACAACAAAGCTCTACTCATATTGGGGCACTATGATCTAACATGCTTACTTGGAATATAATTTCATGACCCGTCAGTGAGATTAGTACTCCTGGACCTCTAACCCAAGCATGTTGAGTTCCGGTTACAAACCTCTTGCTACTGCCTTTGACCTCATCCGATTGGGGTGGCTGCATGCCTTTTGAATACTCTTAACAACAAACTGGTCTACTATGTTGAAAAACAGCTGACACAGGTATCTTGCATTTTGCTCGAATTTAGCAGAAAGTGCATTCTCCAAGTGGAGCCACATGACGATTTTTTGGGTTATAAATGTTTTGTTGAATCATAATATTAGAAACGTAGGTTCATCTGATCAACTTCCCATGGTCTGGTTATTAGAAATGGTGCAACAAAAGCTTCATTATCAACAAGTCTCGTGCTTCAAAAGCAGAACAGTGGCTCAATAGATTTCAACACAACATTGAAAATGGGAAAGCCACCAGTCCCAAAAGAAATCAACAAATCTGGCAAATAAGTTCCACTCAAGCACTTTTATCACTTGCCACAAGTTGCCATGGTTAAATAATTCATTTTTGCGATATTCTTTGCATTCACAAATGTCTACAGAATGGACCGGTTCAGATTTCCTCAGTGAGGTACCAGGTAGCAATGTAATACATTAGAGTGATGTGTTTATTTGGCCAGCACATTACAAAACCTGATAGCAGGGGTGAAGTCACTCCTTCAAACCCTATAACTTGCTCTAATGGTAAGTCAATAGTTGATCTTTGGAGAACTGAAGGGATTGTTACCTCTATATCTTATAAATGGGATGTTAGACTTGGCATCTTTGGTTGTGACTTTATTACCAGTCGGCCGTTCATTGCTCCAACATAAGAAAATTAATTTGCCCCTGATGGTTATTGAACTCAAAAAACGTGCACATGAAGGATTGAGAGTAGTAAACAGTGTGAAGGCTGTGGGAGGCATATTTTCTTTGCCTATTGTCTGACAGTGATCAAAGTATGTACTGTGCTGGTGGTTATTTATCTTGGCTTCATAAAATGGCACAAATGGATGAATTTATTAAAATTTGTTTTAGTGGGGTTGGAAGTTACCTAATTTTAGGATGAGCTTTTCTTAACAACTTTAATTTGGAATACTCACAAATTTCTATACTAATTTATATATTGTGCAAAAGTTATGATATTTTATACTCTGTTGTTAGTCTACATGTTTTACAATCATTATAACTTCCATAATGACCATGTTTAGATGTGAAAAATCCAGCCATGGAATATGCCCCTACTTTGTTCAATGCCTTGAGAGGCACATTCTGCATCTATAAACCAACTGGTGTTGCAATGCAACAGGCAATGAAGTCCCTGAGAGTCAATTTGTCAAAAGGTGAAATATATATATGAGCATCAGTATCTTAACTATATGATTTGATATTCATATTGCTTAGGCATGATTGATCCCATTCAGCTGATAAATGGTGTGTTGTGTTGGTCCTAGATTTTAATGCCATGCCATGCAGACCTCCTAGACAGAGACCGGTCTTCATCACATCTCCTTCGTCATCATCGCTTCCTGTTGTTACTACAGTACCAGACCTTGCCGATCATACTTTAGGTTTTTATATTTTATGGGCTATTTTTGTTATTGTCTCCATAGAAAATCTTCATCACACCTCTTTTGACAATTTTTAATTTTAAAATGAAAATAATGTTTTTGAATAAATCCACAACAGCTTCCAGCTATGTTAATGCTTTTGATTGCATCATAGATATTGCATTTACATTTGTTATTTTCCTTTTTGGATGTGGTTGGAGTGTTGGGCTGTGTTGGAAACTGGCATATTTTATTTGAAAATAGTTCTTGGTCAGCGTTACTTGGAGGAGGACTTTGGCATACAATTCATTGATGGCTTGTCTGCCCAAGCATCTGGAGTTGTAGGTCAGTGCAATCTGGTCGGTCGATCATTTTTATTGAAATCTTCCAAGCATAGCTAAATTGAAATGAAATATCAGAAAAATGTTTAACTTCAAATTCAATAACAAAAGTTTATGTGTATGATCTGTAGTGATGATGCTTAATCAATCTAGAAAGAAGGCAAAGGCATTATCATCAGCCAAATACCTTAGGGTATGTACTTGCAAGAGGAATGTCTTGTTTGATTTATTTGTTTGGAAAAAAAGATACTTGAGTTAATTCTAAACAAAAACCCATGAGTAAGAATGTGTTATTATCATCAGTTTTCATTACAATAATGTTAATAATTGTGATTTTTCATCCATCCTTTTAGGTATTTCATTCGTGTAAATAAACACATTAGGGCTTAAAGTCGGCCATGATGATTTTCTCTGCACCTTAGTCCAAACTGTGGACGAAAGGGTAATATCGAGATTATGGCTGCGTATACTACCTATACTATCTGTATATGAGTTTCTTGTAGGCATATCACGTTGAAGGGGAATTTGGAACTGCCACTCAAGATTTCACACCATTAAGTCATGTAGTTGAGAAGTCCTCCTACCGTAAGTTTATCTTAGTGTTTATACAAGAAGCTTGTTATATACCTGGTGTATATATTCAAATAATTCACTTTTTGTCCTATCAATTTACACGTTTCAGGTCATATTACCCAGTATAAGTTGGATCGAATCCTAGCAACTATTCAGTCTGCTCACCAAAGACATATGTTCACGTGTGTATTGCTAAATTGAATTGTTGGCAGATAGTGACAGAAATTCAGAATTTAAAAAACCCCATGTAGTTCACTAAGTGAGTTAATATTACTAACATACCTAATGTGATGATGTTGTAGGTCATCTGGTGTGGATCCCCAGAGTCAGGAAGCCTACGAGCTAGCCTGCCAAGGCTTCTTAAGACCTGATCAAAGTAAAACAGGTCATGTTATTTACATGGTGAAGTGCATTGAATTCAGGCCACCCAAATTCACACTGGGTATGTACAAATATACAGATAAATAATCATAATGATAGTATAAATGTTTTTGAAAAGGCCCCATGGTTATATACTTTTTTTGTAATTGGTTTAGAAGATGGTCACATCCATTGAATCACATTTTATGTGAAAGTAGCTTTATTGACTAGGCAACTGCTTAGCATTCATACTATTCGTGTATTGCCATCCATTAATGTTTCTACCATTGTCTGCCATGGAATTTATTAACCATTTAGTGGCATTATCGTATTTTATTACTGTTCATTGCATCAGAATCTCTCATTTTCTTCTTTTCTTTTGAAGAGGTACATACAGTGAATGAGACATTTGCATCCCTGGCTTCACTGGTGCATGAGCTAGGACTTGAGCTCCGGTCCACTGCTATATGCACACAAGTTCGACGGCTACGCTATGGACATTTTACTTTATCTCATGCTCTGTTGCGTGAAGAATGGAAAGCCCAGAATATATGGGAAAACATAGGATTTTGCCGTCATTTAACATCAGACGATAAACTCCTTCATTCTCCTGGTATCAAGCAGTTGCTTGCCAGCAAACACACAAGTCTTCCAATTAGCCAGAATGGCAACAATAAAATTACTTGAAAATTGATTTTAATAAAATTATTTATGCAATTATAATCTGATACTTACTTTATTCAAAATCAAATTGTATGTGAAATCTCATATATATATATTATTTAAATATGCCATGGGAATGTTACAGGTAATAATGTGATATGTGCCCCTCAACAGAAAGTTGTATAAATGCAGGCATTTTATCATTGATTTACTGAAAAGATGGGTTTACACCAAGCAATATGCAGTATTCTGGTATTCACGTAATTGGAGTTGTTTGTGCAAAATATCACATTTGGTCTTGTTTTAATAAGTGCAAGAAGACTACTTTGTAGAAATGAGCAACAGTGACATTTATTCAAATTTCATCATCTATATATTCAGGAAAAACAAGTGCAATATTTATTATGTAAGCAATTGCTGTTCAATAATGACTGCCCATTAAGGGTCTAAAACAGACATTAATGATCTCAGGTGCATCAGCTCGCAGAACAGTTCAGGTTATCCATGGAATATTACATGGATTTAAGAATTACAAGATCTTAAACAATAACCATTGAAGGTCATCTGAGAACAAATATTAACACATACAAATTGCATATGCAAACCATGAAAAAATCCTAATAAATTACAGATACTCGTTTAAAAAAAGCAGTCGTCATAATTTATAATACTATTAATAGTGTTTTTCCAAAATCATTCAGCAAAATTGCTTAATCCTAAAACCCGTGATATCGAGAAAAATAAACGAGAAACTAAAAATAATGGTGATTTATTCTGCGATCGTTTTAACTTGTGCATTCGTTTAACACGGAACTAGATGACGTCACTGATGTGTGCGTACTTTTTGTTGGCTCGGCTGACAAAAGATGATTTCGGATGCTTCGGTTAAAGGATTAAACTGAAATTGTGTCTATTTTAATAGAAATTGGACGTAAGTCGTAATTTTTCATAGTCATATTTGTTCTCCACTTATTTGTAAATTGATTTGATGTACATTTTTTGCGTTGTTATTTTTATTGCTTAAACTTGTGATCCCTCATGAAAACTTCAAGCCGTTGTTTACAATTTGTGTCCCTAAATATGGGCCAAGTTCAAGTATGTTAGGCATTTCATGTGGAATTTCAATACTAGGATTCATTTTGAAGGCGTGACTGACGACAAGCATGCAGTAGCTCACAACCTTCAACCACACCAGAAATAGTCCTGTAGTTAAAAAAAAATCCTACTTCCCATTCAAATTGTATTTCAACCACAACAGTAGATCCGGTCGAACGGTAATATAAATATGTACTCAGACGTCTTGTAGGGCTACCACAACAGTTGAACATGGACAACAGCTGAGGACTTAATAGGATCCCTTTTGTTATTATCAGTGTTCATGAATAATCATGCTCATAGCCAAGTCCTCAATCAAATAATAGTCTTTTACCCGGAACGAACGGGTGTTCACTGGTAAGGTACCACTGGTAGCGCTAGCAGACAGAGGTGAGTAAAAGTGTGCATGGTTAACAACACAGCATAATGTTGACAATTTAATCACAAGATTACTGTGTTGACCAACTTTTCTTCACACCCTGTGTTTATGTATAATTTAATCCGTTCACTTTGATAAGTTGAGGTATGCATGAAAGTTAGATGTTGCCCTTGTCTCAATACCATTGTGTGATTAATTTGTGAAACTTCAGTTATGAACTACATTCTGCTTCATATTACCTGATCACAGATATATTTGGCCAACACCAATGAATATTTTACCTCACCTGACTAAAGATCTTTTTACATGTTATACAGTGACATTTTGTGCTTGTTGCATTCCCTGTGATTTCAGCAAAGTAAAGGACAAGACTAGTTGATAAACTTCCATGCAAATGCATCTAATTCCTCACTAGAATATGGTGACAGAATGAGTTTTTTGCTTTCCAGAAGACTGGTAGAGCCATGATACCTCATCGGCCACTAAGTGGTTCTGCCAATCATGGCACAGGACTTGTCAACCGTGGTGTAGATTCTGGTGAAGATTCTCCATATTCTTCCCCTGCCTTGTCAAAAGCAAGGATGACAAAGCTAGCGTTTTCTCCCAAAATGTCTCTTGCAGCTGCAAGGGTCAGTACTTTGCCTGTAAGCTTGCTGGTCCTTATCCAATAGTCCAATTCTCTGGAATCACTGATGTAAATCATTAATTTCAATTATCTATTAATGATAAATGAAGACACAAGACAAATAGATGAATTTGCAAATTATCTGTAGGAGAAGACATCTAGTGATGAATCACTTGACCATGGGACCAAGAGTTATGATGCTGTTGTTTTTGATGTGCTTCGAGTGTCACCTGAAGATTTCGCTGTAAGTTGCTGAACAGATAACATGATCTCTTTATCTGAAGTGATAAAATGTCATTTGTATAATACTCGCACGAACCCCTGTCATTTCAGAGTCAAATTACTCTTATGGATCTTCCAGTATTTCAACTTATAGAACCAGATGTAAGTTTCCTCTTTTTATTCATTCAGCAATGAAGACATATATCATACTGTGATTACTTTCTCTGAGGATTTTGTGTTTTATTGAGTGAATGGGAAATAATCAGAACAAAATCATTGAAAGCCTTTTACCTATACTGACAGTATTTAAGATGGGTATGGTAGTTCAATTTTTTTTGTGAAGAACTTAAGAATTTAAGCTTTGTATATAGTTGAAGACACTACTGACTCAGATGGTTGCCCAGATATTCCTGGAAATCTCTATGTTACATAGATTAACAATACATGAATACAGCAATCAATTGTTTGATAGCAAGGCTGGTGCTCAAAAATACTTTGTTGAACAAAAATGGTTGCAAATATCGAGTTCCCTTTGCAGTATCCACTAATGTTTACTATGGAGAAACAGTAACATGGTAAAGACAAGTAATGAAATGGAGTTGTTTTCATGCAGTGAATTACAAGAGCACAGATAATAAATACAGTTAACAGCAGGCCATGGGGAGAGTGTACAGCTGAAATTTGTCCATGTATATATGAGGTTTTAGTGCTGTTCCTTGACACATAGTCTTACTATTCTTCTTGATCTCACTTGTGCCGATTAATTGTAATTGTGTGACATGTATGTTTGTTTCAGGAGCTTGCTTCCTGTGCGTGGACGTCTAAGGATAAGCTGATCAAGGCTCCTAACGTCGTAGCTTTCACAAGAAGATTTAATCATGCAAGTTTGATTTTCATTTTACTGGAGGAAAACAAACATATTAGTAGATTGGAAACAATACAGAGTTTTAACATTTTAATGAGGGGAAATTACCTTTTCTGTGCAGGTAAACTTTTGGGTACAGAAGGAGATATTGACCGCAAAAACGGCCAAATCGAGAGCTGAAATATTAGCTTTGTTTATCAAGATATCGAAGGTGAGCCTCCCTGATTGCTTCATCACAGTGCATAACAATCTGATTGATAACAGTCAGTTTAGTAGGTTATTATTGTTTATAGCTGACTGATAAGATAATGATGAATAGGTAGGTTTGGTATAACATTATTCTATTATCTAGCTACCAGTACTTGAACAAATAGGTCAATAGATATTGATACTTTGCTGTTGTCAGCGGTTATTGGATGTGAACAACCTGCATGCTGTCATGGCTATCATATCAGCTCTACAGAGTGCTGCAGTATTCAGACTCACCAGAACATGGGCCGTAAGTCTAGCTTCTATTCTTTTTTTAAGAAGGTTCCGTAGGGAATTCCATTCCATACATTAATGCACAAGGATAAAAAAAAACGTGAAAGGAAGATGGTTATTATAACCAAAGTAGTTCCGTTTGGCACTTCCATCCTGTTTGTTATTATGCTGGTGTGAAATTTACGACATAACCTGAGGACATTGTTATAATAATAGCCGTTACAGTTTTTCAATGAGCTTGTATTTCATGTGGGAATGCTTACTGGGAGCGGGTTGCTAATCACTGAGTTCCATCTGTTTATCATAACTGTCCCCCTGTGCCTCTCTTGTTACGAGTTCCCACATACCATGAACAAAGTCTGCTTCAAAGTCTTCCTCAAATTAGTAACAGACAGAGTGTGAAGACCTTTTGAAATTTTTCCAGAAAGATGGTCATAAACAGTGTGAACCTCTGAGATGATTCCCGCTAACTCCCTTAGGTTTTTGTTGTTGATGGTAGTCCTAGTACTACCCCCACTTCCCTTTTCTGGAATCTAAACACTCGCACACTCATAAATCTCTTGCTGTGGTAGTGAGACTGAATCAGTAGTTAACCAACTTCTTCACCAGTTACTTGACTCTTGAGTGATATTTATGCCAAGGGCTCTCAGCTATACACTCACGAGTGGAGCATAGTAAAACTGTTACATGGAGTATCTCTCTGCTAGTAGCCTGTCTGAACTCGTTGAAGCAATAACCCTGACCTTAGACAGGGCAAGTGTCTGCTTATAACTTACAAGCTTAAATCAACACATCTGCTTTGCAGATTTGCATTGTCTAATGCCATAGAGGGACTCTGATTGTAGGCAGAAGCACCACTTCCGGCTTAGAGCTTATTGATCCTGACCATTCATCTTGATTTCATGCTGAAAACATCCTTGTCCTTACATGCACTCAGTGAACCTTGTAAACAGATTTGGATATGGTCAGGTGTCAAGGATGTGGATAAGATATATGATATGTTGATGCACATCCTTGGCAGTATGGATGTGAGGTAATCTTCTCGTGACTGGGATCACTCCAGTGCTCGGGAGTTATTTATGACTGACCTGCTTAATGCTTTCTTCCTGCTACCATGTGCCACCTGAGCTGACAAGATAGGGGATGTGATGCAATCAGAATGATTAATGTGATTTGACTGTAGAGCTATATGCTGGGCACTGTATACTGTAAGCCTATTATGGCACTTCACAGAATGCTCACCCAACTTCCTATGATGCTTTGCCTGGTTCATTGCTGTCTTCTCAATGGACACATTTAAGACAGCTTCTTCTGTAAATATGCTCCTGCAATATACTTAATGATGTTGAATCTCCATGTGACATGTGGTACTTTCACAGATGCTGCATAAAAGGGACAAGTCAGCTTATGAGAAAATAGCAGACTTGTTCTCTGAGAATGACAACCGGGAACGCCTACGAGATTACATGAACAGCGTCAAGCTACCATGTATACCCTACTTAGGTCAGTTCCTCGTGCTCTCTTGTGTCAATCTTGCGCCACATTCTGGGGCTATTTTTACCTGCTTATCCATTACCCTGGGAAATTTCCAACATATACCTGTAGCTGTTACTTTTTGTTTATCAGGTTATTGTGTACACGAAGCTCCCAATATCATTTTACCCCATGTATCTATCTATACACTGGCATTTCATAAAGTCTCACAAACACATGGTTATATCAGAGATTTATTGTTGTGTTGTTGTACCTGCCAGGCCTCTACTTGACAGACCTCATCTATATCGATGTTGCACACCCTCACTCCGGTGGTCTCGAGTCGCATCCCAGACGTACAAAGATGAACAATATACTCCGGGTCATCTCTGAATTCCAACAGTCGTCATACGGTCAGTGCAATAGGCAACTCTATAAATCTATAGTTTATAGAAACTTTTGTTGGCATCAGATGTGAATATCTTGGTATTCAATCAAGGCATCTTCACAGCTGCTCTTCAAATGATTAATGTGTTTACATTTGATTTTTTTCCTTTTTTTCAATGGAACAATTCAAGAACTGCACGTTTTTTGTACAGGGATTAGATTGCGTACAATGTAACCTCTGGGAGGGTTTGTGATGTATACATAATGTTGATATATAACCATCCACATCATGGTTATATTACAGACCAGCTAAAGGTGCTAGAACATGTTCAGAACTATCTCAAATCAGTTCGCTACATTGAAGAGCTACAGAAATTTGTGGAAGAAGATAACTATAAGTAAGTAAAGTCTATTGTATAATACACTATGGTATGTTCTATTGTCTAGTGATTATGAGTCAATACCTATCTTGTTTCCCAGCTCACGTGCGAATTTCAATACAAAGGTCATGATTTTATAACCTTGTGTTGGCAATGGGTTAGTGGCAAGTCAGTTATTGCAATGTGATCTTGGGTGTTTAATATGTCCTTTCACCAATTTGTTTCATTTCGTCAATCGCTGTGTCCATATGCAGGTTGTCACTGAGTATCGAGGCTGCTGCAACCTCCCCTAATTCCTCCCATATCACCTCGCATCAAGCCACAAAAAACCCGTCCAAACGCTGGATTGAGGAGACGGATGCTGACAGTACTGTCAAGTCCCTCGTTGAAAGCCCCTCTCCTAAACACGGCCGCATGCAAGGCTGTTCTCCATTTGTTCCTCAACATCGGAAAAGCAAAAGCTTATCTGTCGAGTAAGTGAGCCCAACGAATGATCTTATATAGGTGACCCCTCGAATAGCATGAATCATCATCGTCATCATCATCTTCATAATCCTCTTTACAGGTTCTGATAAGACATAAGAAGTATAACTGGTAACCAAACCCTCTTAATGAACCATTCTATCTAGCAGCTCAAAATCATGCATGACCCTATTGTGTCAATATTGTCTTGCAAATTCATTATCATCTCTGCCTAACCCCATGACTTTTTACCAAAAAAACTGATAACAATAAGCAGGTTTTCACGGTGAACCCCTCAATTGGCCATTTTATATCATAGTAAACTGTTTAACTTAGTAGAGGTTTATACATCAATTGTATCTCCTCATTAAACGGCTCCATTCACGATCTGTTTTTCGCAGCAGGGGGGGTAATTCCGCTAATAAGGCCAAGGCGTCTACGTTACCGAGCCGCCTCACCTCCACACCACGCCACCTGCTGGATGACAGTGTCCTGGAGGAGACATTGGCAGGTCCGCCAAGCAGCGAGGGGTCCTCAGGGGGGCTGGGTGAGTCCATGTTACATCTTTTATTAGGCACCTCATGTGTTTTCAATACCATTTCAGACGACATGTAAACCCAGTGCCATGTGTAAGTCCTGTTCAATTACCATTGTGTACGAGATCTAGATAAGATTCTCACTGGAATGTCAGACAATTTCTGAAGGAATGGATTTTTATTCAAATGATAATTGTTTATAGGTGAAAGCCAAGAAGAGGACGGGGACTATGATACTCCTAGGTAATGAGCTTAATATCATAGTTCAATTTGTAAGCCACATTAATTATCAAATCATAACACAGTTTGTGTTGACTGATCATCAGTGATTGTTATTTTCCCTTCTCAACCTGCCCCAACCCCCGTAGAACGTTCTCCCTGTCATCTGCTGTCCTTGGAGGCATTGACTGATATTCCTCATTTCTCGCTTTGTCATTGACAGCTTGTCTGATCACTGATGTCTAGATTTAAGTTGTTGAACCTTATTATTATCCTATATTACGAGCCATTGATATAACTTTGTCCCCAGGCCCAGTGTAGAAATGCTACCAGACTACTACAGAGCCCAGTATACATGTGAAGGCTGCCTCAAACGCAAGACCCTGCTGAAAAACGGTCGCAAACCAACCGTTACATCGTGGACCAAATACTGGGTTGCTCTTTGGCAGACCAACCTCCTCTACTTCCCTGCCAAACCACTCTCCACGGGTAGCAATGATCGTGAGAATGTAAGTTATAGCTTAAAATGTGCTGATTTCAAAATATGTCCTGTTGATTACTGTATGCTCCCTCTGTTACAAGATTGTAAACAGGAAACAAGACAAATGCTATTAGTGAACCCTTTTTTATACCGGTAATTGTAACCCGTGAGAGGTCCTAGGTTTGCATTTGTCTCAGTCAGCCTTCCAGCTGAACTTGTGCTATGACGATGAAAGCAAGACGTGTGTTTGTATTTGGTGTTACAGTTTAAAGGTGATCCTATGAAGATGATGTCATTGGTTGGATGGATGGTTGTCATGGGTGACAGCATCACAAATCCTGATACTTTCACGTTAACAGATCCTGTCAAAGGTCGGTAGAGTGGCAAATTTACATCCCAGTAAGACCTGATTATGTTCTGTGAAGTAGTTTAGATTTGACTGAGATACTCTTTAATTGTCCCTGTGGTTAGTATAATGAAATAATGTAGCTAAGTTTGTATTAAAAGCTCATCATATCAAGGTTATTCAATAATTGTGGTCTTCTTCTGAAATCAGGATTGAGCTTGTTTGATTTTGGGTTCAGGCCATGCTTACAAGTTTCGTGCAGGGAGTCCTGCACAGGCACTGGTTTGGTGTCGAAACATAGATCCAGTCACCCAGGTGGAACGCAACAAGGTTATAGCCATTTTATATCTGTACTTTACGTAACATTCATATTGACCCAGATATTGATACGAGTGTGATTTGGCCCCTGTCTTTTTGCTAAGTCTGTTTTTTATCATTTAAGTCTTTATACTAGTATATGTGTTATTTGTGTGTGTGTGTGTGTGTGTTTGTTACAGACTCCAGACAACTTAATGACATTTGAGTGATGAGATTAAGTTGTCATAACGTCTTTCACTCTCCCAGCAGCTGCCTTGGCTTGTGTCGGGTGTCCTTGACCTTTTACATATTCTTCATGTGACCCTTGACCTCAGCTACACCGTGATAGACAACAGTATTCTGTTAAAGCATATGCCGGTCTTCATCGCGAGACATCTTGCACTATGTTATCTTTCCAAAGGGTGTTTCATTTTCACCCTTTTTGATGGTGAAAGTGGAAATGTAAGTGGAACTCTTGAGAGTTAAATAGATCCAAATGTTTAATTTTATATAATTTTTAAATGTATTTATGTTCAAATATAAGAATTATTTAAAAGTTGGGTAATTTAAAGCCCCCTTATGAATTGAGCCATGTTCTTACTGGTTATCTGGAGCAAGGCAGCCTTCTGTGTAAGTGGTGCCATAACATACAGTCCCCTGTATCTGTTCTGATTATGTGTTCATATGGAAACTCGTTAGTGGAGATGTTCTGCGGCCACACTGATGCCTTGTGGCTAGTGTTAAGACATCAACCAAGCTGACCCACAGCTGGAAGAACTTGTTCCTAGATGTTGTGTCCTATTTGATTATGATGAAGTTAGATGTATTTAGTCAGGGCTACTGAGAGGATTCCTTACCCTTATTTACAGGGCTGTGTGTGTGTGGGTGGATGGGTCCATAAGCATTGCCCGAAGCCATGCTCTTGGCATCTCTGTAAGTTACCATGCCAGTTTTCTCAGCTCACCATCTGATAAATCCTGGGGTAGATTTGGATTGGTGCATAAAGTTCAACAGCAATATTTAAATGCGTGTCATATAAACGTGTATATATGTTTATTATATGTGCTTTTTGGTGTCCTAAAATTCTGTCAAGTGGTTGATATTTCTGTAGTTGATTTTAAGTTTGACAATTATTCGAGGTTAGTGGTTGTCATGTGCAGTGATCCGTTGTGGTATACTCGATGATGTAGTTATATGAATGGAGTTATTAGCTACTGTGCTGTGATGCTATCAGCCCTGATCCAGCTAGTCATTTGACTGTCACTCCCCCACTTTTACTCATCTCTAACACCAAACTGTGATTTTGTTGAGTGACGCTGACAGAAGGCAACATTCTTGTCTCAGCTTATCCCTTTATGATACTGAACGTTATGATATCCCGCAGGACCAGATGGTTTTATGTAACAGAGGAACAAAAGACGTGTCTGCTACATCTAGTTGTGTGTGTATGTGCCAAGTTTTTCTTCAAGCTTTGGATCATATATTTGACTGTGTTATGAATGAGGAATTAGTATTCATGTGATGAGCTGAATGTATTGGATGTGGGTTATGAAAATGAATATATAGATTTGTCTTTTTTGACTCCGCTGTGAGTTTGTCTGTTTGTGCGATTCTTGATTCTATCCCGGTTATACATCTTATGCCTGACCGAGACTTACTTTATACTATTATTCCCATATCAGGATGTGTTTTGAGCAGTATTCATGTCAATATGTAATCAATAAGTAATGTATTTAGCGACGTGAAACCTCAAATGGAATTACACATGGTATTTGTATCTTTAAATGACAATACTCTTTTGATGAAGTAACATTTCATGATTTACTAGTCTTAAGTTGCCGTTTTGGTCAGAAAAACATTGAGCATTAGTTATACTTTTACAAACATGGTTGTTTTGAGAGGAATTGTTTGGGATCTTGTTTCTGGTTTTTTCAAAGAATAATTGTTTATGAATTATTAGATTTAGATTAAGTGAATAGTAAAAGATATGTTACACCAACATTGGATTGTATACTTGAACTTAATTGTAATACTATTTTCACCTCCTCAGATATTTCGCTATAGTTAAGTATGTTTGCCCTCTCTTGCTTTGCAACCATCTAATGCATTTAATGGTTTAGGAAAGTAAGAAGAACTTGTACATCATAGGGTAAATGTTGTAATTGAGTTCATTGAACAGATAATATGGTTGTTTTATACAGTTTATGTTGATTTGATAATGGGCTTGCTAACTGGATCAGCTCATTACCATGTTGAAGGTGTTAAAATGCCCAAACACAATTTAAGTTTTGTTGTTTAAATTAATGTTCTGATCATTTTATTAAGGTGGACAACAAAGTCACAATTTTGCTTTTGCTTAGTTGCTCCTTCTATTATGCCATTGGGAGATTGAAATAGGAAGCAACTAAAGCAGTTTCCCTCAGAAGTAAATAGTAGCAGGTTATATGCTTTTGTTTTATCATACTCAGTCATCTATTTGCCTGTAACCATATCTGGTTGCTGCAGCATTCTAGACCTCATATTTACCGCACATTCTTGTTAATTGATACTTTGTTTACTTCGAAAATAATTTTATCCAGCCAACCTTTAAATAATTCTATCAATGAATAAATGATATGGTTTTAATCTGTCTGACTTGATATTTCACCACTCAAATGTACACATTTATTGTTCTTTGTCATCTGGTACTGTATGAATAGAAGTACCAGATGACAAAGTTCCATTCCATAACATCTTCAAGTAGTATGTTGTCTATCATCCATGGGTTTATACCCATAGATGTACACCGGTAGTTAACTGACACTTTCAAATAACATACTAACCTATTTATCCCATCAATGACCAAGAGGTGTTATTTCGCAATGTACTTCATGTACTGAAGTGTCCATTCACAACCGGTTCTATTGTATTGGGGGATATTTCATCAATGGTATCTCCAGTACTCAACATTTTACCTTAGTGGTAGTCAGTCACAGTTTGAATGGTACAATGCGAGCCCACTATCAGCACCATTGGAAGTGGAAAGTGATGCGTTGATGCATAAAATAGTGAATAAATAGTGCGGACACATAACAGAGACTAGAGTTTCGTTTGCTTATTTGACGATGTGCCATCAACAAAGCAATGCATTATTTGTTTTGAACAGGGAGTGGTTTTTGTGGGATGATTCTGATTACTAATTAAAAGGAGAACTAAATGATTTGACATAATAGATGTTTCAGTGTAGCTCAGTAAACCCGGTTTGTTTTGAGCTAATCACAAACCCTACCTGTTTACGTATTTCCCCATGAAACAGACGTACTTTCCACAACATTTACATACGACCTGCCACCAGTCAGAAATTTTGAGCGTTATGATAATCTCTCAGGGATCACGTGACCATATTTGACCCACATAATCACCGGAAACAAGGGAGCTGTCAAAGTTGCTGAGGCTGGCTGTGAGAAGAAGGAGTCATTAACTGAATAAGGCACCTTAAACAACCAAGAAAATTTGGATTATTTCGGTTATTTCGTTAATCAACGATAAGATGTTGTGATTGATTACACAACAAGGTCCTTCGACTACGATAAACATTCATCGTCTCCCAACGGCCTGCAAGATGACAGTCATAAAATCGTGAGTGAAAATACCGATCAGTCCGTAAATAATGAGTAAATAACGACGATATCACTCTCCTTGTCACATGTTGGTCTTTGTATTCAGATACCGGTGATCATAATTATAGTTATTCAATAAATAGAAGAGTAGATAACTTCAGCTCTTGACGAATGCACCAGTGCTTGCCTTCCCACCCTGAGATGACCTACGCAACGAAACTTCGCTGCTAACACCAATGCCATGGCAACTTGCCGTGCAATTTATTGCTCTCAATACTCATTACCGCGGTAGAGGCGCCTATGGCGGCATCGCCTCATCAATATCGACAGTGTCGAGAAATAAGCCCTGAGGCTCTCATACCTGCCCTTTGTGCGAACAGCTTTTGTGCAAACGTCTGGGAAAGATTTATTACTCTTGAGTCTTGTCATGGATACTGGAACAGGTCTTGCTACCATTAATTATACCCCCTGTGGAAAGTAATTGCGTGACTAGACGGCTGCCCGGTGATATGGGGACATGAATGATATACAACACTGGTGGGTTTGTACACTTGATAACAAACCTTTCACTGACATGTCTAGTGATGATGGGGTTAGAACACCGCTGCACAAACAATTCTTTGATAGAAATAAATGTGGGCAACCTATTATATGAACCAATATCTAGCTGTATAAACAGATAAACTGTTCTATTCAACAGGATGCTACGCCGTAACACCATAACAGTAGTATAGTTAATTCTTGATACAAGTTTATTAATTTAACACACTATCAGAGTTACCCGGTTCATCAATTATCCTAGGTACTTCTCATATCTGCTGATTTTGTTTAACACTTACAGTTTATGAAAACCTTACCAAATGTCTGCAACTATAAGGATGACTATTCTATTTAAGTCATAGGTTTGGTGGCAGAGAAATCTGTGGATATTGGTTTTTGTATGCAGTGGGATTTTTTTTTTGGGTTTCCATTTTCCTATTTGGTTAAATGATTGCCCGGTTGCCCCCAACATTTCCTTTTAATGGATCAGCAGTCATGGCAGGTTGGGCAAATGCTAAGTGTTAAAAGAGTAAGACTTTCCCTCCTCCAGCCTACCTGGTTCAAGCCTGTGGTTTTTGTGACTTATTTCCACAAAGTCATTGTATATCATTGTTTCTTCTGTATCCGTAGTTAGGTGACATATTGATTAACACATTCTTTACTCAAGAAAGGTCTCCAAGGAATCTATAAACAATCAAATTCTCAATATCGAAAGCAGACTATGATAAGTTTGTGTGTTTAGGTTTATCACCATGATAGCAGGGAGGAAGGCTGTACCGTGCAAGTGCTTCATTGATCTTTATCATATTGATTTGTGTGACATCATGCTGTGAAGTATACTAGAGGCTTATCTCACCCGCATCGAGTAGACCCTCTTGGTGGTCAGCCCATTAGTAAAACTATCATCCTCGCGGGGGAATCAATAAACGATGATGGGATTTTGCACTGCTGTTGAAGCAATTCATCTCATGGCATTCCATCTTTCTGAGATGATGATAAGCCTCATCAGCAGATGAATTATGCCACTAGGCCTAAACCAATCAGTGATGGTCCGCTAGAGCCCCATCCAATCAGTTTACCCACAGCAAATTGTCATTACACAACAGCGCAAATAAGTCAGTCATATGCACCAATTTTATCAATGCCATAGTATTTATAAATCATATATTTCAAATAGTGTCCTGTATATTTTTGATTAAAAACCTGCATTTGATAATCTCTAGACTAGGTGATGATATGGAAAGTTTTTATTCCTGTCTGTGATGTTCAGTGTGTTTATTAATAGATCACAAGGCCCACCGCTGCCAACAACTAATAAGGTGCCTCCACCAAAAGTGCTCAATCATCAGTTAATGCACCCCGTTCATGTCCAGCACCACTCGACCCCTACCCACCCAACAATTTCCAAGTCTCCATTACTTCCCTAAATAGCGCCTCCCCTCACTTCCTCTTACCCTCTTTCCGATCATACAGTTACCTATGGACCGCCGTGGCCATAAATCAATGGAGCTTCCTGTCCACCGATCAGCTATACGGTGCCTGTTGGCACAAAAGCCTACAATATTCATTGTTAAAACCACTGCTGCTTATCTAATTCGATGATAGATGATAATGGTGGCGAGTGGTCGCTCGCTGTCGGCGCATATCGTGCTGCAGGACGTCAATGGTTTAATATCATTGCGCCAACTAGGCTAATCTTCATTGCGATCAGGCTCCCGCTGGGAAATACAAAAATGATGACATAACAACGCCAACGCACAATTGTTTGTCTCATAACGTGGTAATAAATTAGCAGGGAAGTGGTGTATGCAAAGGCAGTGTGCATTTGGAGTTGCCTTGCTGGTGTGCACACGCATTTAGGGAGCGCGAGAGATCTTGCGTAATATTGTCTACGTGTATTCGTCTTTTTTGTCACAGTATTTTGTATATCTTCTTCTCTTCAAACTTCACGGACTCGGCAGTGTAGCTTGTCTTCATTGGGCTTTGAGTGAATCGGACGTGTTGTGTATCTAGGCATGGCGGAATATGACGACAGGATGCGGCCTTCTATTGATGTCTGATACTGGCCGATAGGGGGCGTTGATGACTTGCGGGCTAGAACGTGTGATAAGGATGATGAAGCTAAAGAAACATTATGATCTCGTCTCGGATGACAGTTATGACTCCCGTATACCTCTACACAACGAGGAGGCATTTAAACATGGCATACAGTTCCAAGCCAAGGTATATTCTTATTGTAAACTCTTTACGACCATGCACTCTTTATGAAATAACTTACAACATAATCTGATTATCCCAAAAATTGAACTGCCATTTTCCTCTTCGAAAAGCATGATGTTATTCACATTATTTCATTTCGAAGCAAACACATCATTTGGTTTTCTACTGAACTAAGGTTGTAAGTATTAAATGATTTCCATCTGTGTTATGTCCAGTACATTGGCACACTGGATGTCCCTCGTCCCAGCAGTAGAGTGGAGATTGTGGCAGCCATGCGCAGGATACGAGTAAGAAGCTATAAAACATACTCTGAATGGTATCATGAGACCACAGCAATATAAAAACTATCATATATTTATGTGCTGGTATTCATATTATGAAAACATATCTCAGCATTTGAATAATTGGTCACATTTACAATACTTTGATTATGTCTTGAAGAAACAACAACTGTATTACTCACAGGAATTTGCATTGGCTGGCTGGCCGCTATCTTCTATATATTCATATACCCTATGTAAACATAGAAGATAGCGGCAAGCCAGCCATTGCAAATCTCGGTGGTTTTACTTATCCACTCATGAATGATATGATATTCCTTCAGTGTTTTATCATTGTCCTAACATCACAGTTATTGTCATGAATTTTATGGGCTTGTATTCAAGCATGTAAATTGTCGTTCATTTCAGTATGAGTTTAAAGCAAAAGCGATCAAGAAAAAGAAAGTCAACCTGATTGTCTCTGTGGATGGCATCAAAATTGCTCTCCGCACAAAAAAGAAGCGAGTAAGTATTTCACTTACATTGATAACATAACAGTTGTTCTAATGTTAGGCCTCACATGTAATTTAGATGTCAACATTACCTATAGAGGGCATTAGCCGAGCGCATTATGTGTGAGTACAGAATACTCAGTGGACGTGGGATGACTCGCGACTCATGGTCATGTCACACCCAATCTACAGGTAACCAGCTTACCTTCACACATACGCCTTCTCATACTGATTGTTTTTCTCATCCTAACGTGTGACCAACAGCACATGATCACTTCACAGTCAGATGTTCACAATCCATCCTCACCCCTAACATTGTCTGTCTTACTAAGACTCGTAACCACTCTAATCTGTTGCCCTTAGGATTTTCTACGTCTCCCATGACTCGCAGGACCTTAAGGTGTTCAGCTACATCGCTCGTAATGGCTCTACCAATGTATTCAAGTGCAATGTGTTCAAGGCATACAAGAAGGTAATATCTGTTTACAACTAGGTGTTAGAGACAGGGGTAACAACAATGACTGGATAACCTTGTAATAATTATAGTTTTGCTAAGAAAAAGCGATGTTAAACCGTTTTTTTTTTTCATTACCAATTCTCATCCATTACCAACATGACATCACATTGTTTTCAAATCAATATCAGGAGTAATCTCTTTTGACTACTGGGCCATTCAGGCCCCTAAGTATCATAATATACAGGCTTGTGGACACGAAGTTTTATGTAGCACAAATCGTATTGCACTTTGATGACATTTCTGGATGTATTTTTTCTAGCATTACCAGCAAATATTCTTTTTCTGCACAGAGCCAGGCAATGCGCATTGTCCGTACAGTTGGACAAGCATTTGAAGTGTGCCATAAGATCAGCATTCAGGGGGCTGCAGCGAGACGTGACTCAAGTCCTGATGCTGCTATAGCTGCTGATGATGAGAAGTCTCTCGAGGAAGCTGACGGAGTCAAGCATAGTCAGTATATATTAATTGACCTTTCCCTCTGAATGTTACTTTTCCTAGAAAATATATTGGATTATTGATATCCCCTGGTTATAATCATAACAATGATGCGTTGACACAGGTCTATCCATGCCAGAGAAAGTGAGTGTGGGTTTGCGCAGCGAAATGAGCTGTGACACTCTTGATTCCTCTCAGCAGACTCAGTCATCAGACACAGTGTACAGAGAGGCACAGCAGCAACTCATGGCCTCCATGGTAGCCAAGGCCAATGCCAAAGTAAGCCTTATTCTCTATGAGAACCCGGTTGGCAAATCCAATGGCAAAGTTAGCCTTATTCTCTGTGAGAAACCAATTGGCAAATCAAATGGCAAAGTGTAACTTATTCTCTGTGAGAACCACTTGGACAAATTCAATGGCAAAGTTAGCCTTATTCTCTATGAGAACCCAGTTGGCAAATCAAATGGCAAAGTTAACCTTATTTTCTGT
Organism: Urechis unicinctus; assembly: GCA_034190875.2. NCBI lineage: Eukaryota > Metazoa > Annelida > Polychaeta > Xenopneusta > Urechidae > Urechis > Urechis unicinctus. Next base: position 61,182,266 of record CM067352.1, read on the forward strand.
GGTAACCCAGTTGGCAAATCAAATGGCAAGGTGGGTCTTATTCTCTGTGAGAAACCAATTGGTAAATCAAATTGCAAAGTGTACCTTATTTTCTGTGGGAACCCCTTTTGACAAATCCAATGGCAAAGTTAGCCTCACTAGACAGTTCACTTATCAAATTGCAAATTAAGACTGATTGCCTGTGAGAACCCAGTTGGCAAAGCCAGTGTCAAAGGTATTACCTTTGGGAGCCCAGTTAACACACCAAATGGCATAGAAACCCTAATTTCATTACATCCAAGTTGACTTAGGAAATGGGCAAGGTAATCCTAATTTATTTTCCAGTTAAATCTCTGATTTGTTCACTGGAAAATTACCATTAAGATTTTGTATAATTCGCCAACATCTGGAATCAAGGCACTAAAATGTGAAGTGCCTGCTTGTCTTTTATGTTGTGTTTAGACCCAGTGTTTCATTTTGTTTGAACAGAATGCAGGGCCCACCACATCATTCAGTTCTCCCCTCCTCCATGACATGCTATCACCCACATCCCCACTGACTGTCTCCTTCACAACACCAGCCTCACCCGCCGATCAACTCCCCTTAAGCTCCACCCACCAGCTCACGTTGCTACGGCAACACATTGAACAGCAGCAACAACAGACTCAGGTTGCTATGGAGCAGGTACAGCTGTTAAAGGATCAGTTGGCAGCTGAAACGTCTGCTCGGATTGAGGCCCAGGTTCGTGCTACTTCTGTCATTCTCTGCATAGCCCACATTATTGAAACATGTATACGGCTACCTCATTTATTCACTGAAACTCATCATAACCAATTTACCTGATCAAAGCTATGGAATATACCAAAATATTGGCTGAAATGTGCAACTGGTCAGACTTGATAAGTTTCAGAAATGACGACTTATCCTCCAATATTAACTTGGTTGTGTATGTTGATATATGATTGTTGTATGTGTATGTGTTTGGCAGTCTCGGAACCATCACTTGATGGTACAGAACAGAGAGTTGTTGGAGCATATCAATGTGTTGGTGACGCAGTTACAGGAAGTGGAGGCCCAAGCCAGGGGGCTCACTCCAATCAGTGGCCACTCCAACTCACAGAGTGTATGTATCACTAGCTGCTCTTTACTGAGTCTGTCAATGATTGGCATTGAATGTATGTTGCTGCCATGTAACTTGGCTAAGTTATCATGAGGTTGGCTTTGTTTTCTTCAATGACTCACACATCAATTAATCAAAATGTCATTCTCCATGATATGCTCTGTCTGGAATAAGTCATTCTCCATGATATGCTCTGTCTGGAAATAAGTCATTCTCCATGATATGCTCTGTCTGGAATAAGTCATTCTCCATGATATGCTCTGTCTGGAATAAGTCATTCTCCATGATATGCTCTGTCTGGAAATAAGTCATTCTCCATGATATGCTCTGTCTGGAATAAGTCATTCTCCATGATATGCTCTGTCTGGAAATAAGTCATTCTCCATGATATGCTCTGTCTGGAAATAAGTCATTCTCCATGATATGCTCTGTCTGGAATAAGTCATTCTCCATGATATGCTCTGTCTGGAATAAGTCATTCTCCATGATATGCTCTGTCTGGAAATAAGTCTGCTCTGTCTGGAGATAAGTCATTCTCCACAGCCAGTCATTATTCACAACATTTCCTAATCCATAACTGCTAAGTATGCTTCTTTATTTACTGATCAAATGTTCAATTCAATCTCAATTTGACAGACAGACTGTAGCTATGCTTAGTTAAATGATTTCTCAACCTGGTGTGGTTGTTGTGAGGCAGAACCTACCCTGTCTCAAGACTCATACTGATACTTCACTCCCAATATCCACCTGTGAGAGTTTCATGGTGTTCTTTTAAGAAAACTGTACAAAAGCTTAGAGGATTACACAAGTCAGGAACTTCCTACGTGAAACAAGATTACCCAAATAGTAGGGCATATGCCATCAAAGGTGCCTTGAGCTCTGAAATCACTCCTAGCTGATCATGTGATCTAATGATTCTGGAGAACCTACAGGGCATCTGTTATGTCAGTGGTGACACCTGTGACTCATGACAAACACTGGTGATGTGCTGTGTGCATCGCCACCACCACCACCTATCGATTATATGCATACACTCAAATCTCATAGCCTCATGTCCAGCAGATGTGTATTTTTAGGTCATGTCTACGTCAATGTTTATCAACCAGGCTGTCAACTGGCTGACCTTTATGAATACCACTGGATTTCCTTGAATATTTGTTTATTGCCTGACAGAAAATAACCTGTTTATTCCTTGACTCCTGAGCATTTATGTGTGTAGTCTGACGTGATGTCGGTGGCTGAAACCAGTACCCCAGAACCTGGCCAGATTCTGGCCCCCATTGAAAACACCTTCTCCAGTCCAAACCCTAAATTGGTGCGAACAGATTCCCCTGACAGTGGTCACAAAGAAATGAGTTCTGACAACCTGGCATACCCCTCAGCTAGTGGCGACACCTGGTATCAGCCAATGTCCCAGCTACTCGCAGGCGGTGACAAGAAACCAGGCATTACAGCCGTCAATCAAGGCCAATCCACATTGAATAATAATACACGGAGCAGCTCCGCTAGACGGGACTTCAACTTACCACTGAATAACACCTCAACATATGCAGGATTCAATTCTACGACTTCTGTTACGGATCAGAATGCCAATATGAACAACCAGAATAGGACGGGGGAAGATCGGAATGAAACTCACATTATCACACCTCTACCAAGACAAGATGCTACCGGCAACAAATTGGAGTTGGGTCTCGCCCCCAAAATTGATCCTCCTCCTAAAGTGATTCGCAACTCCAACCGAAGTCGTTCTTCTTTCAGTGACTTTGCACCTAGTCCTGATTCTAATGGGAACACGTCAGCGGGTGGATCCAACCGCAGTTCCCTTACCAGCAGTGCTTCTTCGGGGGATGGACAGACCATCAATAAAATGTCCATGTCGGCGAACCTGTTGCTTGATGAAGGGGAAGAACTTGACCCTCTTGAGGCCCTCAACAACCTCAATTTAGTTGAGGAGGCTGAAGATGGGGTGGATGAAGAAGACCCTGACAAACACTCAGCGGTTTTACTGCTGCCCGTACGGCCACATAGTTTATCTGACGACGAGAACAGCGCGGAGTGGGAGGAGACAAGACTTACTCGCTGATATGGAAGTATCATACTGTGTTATTACTGACAGTTTCAGTAGTAGCCTATATGGGGATGAAGGTTTCACTTATCCGAAGTATTCGGGAATGTTCCAAATTTTGAAGGTATTTAAAATGACAGAACTGTCTAAGCTTATGGTTGGCAGAGCAGACATTGGTTTATTAGGGAAGAGCCTACAGTTGTTTCTTGACAGGGGGAAACACCCCAATGATTAAAACACAAAAACTTGTATGTCTATTCATTCAACCACTAAGAATGTTTACAAGGACTCCATTTAAAGTATGCAGCCTTTTGGTGACTACCGACTTTACTACAACATGAGTCCCTCATCACTCCATGCTAAAACCGAGCGGTTTCTGGTGCATTCATGAACCAATCTGTGTACTTCCCAAACCCCTACCTCTACCTAGTTATACATTTATGCAGGCAAAGTACGTTATGATAGCATAAATCAAACATAGCTGTACTTTTACAATGAGTCCTGGGACGGGATACAATTATTACAAACATTTCAAAGCTGATTCCGTTTTACTTCCATGATTGTAGTAGCGATTCACCAGTGTTGTAAGGTGTGAGTGTTGTTTAAGATGCCATCTATGTTGTTATTAAACCAAGTGATGTCACATCTTATCTGTGTGGGTTTTGTCCTGTTTCTTCTATTGTAACAATGGCCAAATGTGGACTGCATAATTATTGATTATGCACAGAATGTCAACATTCAGACCTTTTGTTTCACTGACAGATGCCTTGTGTTTATTGTTGAATTTTATCAAGTATTAATTTTGTTGTGAGTCTTGGTTAAGAGTTAGTCCTTTGTTACGTCAGTTCACCACCATTGTTGTTGTTATTAAGCAAGGCTTGTTTTTTGTAATGGCTGAAACAAATCATTTATTTATACATGTACAAGATGTTTATTTTCAACATCAGTGCTTAGCACTTGTTTATTATTTTACTTTTTTAACATATGTATACCTTAATACCTCTGTTACATTTGAAAGAATTCTATTTTTATTTTTGCTTGAGATTTTATATTACTTTTAAGCCTGACTTGATGTTATTATTATTCATTCTTGTTTATTATGGGCATGATGTTAATATGTGGCATATCACCGCAAGAAGTCAATGTTTGTATATGGTGTCTGGTCATTGGTTAATATGTGAGTAGTATGCTGTAGTTCTGATATGGTGTGTTCAGCATCATTTTCAATGTGAAAGGTGATGATTACTTGAAGGTAAAATAAACTGCATATATTTGCAGCTTATTCAGAGCATTGTTGGATTTGGATCCTGAGTGGAAGGGGAACATATCCATTGTTCAATTAACCATACTTAACCAGTAAGTCTTCATCAGCTGAAGATTCTAACCATGGTTGTACTTAGTCACAAATCCTGTGATTAAAGATTTACCGCTGCGCTGTACTGCTACAACCACTAGTTGAATTATACATGGCATTCAATTTTAGTATAGTTATCATAGATGATAGGTATCACTTATGTTGGTATATTTTGTCAACGTTTATCATATCTGTATGCTTCTATCTAACGGCATGTGATTGAGACACAAATGTTGTTCAAGTTATATTTAGACGAAACTTCCAAGGCATCATCGTTAGATATATGTAGTTTTTATTCCCTCTTTTTAACTGCAGATATGCTTATCCTAAATTTGTATGGCAAATGTTTACGTATGCATACACATTATTGTGTGTGTCCTCCACAGTACCTGTAGATACTGCTGGAAAGTTGATACTTCAGACCAATAATTATTAGCTGCGTGGGTTACAGCTAATTTAGGCTGCTGTTGGCAACTTAGTTTTAGTGTATAAATCATGAAGTCCCTAGCAACCTAATGTATTGGTTAATCTGAAGTCACAGATCAATAGGTTATTAGTCACACTGACTTGATATCATCCAGTCGGATATCGGTTTTGTCAGTTTTTTACATTATTAACTACAATCTCTGTTCATCTTGGTTTTTTTTTTTAAATTTGACTCATTAGTTCTGCTAATCCTGCAAAAAAGCAACCTTAATTGTAACATTTACAGAATTTTGTTGCCAATTTCTTCACAACATGGCTTGTCTGTTAATGATTGAGTGTTTATAAAATGTGTATAATCTCTGTTTATTGGTGTCAAAACTTGTCTGTTGTCATTTGTGAACTGACACTTATAAGATGACAAAGGGATGGGTTGGCTTGAGCAGATATATCAAGTTGTCGGTATTTACACTGAACAGTAACATTCTTGAGTTAAACCCAAACAAAAGGATTAAATGTCACCTTCAACAATGTTATTGAGAAATGTGTAACTGCATTACCACTTGCAGTCCTAATTGAATCCTATTGACACTGGTCTACATTGCAATAGTTTACGGTTTCATTTCAAAAAGATGATATATATTTATATATATTACTTCAGTTAGTAGCATAAAACCAAACCTATGAGCAGCGTCTGTAGTTCAAAGCGGCATTGACTGGCAGCCGAGAGCTAACGGTCTGCGCTGCACTTATCTTTATACAAACAAATTATACACGTCTGAAGTGTGGCGTCGATATACCATCCAAGCGTAACAATTTAGCAGCGCAAGCTCCTTGGCTCCATGGCATATTTGGCTACTCTTTCACTTTCAAATCCATTTGGGTGGGAAGATTTTAAGTGGAAACTGCGTGTCTGTGTGAGATAGAGATCGTGGCTTGATGTTTAAGTCCTCATCTCTGTTGATACAGCAGTAGATATAGATGTGGATGAGAGTGATGCGCTCAAGTGCCTTAGCCAGCTTGGCATATTAAATGCTACTAGCATGCATGCAGCCACAAACTCCAGGCTTTTACCAACCCTGAAGCCATGGAATATAGGTCACAAGGCTTAAAATGAGGAACAATACTTGTCAGGCAGTTACTTGGGCAAAGTTGATAGGACATTATGACAGATCATAATCACCATCAACTGTAGTATTATATCATCATGACCAATCATAACGGCCTAGTTCAAGTGCCGAAGATTATGTTGGCCTAAAACTACCTTTTGTAAAGTGCAGCACAACCAGTAACGGCCTCCATATAAGGCGTTTAACAGGACCACTTGACATATGCATCAGCACGTTTCCGAAATTACGTTGCATACTCTTCAAACAAGAATAATTTATTATGGGACAGCAGTTAGGAAAATAATGCACAAAGTAACAGATTATTTCACATAGGCAAGGTTACAGGGGTAGTGTTTTGAATAAGTGAACAAGAACAAACATCAGACTCCAACAAAATTTTTACTGAATGTGTTATCAATGCCAAAGGGATAAGGGGAAAGTGCGCCACGGAACGAGTAAATTTGAAAATCATCCAAAAGTAAAAAATTAAGACAACGCATAAAGACAGCAGAGACACAAATTTATTGATGAAACCATGTGTAATTAAGCTTTGAGGGCATACACACGAGGAGGGAAAGATCTCAGTCTCCTCTCCTGTTTTGAGGTCTTTAAAGACTTCTCATAAGGAGTAAGGAGACGGCGCATTGCTCTTGTCTTCTTGGGTCGCAGATCCTTGGGGATGTATTTCTTGTTGCGGTAATATTTCCTCAAGTTCTCCTTCTGTGTCTGGTGGATGACAGTCATGACACGGGCAATTGACTTGCGCACGATGCGGCTGTAACACAATCATCACCGTGGTTACGCAACAATAGTCTGTTATTAGCCATGTCACACATGGTGATGTTTGTTATGTGTGAATCAGTCCTATCGATCCATTCCTACTGACTCAGCATATAATATCAGGCAGAAAAAGGATCATCATTTTCACAACCGCTTGCTCAAACATCAAATATTCCACACCTTTGACATGATACAACTAAAGCCCAACAATGAACAGAGACAATAGCTCTTTAGAAAAACGGCATTTATCAGCCAACTTGCATAACCATTTCCTTGAATATTACCTATGTTTGTATTAGAAATAATATTGGTAGCCCTGGCTAACGATTAGCACATCAGTCCTATCGATCCATTCTATGCATCTCATCAAAACTCATCAGTCTGTTATAGGATCATCATATGCGCACAGTAACCAAAACTAATTCATCATAATAATCTATGACAAGGATTAATTAGACATTTTATCTGAGGTTTTTAATAGCAGAAATACAAAAATTACTGATCTTTCTCATCATGTAAAAGAACCCAGTTGACGGCCAGGTGATAAAGGAAAATGACAGCAAAAAACTCACATTTTAGAGAGCTTAGATGCGGCACCACCGGTCACCTTGGCAACTCTCAGCTGAGACAGCTCCTGCAACACAAAACCCAAATTTGTGGTGAGAATCATTAATCACTTACTATTTGTGACTCTTACAATGCACAACTTTCCAAGCAGCAGACAAATTTCCAGATATGCCAATTGCTGTTGAACCATAGTAACATCGAAAAATTACATTGATACAACATACATTAGCATCATCTACCCAGAAAGGAGGCAAGGTATATCAACAAAAAAAAACTACGGCAATAAAGCTGTGTACTCTTTAGAGTAGAAAGCACTGACCACTTTGAGCTCATCGAGCTGCTTGGTGAGATCATCACGCTTCTTTCCACGGAGGTCCTTTGCCTTTACTTTGCCCTGCAACATTTCAAAAACCCAAGTGATTATATAACAGCAATGCAAGTTATAGGGGCAAACTTTTGAGTAGATTAAATGCACATCAGTCCTATCGATCCAGTATGAGATTATTCATCATTGATTTTTCTATGACCATACAGGTTCATCCTCTGTGCAAAATCCCAAAAAAGAAACATTAACACATGGCATCAATTTAGAGCAAATAATACCAAAAGAAACAATGCTCGCAAATTAACAAACTATATGACCTATCTACACCGCATTTCACAAGATAGATAAATCTAGAGAAGTTATTATTTTCAAAATATGAGCATCGCCCACCACATATAAATCTAATAAAATCCCGTTATCACCTTTGAATCGAGTTCACCAGCAATTAATTTTATTGTGTTAATTTTGAGCCCATAATAGCATACCCATGAAAGTTCCGAGTGTGATAGATACAAACAATTTCGAAGAGGAACGATCAATCTCTCATTTCAAGTCAGCAGACTTGGGTTTTGTACAACCAATACATCGTTATTATAGCATAAATCGTATTTTGGTGGCAATGCAGACAAATAATGAATTTTCTACCACTAGTAAATTAAGTATCTATACAGGAGCAAGCAATAAAAAACCCGATGAGATCGGATTTAAAGTAAGATAGAAATAACATAACCAACCATGTTGACAGATAGTCGCTGAAAAGGCCGGAAGTACAATATTCGGCCTTGACATTAAATTTAGTATTCGCACAAGAGTGAAATCATACAAAAATAAGAGCAGGGTGATCTTTAAATACCAGTAAATGTTAAAGGCAACTTTGAATTTTGAACTGAGTAAACTGCATTGAATATTTAAGGCTAAAAACTTGCTTCTTTCTTGTCTAGAATTGGCGGAGACAGTTGGCTGTAGTCTATTTAGGGATAGCCCTACAAGACGTCTGCGTAGACGTATAAATTCATGTTACCGTTACACCGGAGCTAATTTAGGGATTGCATTGATAGGTAAAGTAAAGTTATGATAATATTGGCGTTTCATGTCACTTACAACAACGAGGTGATATCGCTACGATGGTGGATGAGGATGATTTTGATTCTTGGACAGCTTCACTTAAGTGCCAGTGACTACTTGGCAGAAACCCGTTGCCCAGACCGGGCTGCGAAACCCACGCCACTTGAACGAGGGTTCAGCTCAGTGCTATTGAGCTAGCAGGTCGAGTACATGTTGCATGTTTGTCCATGGAACCCTACCAGAATCTATGATTTCTGTGGTATTGGTGCCAGTGATTAAAGACAAAGCTGGTAAAATTAATGCCAAAGAAAACTATCGTCCCATTGCACTGTCCAGTGTCATAATTAAGGTTCTTGAATGGATCAATTTAAATCGTATATCAGATTACCTCTTGACAAGTGAAAATCAGTTTGGTTTTAAAAAGAATCACAGTACTGATCAATGTATTTATGTCTTGAAAGAAATCATAGATGCCCACAGATCTTTGAATGGTATTATGTTTGTTTGCTTTCTGGATGCCAGCAAGGCATTTGATAAAGTCAACCACTCTGTCTTATTTGATAAACTTATTAGCCGGGTTGTCCCTTTTTATATTGTGAGATTATTAATCTTCTGGTACTCCAACCAGCAAATGTGTGTGAAATGGGGTAGCACTCATTCTGAATCTTTTAATGTAACTAATGGAGTCAGACAGGGGAGTGTCCTGTCACCACTTCTCTTTAACTTATATGTTGATGAGCTTTGTGTAAATCTGAATTTGTGCACAACTGGCTACACATATAATGGAGTTATTGTCAATCATTTAATGTACTCTGACGATCTCGTCTTATTCTCTCCCACTGTTCCCGGGTTGAGCAAACTCATTAAGACCTGTGAAATATTTGGTGCTTCTCATGACATTAAATATAATTCTAAGAAAAGTGCCATTATGATAGTAAGGTCTAAAATACTGAAGGATTCCTCATTCCCAAATTTTTCACTGAACAATGAAGTTATAAGAGAGTGTCAAGAGATAAAGTACCTTGGACATTTTCTGACTCACAATCTGGCCGATGATGCAGATATTAGACGTCAGATTAGGCAGACCTATGTGCAAGCAAATATGCTGCTTCGTAAATTTCATATGTGTAGTTTGGATGTGAAAATTAAACTGTTCCGCACTTATTGTACATGTCTATATACTGCACAGCTCTGATGGAGCTACAATAAAAGCACCATAAGAAAGTTGTATGTTGCCTTTCACAATACATTTAAACTCTTTGTTGGTGCTTCTAAATCTGTTAGCACAGGCTTTTGTTGTGCAATGTTTGATGTCCAGTGTTGCCAATCTGTAATTCGTAACATTATATATAAGTTTATGATTAGATTGGATTCATGTCACAACAGCTTGTTATATGCCATTCTTGCCTCCAGTGTAAGATACAAATCTAGTATAAGGAAACATTGGCATAACTTACTTTATATTCATAGCTAATGCCATGTACTATGTAGTATGCGTTCCTCACGATCTCAATATGGACCAATTTTTATCATGTAAATGTTGAGTCTGCAATAAAGTTTTATTATTATTATTATTATTACATCCCCTTTCAGACCGCCATTTAACGTTATCGTCTGAGTCATGGGGAACCGGTAAGGTTTTCACACCTTGGTACAACCTGTGGGTTAAAAGGTGATACAGTTTACCACTACGCCTAGGGAACCGGTTGATTACGTTGATACCATTAGAATTAATCAAAATATCTAACCATCAAATTTTGATGATAATTGGATATATTTTTACGTTTTTATGACAAACATTCAAAATCTTCACGAAAGTGTTTGCATTTTCTCGCACAACAATTTTACGAATTCTGACAAATGCTATGCATATATTTGGGATGTACTTGTAAAATAAGTAAAATATTTTAATTAAGTTAATAGAGCTATCATATGATATGTAAACTTTACTTGACATTTTTTGAAAACATTTTTCAAAACATTGTGAATTTACAAATTTCACATGAAGAATGAACTTAACGTTAAGGTCAAAGGCATTGTATATGTGAACATCGTTTCTAAAAGAAATATTTCCATATATTCATCTAAGTTCCCTTAAGCAAAATAACCAAACAATTAAGAAAATAACTTGAGTGCTTGGGAAGTCTATCCATTTTATTCTGCCAGCAATATGATATAAATTAGAGTATAAACCGTACTATTTCTTACTGTCGGTTTTTATTTGGAATTCATAAAGACCCACACACAACAGTCTTTCACAACTCCGTATGCTTGTGTTTTCAGTCGGTATATCACACGTTATGAATCGGCACATTGCAGCAGCATACTAGTGTATCATAACGTTATATTCACGCCTGCCTTCTTACTTAAAACCAGATGATGAACGGGATATTTTACTCACTGGAGATGCTCTGATGCTTTTTGTCTGCTTAGGACCAGGGATAAGGTATGTGCTTATGTTGATATAACACACGGATTATCGAATAAAAACTGTATTGATTGTACTCCTAGCCCTACAGGACGTCAGTGTAGACATATAAGTATATCACTGGTGTACACAGGGGTTTCGTACACGGGTCGTATCGTACATGCAACCGGGATTCATTTTTATGCATATCTCATGAGTTATCCAGATGTTACGTCTTACCTGGTGAGGAAGGACAACTCGGCCATGGACCAGCCTAACAAGACGTCTGAGTTGATGTATATATATATATTTATATTACCGTTCGACCGGGGCTAGGACCAGCCACGGGACAACTCGGCCAGGAGTTAAGTCGACCACAAGTCAATTTGGTGATGCAATTAATGTGAAGACTAGAATAAATTAATGAGTTATACAATACAGCATTAAAAATTCATAGTGCAGTAATATGAGATTCATTAAAAGCAACCCTTTCATAACTAGTCATTAACATGCTATAGTAATTATATAGTTGGATATTTATTAAAACAATAAAAACCTTTCAGATCTCTCATTTGGGTTCACCGTATAGTATTTAATCCATTCCAGTTACAAAATTCATAGCACAGTAATTTGAGCCTCACAAAAAATGTAACCATGCAAAACGTACATCGTTGGTAATATTATGCAGGAAGGAAAATAATGTGTTACTTATATATACTTTTATCTATACACAGTCTCTATCTGTCATTCTTTATTTACACACCAAACACACACATTAATATTTGTAACCACCCACATAAACTTGCTCCAGGATGCACACGTTCAAATGCCCTCCAGACTGTTGCTTCTTTATAAGGAACAACTAACATTTGCGGTAATAGGGAGGACATGCTTAATACCTTTGATACTCTCTTGTGGTTTCCTGACATGAGGCAAAAGGCCAATGCGACCTGTTTTAAAACTCGCCTGACTTAACAAAAGCATGGGCATTCCACAATAAATGGGGCTCTCGTGACTCCCTGAAAGTCGCATCACAATTCCAGCTTGTCGCTTTAGACAACAGTTCTAGAATATATTACAAGCAAGAGTAAACTGTACAAGATTACAGCAGCGTGACACATGGTGAGTTGCAAAGAAGTTGAGCATATGAGCGATTATATTGGAATAGTTTTTTACATTGATTTCTCTGTATCTCGGTTACCCCTGTTGCCACAGCCAACGATCGCACAGAAATTGAACATATTTGTCACTGTAGTGACAAGCTCACTGCAGCATACTGGACTGATTGAAGGCATCAGATTTGTCCTGAACTGGATTTAGCACCCCGCAAAATTACAGTTTGACTTCCGATCCTCGTTGATATTATGAAATGACCCCTTTAATCAATGAAGAATGTGTGAAAAAACGCTGTGCGTGTACGAAACAACCAATTTTGCGTGTACGAAACAACTGTTAGTAGTGTGTATGAAACAACCTGTGTACGAAACTACCTGTAACTCTGGGGCTATATTCTGAATCAGAATCTGATATTATTAGATGATAAACACTGATTTAGATACAGCTTGATTCGATAGATCTAGACTTCGGAGAGGGTTGCCCTTCCAATTTTATGGCAGTTATACTTATAAATTCTTTTACTCTGCTCATCTAGATATCCTGGGTATGGGTCATGCAGGAAGGCTACACTTATCACTCCCACTGAATGTCCTTAAATTTCTCACATCAATCCAAGAAAATCATGATTTACAAGCTACTATAGATCCTCAAAAAGGTTTGTTTTAAGATATCTTGTGATATTCGTTTGTTAGGATAATCATCAATTGTTAGTTAAACTACAAGATCGATTTCCTGCCAGCATTCCTGTTTGTTGATGTCATTATGTGTGTTCTCAGATGTGAACTGTCAACTGAAAATATTGAAAGACAAAGACAATTTACATATTGTACTCACTGGTAAGAATTTCAATGAACACATTGCACCGCCACTGTCACATTTATTGACTGTAATATCATATTTTTTGCACCTAGGCGAGATGACATATAGTTCAATCAAATAGCTCTTGTTACGTTTTGCAGCCCCAGACTCCCATCATGTCCTGGAATTCTCAGATGACACCTTCAGCTGTCATGTACACAACCTGTCTGAACTGGATGATGCTGAAATTTCAGAGATCAAGAGCGAGAATGAAGAACAATCTGATGTTTTCAGCTTACACACAGAACATGACTCCATTCCATCACCATCCATCAATGATAGAAACTTAACTAAGTCTCTGAAACACCTCAATTCTAGTAGTCGTCATGCATCAAAATATGTTGATGTCGCCCGCACATCAAATAACGATGGAAGTGCATCAGGGTCCGAAAGTATTGATATATGTGACCTTTCATCCGGCGAAGAGAGGGAATTACAGAGGTTTGTCAGAAGTCACTTGACTTCTCAACATGGAGCTACCTTAACGATGAAAGTCAAACCTCCCGCTGAGCAGTCAAAACAACCACAGACGATAAAACATGGCTTGGATATGTGGTGGAAATGTGATTTTTGTGGCAAGTACTTGACAAGTGAGACAGCTTTCCAGCGGCACTTGAAGATCAAACACAAGGACATCACAGAAAGAGCTTCAGTTTGGCTTCATTGTGGTGTCTGTGGTAAGAAATTTCTGAACTCACGTTCTGTTAAACGACACATTCGGAGGAAGCATCGCAAAGAATGCCACAGTATCCATGAATCACTGAGCAATTCTCTTGGGGGTGATTCTTTCATGAATACCTCTGAGGAAGCCCTCAAAGATGATATGTTAATGTCAGCAATATCAGATGAAGTTTTTCCTGACTCTCCTCAGAAGACTCCATTGAAGCTTCCGGCATCTCAGTCAGAGGGTGGCAAGCCCTCTGAAGACATCATTTCTCCAAGGACGAGTGCAATATTAACACGACATCATGCATCCGGCTTTGATGGCTCAGAAGTGCGGGAACATGTGGGTACATCTCGGGCTCTGTCCTTCACCCCACATGTTGATACAGAAGATGACACAAAGCCTCCCATGGATCACGGATGTAATTCTTGCGGGAACTGCGATGTGACATTAAGTAATGTCACCGATTTCTACCAACACATGCACATCAAGCATAATGTTAAATTCATAGATGAGTGTGATGTCAAGGTGTGTAAGCTACACATGGAAGAGGTTGGGTTAATCAGGCTTGTTGCAATCAAAGAGGAAAGACCTGAACGGGGGGTAGTACATGATGACAATCTTACCAATGATGCTACAACTGATGAACTGTATGCTGGTGAAACAGCCACTACTACCAATGGTATTGAGGTCAAAGTTGAAGTTGACCAAACAATTAGTGAGTTACAGATTCCTGCTGGGAGTACATTAGAACCAGAAATAATCTCGCCTGCGAATGTTGGCTCCTTAGTTGAAGACTCTGAGAGGAGTGTTGGTCAGGATGATGATGTTGTTACCATGGACACCACTCAGTCAACCAATGACAGGTTTTGTCCAATACTTAGTGATGTTGTTTCTCTTGCTAGTGTTCATGGGCAAGAGGAAGGGGCAACAATATCAGGGGATTTAAGCTCTGTCAAACAGCACTGTGGATCGGAGAAGGAAACCCATAATCATAGAGTGACGGTTACTTGCGAGGGTAAAACTGCACGGACCGCAGTAGATACATTTGGTGATGCTGATTATGATTTCCAGGTGCTACGAGTGGATGAGGTGCAGGATGGGAGTATACGCCAGTCGTGTGCCCATTGCGGCTCTGTCCTCACTGTGATCAGTAAGGAGGACACATCTACTGACAAAAGTGCAACATCAGGGCTTGATAATGAAGCTGGAACTTTTGAAACAAAACAGCAAGCAGAAAGACACAGTGAGGTTCCTGTCCAAAAGGGAGAAATTTCAAAATTATCCGTTATTTCTGAAGAAGAGGATTCTCAACTGGTTAATGTGGGCAAATCGGAATTTATTGATGAAACAAGTATTACATTAGATGTTTTACCAGACAAAACCACAAAAGTTAGTCAAATTGAAAGTGAGATTACTGTTAGATATTCTCCTAGTTTGAGTTGTGAGAAAGTACAGGAGGCTTCTCCTTCAGCTACTGATGGTACAGAAACTTATGATGATGGTGTTTCTAATGAAGTTGATGATGCTGTTGCTAATGAAGTTGATGATGTTGTTGCAAACGAAGTTGATGATGCTGTTGCTAAGGAAGTTGATGCTGTTGCTAAGGAAGTTGATGATACTGTTGCTAAGGAAGTTGATGATGCTGATGAGGAGCAGCCGTTACAGAATGTCACCAACATGCCCCCCAGCAGTCCAGATTGTACAGTTCAAGACAAACAGAAAGACCCAAAAACGATAAGCCGACCTCGGGTCAGGCAAAAGCCTTTCATCTGTCCTAAGTGTGACCAGCTCTTCCGTACCGCCCAGCATATACGTCAGCACATGACAAATAAACATATTGCTGAGGTCAGTAAAAAAACCATCGAGTGCATCATCGAGGACCAGCAGGCATACGGTAACCAGAATCTCTCAGACTCTGCCAAGATCCAATGTCCTTTCTGCGAGAGAAGTAGACCGGGGAAGGCTATTCTTAAACACCTCAAGATATGGCATTCTGATGTTGAAATCAGTGATGATGTGCTGAAGACAGTCAAAGTTAAACTTAAGGAGCTGAAAATCAGAAATTTTAATAATGGTAAAACATCTGAGGCCCCAAAAGTTGTGACTTATAAATGTGAATTTTGTGAGGAAGTATTTGAAACTAAACCAAAGCTTGTGGTGCACAAAAAGTACAAGTGCAGTGATAATCCTAAATCTAGTCTGAAGTGCAAGCGATGTGATTATGAGGGGGAGAGTTATGAGGCTCTGAAGAGGCACAGGGGAACGCATTATAAGGCAGCCGGTGAGGAGCAAGCTTGGGTGTGTGAGAGGTGTGGCAATAGGTATAAACACCGCTGCGGCCTTGAGGCACATCGTGTCAGCAAGCATCATGAGGAAGTGGAGGTACAGGGAAAGAAATGGGAGTGTGACTTGTGTAAGCGCCTCTTTAATTATAAGAGGGTGTACCTGCGTCACCTTTTCTCCCACTCTGGTGAGTTACATGACTTATTGAAGTATGATAATAATTTAATTGATATTTCCTAATTTTCTCATCCCTTGTTTACTATTTACTGAATTACATAATACCATAGTTTATGTCGTTGCTGTTAGTGAAATTGTGAATTGTTTGCATTGCCCGGAGCCCATGTCTAGAAGGTTGTTACCGATGTGTGTATCCAGATGTGAGGGAGGCTGTGTGTGATCTGTGTGGGAAGTGCTACAAGACGCTGGAGGACCTACGAGTGCACAAGAAACGCATCCACTATCACCTGTACCCCTATCACTGCCAGCACTGTGGACACGGTGTACAGCGCCAGAAATCCCTGAGGACTCACAGGTGTGGCCAGGTACGCTCACATAAATCACAAACATATGACAATGCTGATGTGGGAGTCGGTGAAGGCTCTGGTGAGGGAAAAGACGGAGGTGTTTTATTGAATCCCAAGAAACAAGTCCGAAGGAAGGGTGGGAAGAAGGTGGTGACAAGGAAGAGTAAGAAACCTGTGGTACCTGTAGGAGCAATCGAGTTGCCAGTCATCACACAGTGGGATGCTGGGGAATCCGTGGCAGCAGTTCTCGCTGAGGACGATGCAAGCAATTACAACATGTTGAGCAGTGCCATTCTCTCATCTTCAGATGTAAACACTTCCGTTGCTCCTCAAACTGTTGACCCAATGGTCTCCCATGAAGGAATAAACGCACTTGACGATGCTGCTGCTGATGAAAATGAGGCAGTGGAGAGTGGGGATGGGTTTGTTGAAATGAATCGTGATGCCAGTAATGCTAACGAGTTGATGATAATGTACACCAGGCTACAAGCAGGAGACCTTGAGCTGCTTAGCTCATAGTCTTCAGTGGTGATATAATATTTAAGTTGGAAAAAATGGGTTGGTTTGGTTGTCAATATGCTTGTATCAATATTTCCATTTCTGTCACTTTTTACGTAAAAGGTCTTTTGACGTCTTTGTGTATCTTGTAATGATAAGCTTTAGTCTAATTTATTGGAACGCGAGAACACTTTTTTGAAATATAATAATCATTTAAATTGCTACCAAGATTTGCTACTAATTGCTACATATGTCATGCTGTGTGAAACAAGAGGTATATATTTCAGACTGATTGTTGTGATATATTATTTGAGCTTTGCCTGACTAATTTGTTCTCAATAAGTCTTGTGACTGTTTTTGCTCAATAAATTTTTGTCTGATTGTGATATTTGTTTTACTCCATGCACAAACATCATGATACAAATGGTTATCACGTTTACATACTATGTTAGATGCTAAAATAAGTTGC
The DNA here is from genome assembly GCA_034190875.2 of Urechis unicinctus. Taxonomy (NCBI): domain Eukaryota; kingdom Metazoa; phylum Annelida; class Polychaeta; order Xenopneusta; family Urechidae; genus Urechis; species Urechis unicinctus. The sequence continues at coordinate 61,199,878 of CM067352.1, forward strand.
TTTGGGTGTCATCATGTGACATTAGACCCTGTCTTAAATAAGTCCAATAGCGATGATATCTAAACTCAATGATTTTCACCAGTGATATTTATAAGCTTTGCTTTATTAGTTTGAGCCATTGAGGTAAAGCGATTGTCTGAGAGCTGATGTAAGGCTAAGGATGACAAGTCGGTTTTCAGTTTGTATATTATGCTGAATTGACCCTTTTATATGTAAGCCTCGCCCATGTATTGAGAGGCAGAAAGACATGTCAATTTGCCTGTTGTTGAAGAGAAGTAATTGTGGGATTAGTAAGTGATTTTCATCAAGTAGTACCGAGCAGCTCAAAAGCGGAATGGGTCGAACGTGATGATGATGCTGTGGTCATAATGGCCCACCACAAACGCAAGGCAAGTTACTTTGCCTAGTCAAGGTCCCCTAGCCTGATGGCTGCGGGCGCTGTTTACATGTTACTGATATTCAATAGTCTCGCCTTCAGGGCGAGAAGCGTAGCGGAACCCCTTCAGTCTGGGACGCAGACTATACTTTGCCTGAGATCGAAAGTTGTAAACAGCGCCGACACTGTCACCCCAAACGCCAGTGTTTAATACTGATGGCCAGTTAACAGGTAAACGTTCGCGGAACGGACACTAGTTCATGTCATATGAACAATTTCACATTCCTCACTGCATGAAAATTAGCCCTACAAGACGTCTATTTATATTACTGTTCGACCGGAGCTACATGAAAATTAATGTTACAATTATCAAAATCTATATTAGTATATATCAGTTAAATATACATTCTTAACTGCTTAACGTGTTAAACAAGCTCAAATGTATATTCAAAATGGAGAGTGCCCCCATTAACACTGATTAAGAACTGTTGGTTGGAGGTGTCGGGCGCGAACTTTGATCATTCGACGTTTGAGTACAGATGATTACACAAGGTGCGGGCGTATTTGATCTTCATTTGACTCTTGGAGAATAGCTGCATTTGGTAATTATTACCATCATATCGTGATTTAGATATTTTATAAGCTGTCGTTTCGGTTGGTTGTCATGTTCGTCCAGCTGTACATTGTAACAGGGATATCTGGAAATGATGAGATGATATAGCATCGTTTCCCAGAGAGGCACTCTAGACTATAGCTGCTTCTGGTACCTGAGGAACTGGCCGATAATCTGATGACCGATGCTAGAAATATAGCACCGAAGTCTCAGTGGGATGATTATGCTAGCAGCGATGATCACTCGAACCAGTTAACTCAATATCTGTAAATAACTTGCATGCTCCAAGCGCTTTGTCGGTATGCAAGATGCTGAGTCTATAGACCAGCTACTCGTCAGCCCAGGCTCACCAGCAGCTGTCTAAAGGTCAAAAGGTTACCAACTTACAGATGATTCAGTCAGACAAAACTAGGGTGACCCAGAAAGAGGGCAATTGTTAAACTAACAAATGCTATTTAAAGATAATTGGTGACCATGCATTAGCTATTTTATTCACACTAACTAATCTGTCCTCAGTGTGAAGCTGTGGTGGCATTTGGTACCTGCTTCCCAAGCTGTTCTTGGGTAGGCATCAAGTTGGGTTCCCATACCCCCCCCCCCCATCCCATGTTGTACATCCCATGTTTTACATCCCATATTGTACACATTTCTCTTTACCGAGCAAATTCCATACATACCACTGACAACTTCTGTTATATAATTTAAGTTCATACAGTATAAATAATGTTATGTAAGGTGATTTCTATTGCACATGTACAGAAGCCAGGTAATGATTTCATCGGGCAATTTAAATTATCTGCTGAGTGGTATGAGTGTTTTGATTGCTTTACCTTTCCCCCTTTAGTGTTACACAATTCTCTGATTCATCAAATATACCAGATATGAGTTTGGGGTACATACACAAATCTTCAGTACAAATCTCCAACTTCAAGAACATACAACTTTTTATAACAACTAACAGAGACTGTGTGACCTCTCAACTTGATTGTTAAAATGAGGAATGTTGTTGTTGTTGTAGGATGTTGAAGATCTTGTCAAACATGAGAGCAATACGGATAGCACAGTTTGGGGGTCCAGAGGTCCTCAAAGTTGCCTCAGATGTCCCTGTTCCTAAACCGGCTGCCTCACAGGTAACGCTAGATTGTCTTTACCCTTTGCTTTGTTTACCTTTTATTTCATAGAAGATGACAGTTACCTGGTTGCATGATACTTGTAACCCTCCGCAATGCCAACATATATTGTGAAAGAAAGCCAAATATATAACATCATAATACCTTTCTTCAGCTAATATTGCTGTAATTATTTCAATTTTCAAGTGATTGGAAGTTTATTTCCAAACAATTTCTTCTATAATTCACAAAATGTTTTATGCATGATGCTTACCCATAATCAATTGTGTTGTTTGAAGTTGCTGGTGAATGTGAAGGCTGCGGGTGTTAATCCAGTGGACACATATCTACGGAGTGGAGCCTACGCCAGTGCCCAGCTCCCAGCATTACCATTCACACCAGGCAAAGATGGCGCTGGTGTGGTCAGTGCAATCGGCGAAAAAGTCACCAAATTCCAAGTCAGTTTCAACAATGTTACGCAGCTTAGTTATCACAACAGCATTCATTTTTTGACTTTATGACTTCCCCTTTATGTTGGTAATATTTACCAACTATTGTAACTGATATTAATTTTGCATAATTGCTTGCATATAAAATTTGTAAAAATACACAATGTTTTCCTTATTAACATCTCTGCATGCAAAACAGTGTCACAAATACCTATAAATAGATTCATTGATGCAATGATCCAGTTAGTGAGGAAGGATTGATCTGTGACAGGTTGGACAGAGGGTGTATTTCTACGGCTCAGATACAGGAAGTTATGCTGAATATGCACTCATGAATGAGTCATCTGCGCATAACCTACACGATAATCTGTCATTCAGCCAGGGGGCAGCAATGGGGGTACCTTACTACACCGCATACAGGGCCATTGTACATCGAGGGCTTACTAGACCTGGTGAAACGGTACTAGTTCACGGAGCTAGTGGTGCTGTAAGTATGGACATCATTTTTAACATGATATCAATAGTACACCAGTTCCATATCACAGCAGTAATCAACTGTTAATGACATTTCATTTAAGTAATTATACACTGCATGTTATTGTCTTGATTAGCAAACAAAATCAGAATTCAATTGTCAGAAATATATAACATGAAAGAGTGTAAGTAAGCGTGATTAGTTACGAATCGTGATCTGATGATGCTGTTTTGTCAGGTTGGCTTAGCCTGCTGTCAGATAGCAAGTTCTCTTGGTGCTCGAGTGTTAGGAACAGCGGGCACACCAGAGGGCGTTGAACTAGTTAAGAACAACAAAGCTGATGCCGTTTTTAATCATAAGGAAAAAAATTACACAGACAAAATACTGGTAAGTAAACTTTGATATTATACAGCTATATTGCACGTTAGAATATCTGCTTATTTTAACAAGGTTTTTATAATGTAGATATTACTTCTGTGAGATAAAAATTGTTTAAATTGTATTTTATCTATTCAGCATAGTTTTTGTGTATCTGTGACAGAATAATGTTCTGTATTTGCACAGCTCAATTGGAACTTAGTTTGGTTCCTAACAAACCCTATAAGCATCAACTCTTTATCTTCATCTCTCATCATGTTACCTCCGGTATTAAATACCACCCTTTATACCTCTACCTTTGTGTGTTAGGAAGCAACAGGAGGTCAAGGAGTTGATGTTGTCATTGAGATGCTGGCCAATGTTAACCTGGAGACAGATTTAACACTGTGTGCCCTACATGGCCGTGTTGTTGTATGTATTGATAAGGCTTTTACAATACCAAGATCAAATACCAGGCGTTGGTTTCCATTGAAACAAAATGTCTTTGTGAATATTATGAATCAACTTTACTCTCCATGGTTTAATTATATATGCATGGATAATTACATCAGGTGGTTGGAAGTCGAGGAGCCATTGAGATGACCCCTAGGCTCACCATGACGAAAGAACTATCCATTGTTGGTCTAATGCTTGGCAATGCTACACCGGTAATTGCAAACTCATGTAATGTCTACCAGGAAGACGGAAATGAGCAAACCTAGCACTGGACAACTTGAAAAGCACTGTCATTTTTATTCTGTCAAAAACATGTAAGCGACAGCTGCATGTTTATAGCAGCTGGGCCCAATAGATACACTTCTGTCTTCCTGGTGGAGTTTAATTTTGGTTCATAGCGTAATTTATCATGTTATATCAACAACCAGGTTGTTGGGAGTCGTGGCAGTATAGAAATCACGCCTAGGCTCAAAATGACTAAAGAGGTGTCTGTGCTAGGACTCATTCTCTACCAGGCTACCCCGGTTAAGAAATACAAAATTAAATATGCTGGCCATAGAAATTTGTTTCTCTATCTATTTTTGACATATGTATGGGTCGTCACAGAAGGAGAAGTCAGAAACATCTGCCTTTCTCGCTGCCGGGCAAGAAGCAGGTTGGCTGAAGCCCGTGGTTGGTCACGAATACTCTCTAGAGGATGCTAGCGAGGCACACAAGGAGGTCATTGCACATACCGGTGGCTCTCAGGGGAAAATCGTGATTCGATTGGAAGACAAAGCTCCCCTTTCTGTTCCTTTGTAGGTGAACTATCAACAATATACCTTATTAAATAACTTTATATAACAATCATTGCTGGATGAATAAATATGAACATACACATGTGACCTTTGTTTGACCTTGATAGAATGAAGTGAACAAGACGTGAAGGCTTCCTTCTTTGGGAGAAGATTTTATTGTATAGTTGCAGAAATATTTCATATTAAAGAATATAGTCAATAGTGATTATATCACCATTTTCATCTTAACCGTTACACCACCAATTCCCAGTCTAGTGGGAACCGTACCCTTTCACCACAAATTCATGGTTTACCGGGAGATATGCCCTTTCACCACCATTTCTCCGTAGACCGAGAATACAGAATATTTATGAGGGTAAGTCACTCTTCCAAAACAATATGTTCATATTCAAGTTGTAATAATTTTAGAAGCTGCGCACGCAGGTTGGCTATTTGGGGGTTGTAAATGATATCTGGGCCGCATGGTCGTAAACTATTTGGCAATCTGCCACCTTCCTGATGACAGTCGGCTTTGATTTTATGATCTATTTAAAATCCCGAGCCCGCTGACTTGTCAATACACAATATATAACCTGTACACGGAAAATCGAGGTTAACGATCTTCGTGTCGAAAATGTTAATTATGGTCTATTCTTAGTAAGTTGAAACGACACTGGCAGGAAGCACATTATGTTGTTTCAATTACAACATCTTGGGAATTATGAAGATAACAACAAATATTGAGGCAGACATTGGGTTTTTTAAAAATAAATCATCACAGTGTGTCTTCATTGGTGCAAAGGGACTGGTTGCTTGGCGGGTGGTGTATTAGGGTTGGGGAAAACATGCCCCTGGTGGTGAAAAGGTTCATGTAAAGGGCTTCATATAATATTGATCAGCACCATGCATAAATAAAGACTAGATTATTTTTGGAATCGATTCCATTGGGATACATACATAACACCCAGTATTAAACTCGCAATCACATTCATATCAAGAATAATACTTGTTCTTGCCAATCTGTAATTGCTTTGATTATTGCCAGAGGAATGGGTGAAATTTCAGTAAGTACTCAACCAATTCACAATAAGTAAAAACTCAGAGGTACATGTACATACACAATGTCTTAATCTATTTGAGCAATACTTATACATGCATATATAAATCTAATTGAAGATAAGCTGTTCATGATAAAAACCCAATATAACACAGTAGCAGGTACACTGCAGATTAAATTCCTCCATTCAATAGAATCGCACAAAACCTGTACACTCCAGGAATTACATAAAACAACAAACCAGATATTTGCTAATTTCTAGCACCTCCTCTGTGAAGCCACCTGGTGTCAGGTATGAACCAATCAACAGTTCTGTTTTTACCTGGTGTTACCTGTTGATCATCACAAAGTCCCAGGTATCTCTCCACCTCAGCTGCAGCAGCTGATCGTGAGTAAGATAGTGTTCTCCGAAGCTGATGGGGAGGAAAAGAAGGAAGGTGTTGAAGACAGCTGTGAGCCAGACCGCTAGGACCATCTTGTACACAGTGCGCACTCCATCAGACCTGACACACACGAGAGTGCACATATCACTCGATCAGAAAACCCTAGAAATTATCACTAGGGGGGTAATATGTTTAAAGAAAGACATTTTATCATCTTATCAACATGAATTTCAGCGTATATCTGCAACCCTCCCCTTCCTCAGACAGCACACCCCATTTCTAGCACCCATTACTAGTATTAGAACCTTATCAAGTGAATCATTTGATGTATTTCATTACCTCAAACTAAGCACCTCGTTACAACCAAAAGTGTACAAGGCATCAATTCCAAATCCTCATCCCACTGAAATTCCTCACATTTTGTTACCCTATCCCAGGAAAACCTCAGAAGTGTGTTTGTTTGTCAATTACCTGTGTAAAGGGACATAACATCCCCCAATTCCATGCCACTCGCAGCAGATTAACATAAGTATTATGTGCGTTTAAACAAGTGCCCAACAGTTCCTTGCCGAGACTACACAGTAGTGTTGGTGTGCCGTTAAACCCTAAACTCACTCATTCATTCACTCATTCATTCATTCACTCATTCATTCACTCACTCACCATATGAGGTTGTATATATGTTCAATAACACAGGGGAGTAGTAGCAGCTTAAAGAAGAGCGCAGGTAAGTAATGATGCAAGAAGAGGGTGTGATCCACCAGAAAGAATGGCAGGTAGCTGACACAGTAGCCAGCAAACGCCAGCTCACCGGCCACCACAAACTTCTCCCAGTCCTCTGTCAACAAAAGGGCAGATCACAGAGAAGGGGAAAATACATGGTGTGAGTGTAATGTGGTGAACAAACAGGGTGCATTATGATGGAGAGGCATTATGATCGAGAGTCATTATATGAATCATGCAGATGAAAATGTGTTCAAGTGAGGATATTTAGTAGCTGTCACTTGAGGTGTATTTTTTTCGGCGATCAATGTCATTTGGATTGGATCAATTTGTTAAATTGGCGAATTCAGATTCGCCAAGTTATGTTGGTTAGTGCGGTTTGTGGCTATGTATGTTTGTAAACAATTTTTTGTTTCGCGATACAGGTCGCAATTTTTCAGAATTTGTTTTTTTAAATGGTTGGGACCACTAATGCGCAGAACCGAGAGGTTTTGTTTTGACCTTGACCCAAAACTTAGGTCAAGGTAATCGAATATATGAAAAACTAGTATCTTGAATAACTGTAATAAGTGTCGGATCGTTACATAATTTACACCATTATGTAGCTCATTCTAATTGCAAACTTTGGTGTGGGATCGGGAGTGACTGAATGTGGCGATCTTGATGAAAAACAAGACAATAGGAAAGGCTTACCAGGACAGAGAAGAGAAATCTGCCGTCGTCCCAGCAGGAGATGTGTGGTTATGAGGACGGCGTAGGCCAGCAGTCCGAGCACCCCGCTCACCCACGACACCACGTTACCCAACAGGTGGATCTGTGCCTGTGTACACAGTCAACAACACAGAGACAAGTGAAATATACATATCTTTACCAGTTTAATATCAGCGTATTCTTTCCAGAACAATCTATAAGAAATCACAACATAAAAAACTGTTTATCTGCTTGTAATGTTGTCCATCATTATCTCTTCAATAAAGCCTGTTAAATTCATCAGAATAAGTTTACTGGACCCTACATATATCAGTCATTGCATATCAGAATGTATATATCAATCCCCAGTCTACCAACACTACTGCCACTCAGTTCCTGGTGTAAGGATTCTGGTGCAGCACAGCCTGATCTCTACATTACATTATTAGTGTCGTCTATTGATGAAGACACTTCTACTCAGAGGCTTGTCATGGGGCACCAAGCACCTGTCAGTTACAGCAAGACGTACGTTGGAGTTGGAGCTGATCCAGTAAGCCACGTTCCTCTCCAAGAGGGGCCACTCCAGCGGCGTCGAGCTGTAGCGATGCTCCATCTCTGTGTCTTTTTGCCACGTCCACATCTTCCACTAGTCAACCAATCAAATCATACCGTGCCATGATTGCTTTAAATGGAGGACCAGGGGTCATAAAGGTGAAAGAAACCCCAGACAAATACAACCAGTCAACACACACATCAACTTATCAATTGAATAGTAATACGAATAGACGGATAGATTAATTTTTCATGATTTAGATCCTCAAACCCACAAGCAATGACCTGACTTGAACAGATTTTCAATAATTACCTGAAGCTCCACCATCTTCATGAAGAAGCTCAGCTGATGCATTTCAGTTGGCAGCATCGCAGCTTTTGCAAACTCATTCTCCCTTTCATCCTCAGAATCATTCTCTGCAGACATATTTAGCAAGTGTCACAAACAGCAGGAGTCTGATATCACCAAGCAATATCAATTGATCTCAGTGATAAAGGTATTGTCACTGAACATCACCAGCCATTGACGTGAGAACCTAGTCACTTATTGCTCAAAGCATTAAAACAGACATGGTCGGGAACAAAAGCTGTTTGGGCCCACTAGCCAAATCAAAGATCACTACATGTTATGGTTTTATTGAATAACGCCTTATGATCGGTCTGCCTCCATCAACAGCTGTCCGGAGCTCAATCTGTGGGCCAGGTCAGAGCTCTACGGGCGAGTAGAGGGGGTCCTCTCTGAACGGGAGGATGTAAACTACTCATCACCTTGATATCAATTTTTTGTGCACATGCAGATGGTGCAGTCATAGAAATCATTATCATGGCATCCTTTCAAATAAAGTCTTTGCTACACAAATGTATCCCCCATTATGTGTCAGACCCATCCAATGAGTGATGTTGAAAGGTGCCTTTGCCTTTATAGCCCCAACACCACCATCTCCCCCTCCCCACCTCCACCCCCAGCTCGTGATCCCATATCAACAAGCAATCAATGGCCAGGTGACAGGTAGATACATACTCTGTGTGTAACGGTGTTCCTCTACGTTCCACACCGTGGCTTCCTGGTTGAGACGTCGGTCGGTAGCCACCTCGTACTGATAGAAGCCCCACTCCGGCAGCTGCTTGCCACTGATCTGTCACCACACAGTCAGTGAAACACAAGTGAAAAGATCAACTCATATTGACGTAAGGCCCAAGCTGTTTATTGATCATGTTTATGCAGAATAAGTTTTGGAAGCTGTAGGAACACAACAAATCAAGTCTAGTAGATGCATTGAATTATACCAATGTCCAGCTACACAATCAAGTAGTGTCAATTGATACACAAATTTGGGATATATTATGCTGGTAATGCTTAGTTATTAATTTGAAGAATAAAATATATTACAAGGGTCAAATGAGGTCTAAGGTAAAATATACTATGTATATGGATTCAAATTTGCCCAGTGATAACTTTCATTTATCAAAAGAGTTTAATGTGGCAAGAATGGTATGGTCACCCAGCAGATTTACCTTGAGAGCCTGTGAGGTGTTAACATGGACAAGCTGTATGTGAGAACGGATGGTTTTCCACAGGGAGCCTTCCTGCTGTTTGTTCACCACCTCCTGTACACACCAAGATCAATATCAAAAGGATGAGGGGTACAAAGTTAAAAACAAATTACAGTATAGTCTCGATTTTGAATGGTGTGGGGGGGGGGGTGATAAAACTGGTTGTACATGCAAGATCTTTCCTCCCTTTGACCCTATAAATCAGTGTAATTCTTTTTTTACAGTACACCTGTCACTGTTACATGAATCCAACGTTATACCACCAAATCCCATAGGCACAGTTACAATAAAGAGTAGGTCTGGGGGGATATAACCCAGAACACTGTTGATTACCATAGGTATCTGTCATTGCCACCCAGATAGTACAGTTTTAACCTGTTCTATGGGAGAATAACCGTCACACACCTGGGTGTTTGTTTGTCAACCAACGTTCATTTTCAGCAAGAGAATATTAGGATTGATGGCTTATGTAAGACTCTTCTGAATAAGTTACTTCTACCTATCATGCCACATTCTTTGCCTATTAAAATTGATTTCTTACATTTTGTATCACTGTTTGGGAATGACTTACCACACGCCAGAGATTCTGAGCGGGAACAGAGATGTTATAGTCGATGTAGCATGAGACCTCCTGGTGTTGAGGAGACACGGGAGCAGCTACGTCGTGAGAGTTGAGGGCGCGGGACGTGATGCCGTGGAGTAGCTGTACAATGTCACCGTCCTTCACGGGACGAACAGGAGCGTCCACTGACAGCTTAGATCTGCACATTTAACCAGCAACGGGCGTCAGTTGGGCACAATCAGACTGATGCCATCAGACTGATGCCATCAGAAACTGTTGTTTATTTTCAACATGACATTTTTGGGGCTTTATACCATATAATATTGCTGCTAAATGATTCCTTGTATTTGTGTAGTGTTCACATTTTGGAGTCCTTATCTTGTAGATAAGATTGGTTGCTAATTAACTACGCATTTTTGTAGAATATTCCAATCCATTCTTTACCTATGCTTTTGTATGATCGGGACTAATGACTTGGGTTGGATGCAAAGGCACTCAAGTCTTAAAAAGGTACAACTCTCCGGCTTATTATATATAGCCAGATAGTTGAGATGATTAAAGACTCAAGTGCTTGGGGTCTAATGACCTGTACCGACCTGTTTGGGTCTTTGATGATCCACCAATTATTGATATCCTTGTAGCTGTAGCACGTGACTTGCTGCTGGTGACTACTACCTCGCTGGTCTGGATACCTCACTGGATACACCTTATACACAACAGCCTACATCTCAACCTCTACCTCACAGAGCTCAACACAATCATCCAGTCAGACACACCAACACTCACAAGGCAATGTGGACCTCATTCTTCAGGTATAGATGATCAGGTGCAGAGGATTCCTATCCTATTATTATCCATGAAATAAGATTTATCGTCACCAATTTTATGACAATTATAGTTTGTCGTGCATTACCTTTCCTGAATGTAATATATGTCACTCAATACAAAAAGATATCAAGAATGCAGATTTATTAAAATTATAGTTATTACAATCACCTTCTGAACTATTCACTGCTTAAAACCTACTACTTAATACCTAGAACCTATCATTTATTACATATTACCAAACATAACACTGTATACCAAGTGTTACCTGTGGATGGGAATGTAGCCAGCAAGGTTTTGCACTGTGTGTGTGCCTCAGTGTAATCTGAGATCCGAAGCTTACATAGAGAGGCTGTCCATTAGTGATGGCTGCCAGACCACCCTACATGGCAAAACACACACATTTCACCCAAACCATTCCAATTCTCAACACCACTTCTAAGATGCATGATCAATTTGGTTATGTTAAAGATACAATATTACATCTAATGGTGGCGATTAGTCGGCTTCAAATATCCAATCAATACAATAAAGCAACTGCTGTTAATAAAAAAAAGCTATGAATGTTCCGGAGTTCAGCATCGACAAATATTTGAACAGTAGATATTGATAGTATGTAGAGCACCTGCAGACTGGTTTGGAATGAACTGGACATGATGTCATCGTGGGGTCCAGCTTTAACGAGCACAGACAGGTGTATATAGAATACACCTGTATAAAGAAGTATAGGAAGCACGACTAGCATCCCAAGTCTGGCCAACAGGTGTCCCCATAACTCAAGCTAATCACAGCACACAAAACCACAAAAACATAAATTGTGTAAACAAACACGGCTATAACTCCAGCAAACTGTTCATGTAAACATTTGTCATAATCTTTGAAATAACTTTTGGTACTGCAAAAATCCCATGATGTTGAGTTACACAATGCATTGCCGAAACAAGTTAACAATGTATAAACAGCCAGGAATCTGTTAATGTTACTCAACATGGTGAATAATCAATCAAGGTGATAGTTACATTAGTTATATTGGGGCAAGGAAGAAGTCTCCAAAGATCCCTGGACACTAGAGTCCCAATGAGCAAATAATACCAAACAGATATGTACTTGATGCTGCAACACAAATTATGTTTGTTGATGAATTATTCCACTGAGCAATTTGCTTTATTGTTTGATGACAAAGCAATATTTAAAGGGTTAGGCATGACTTATATTCAGTCACAATATGACATGACAACTGTGTACAAGGCTTCAACAAACACGCAGGGACATATTTCAATAAATATCGATCCCGCTTGACCAAATAATCTAATGATTATCATTGAATGCTTAATAGCACAATATGATCGGTTGTTGGTTGTTGTTGACAAACGTTGTCACCTGAGAGCCGAGGTGAGGGACACGGACAGAACAGACAGCCAAATCCACCAGGTGGGGCTAAATGAACACCTGGTACACATAAACATACTCGTCTATTTTGCTGAGCAGAGAATTGTCGCCCATACATCTGATGAGAAAGAGTGGGAATGTAGGGATGATTCCCAACAGAGATTTCTGCTGTTAAAGGTGTATGCATCTATGGATATTTATTATCAATTGATTCATCAGCGGTGAAATCCTTTGTTATATACACTAACAGGTGATAGATTTGAAAATATGAAAGGGCAATGCATGGTTTAATTGTTAGTCACACCTTGTTTCAAATATGCAGCAGAATCAACGCCATATTTGAGAACCAGCAACATTATTATCTTGCCATCAAAACTTGTTTATATCTGGTGGCATCTTAAATTGAATTACTTGTACATGGTTGCAGCTTACCTACTGGTGGCCATTTTAAACTTGAGATATGACAACATGGCCACTGATATAGCCAGAAGTAGCAGAGCATCCATGAGAATGAAACGACTCTGAGTCAGAAGTGCATTATCTAAAATGAAACACGATTGGAAATAATTCATGAACAATTATACACATATTAAAAAAATCATGGTAGGTTGAAAACAGTATAAAAGCACAAAAGCATATTCTGCTTATTGCAGTAGTTCAGTTAGCAATACTTGTTTAGGTAAGTATGTTTTTACCTGTTAGAACCAAGATGGCACAAAGGGCTGATGACCAGCGAGAAATTCCAAGCTCAACAGCAATCTGATAGGAGACAGGCACTAATAAACTGCCACACAGAGCTGGCACCATGCGCAACTGCCACACTGGAACATCACTTGTGTAATCTGTCAATTGCAAGAACGTCATTTTGACATTGCTATAGATCTTATTAATACGAGATTTGCAAATAGTAATCTTTATCAACAAATATCAGTGTTTACACAGAATAATGCATCTAAAGGGAGCCAATAATTTACTAACTGCTTCCGATTTTGTCGAAGTTGAAGTCACCATTGAAGTCCGACAGATAACCTGCCAGACCAATAAGTAGTTTGCCAAGTGGTGGATGAACATCAAAGAAAAATGTTTTCTTGGCATACATTGCAGCAAACCTTCCATAGTGTACTTCATCAAATCTGCAAGCAGTACAAGACCAATGTCATGCATGTCAACCATTCAGATGAAAAGTAATGAGTGATACAACGGTGACAATATTTCCCCTGTAACACGCAAGTGAGGAATAACACCATTGGCAGTCTCACATTATCACAAAGATAAGTTAGATATGTGTGTGTAAGAAACTACAAGCAATATTTTCCCATGTTCCTGATACTTAATTAACAGTGTAACAAATTTTTAAAAATTTCATTGCATACTATCAGCAAGGAAATGTAATTTGTATATTCAGATAAATGTGTGATTAGGCAACATTGCAAAAAAAAAAGAAGTTACAATAAACTTACACAACAGCTTTGGGCCTATCAAGCTGCCAGAGTCTTGTGACCAAAGCTAAGATAAATAGCACCAATTGCATGAAATCAACTTCGATATTAAAAGAGAATGGATTTTTCCTGTTGTTGCATCCCGTGACTTCTGTTCTCAATGGCTCCCCTTCAGGTGCACCATCTCCCTAAACACAGGTACACATACTCATTTCAGTGCATTGGGTTGGTAGCTTCGAGTGGGAAAAATAAAAACACTATGCACAAGATAAAATTATCTCAGGGCTTCATAGGCAAATGTTAATCAAATATGAGGCGAATCTTCGGATAAGGTTACAAAATATGTTTCAGTAAATCAAATCAAAAGTAGTACTACCTGATCCCTGTCAGTGGGGATGTCTTCTTCGTCTGTGTTATTAACGACTTCTTTCTTTGCAGCCATTATGTTAGAACAATTTCGAGGAGGGCCTTCATAAAACTGATGTAAACATCGCTTCTGACATTTGTGAAAGCATGTTGCGTATTTCAACGAGTGAACAGGTGAAGCTGTCCCCGGTTCGCAGTCACGGGGTAGACTATTTCAGTTCGCACTAACAGACTAAGCACTCTGAAACGGTAATTCAATATGTTACCTCGGTGAAGTCTAGACCAACCGGTACAAATGCCAGTTGACGAAACCGGTTTCTACTCGACAGTTCGATATAGTATATAATGTCCACTATATTGGTTATCAAGACGAAATTTTCCTCGTTCTGTGTGTTTTCGTGCAGACGAATTATATTGTAAACTAGATCATCATAGTACTCTAGTATGATGCTGTCCAAAATGTGGCAGCTGTGACTGCACGTAATTAGTTGGTGTGATGCTGTGTAGTTTATTTATCCTGTTGTTTGAGTATTAGGCATCATCTGTGGACGATGTGCAGCATATGGCCGTCGTTTGTAATGTTCTAACTGTCAGAAAATCAACACTACACCAATTACATCACAAGTTCTACTGACTGTGCGTGTTTAGACCAGAATTTTGCAAAAGAACTTTTCTGCCTTTTCATCAATCATGATGAAATTTCAAACCCAGCATATGTTTGGATTTTAGTGCGTTTCCGAAACTATTGAGTTCCTTAATTATGGCAAAGTTCAACAATATTCTTCTTGATCGTCAATTGTAAGGAATGAGTTATTGAATAGCAATTACAAAGTTGTCACTGTTCTATGCGTGGAATGACATGCTGGGACTATAGTTTATTTTTTAACGATAAATATTTTGTTGAGCCGTCCAATACTAAAACGAACCGGTAAATAAGTGGGGGTAGGGGTAGGAAAGCTGTCGATCAATGTAATACGAATCAGCGAAAGCTCAAGAACTACGATTTATCACCTTTAACAGTTCATCCAATAGAGATATTTTTTTTATACCATTGATTATTGTAAAGAGCCATCAACATTAACCAGGTACAGGGTTAATAATATAATAATAATAATATTGCATTTATGCCGGACAAAGCCATATGGCAGGAAGTCCATATCATATTCACATCAAATACTGAAAAGGTAATTTCAGTATAAGAGACTAATAAGTAATGAGCATTAGCGAAACATATATAAGGCAATTCCAATGCTGTCTTATTCTATTTTTTTTGCAGATGGTTGACCCAAGCAGGGTTGATATAATGTTGCTGCTAGTCTTCCAATCAAGTTATAAAACGAAAATTATATAATTCCTGATAACAGCAGGACAACACTGGACATCAAATACTGTGCACAGAAAACGCTAGTACTTTAAAATTTGGATAAATTCAGGTACATTTTAAATATTTTATGATACGAGACATGTAGCTTCCTGATTGTACCATTCAAGCTGTTCCACCACAGATGTGCAGAGTACACAGGTACACAGGAGTACAGTAAGAACGAAAAAGAGTATTCTTCACATCTACATTACACATGTGGAATTAATGTAATAGTGAGTTGGCTTGTACATAGATTAGCCTACATTGCCTCATTGTGTCATTGTCATCAATAAGGTCATAAGATATGAAGTGACCTAGATATTTGATAGATGACGGGTGCATGATTTCAACGATTTATATCCGACGCTAGACGATCTAGTAGCTATTCCTTTTACTTGTGATTTCATACTTTTGGCAAAGCGAATGTCAGCTGCACGCAGATAATCAGACACAGTAATAACCGGGTAATTGGTAAGTTTAATATGTTGATGAAATGGAATATCTACTATTCAAAATTGATGTATATCGTCAAGCAACTTTCATCATATATCGTCAGAACATGGTTTGCTTTTCGTGCATGCGTGTAAAACCTTATGATGTTTATTCCAGGCGATAGACAATTTGACTTAACACCAGTTTTGTGGCCGCGGGCTGTGTTTGGATTGTTATCATTCCGTTTTGTTCTTCTTTCCCGATGTCCAATTTAACAATAGAAATACGTAAGTGTCACATTTCAGTTTGAAGGTAAACAATAGACTTCCTGTTTCTTTCCACCATTGAAAATGTTAAGATTACTAATCACTGACGTAAGTGCTCTATTATCGCCCGAGATAAATCATAAAGATTAACTGATTAAAGGTCTTGGATCTGACCGTCAGCGAGCCATGTACCTCATCAGCCTCAGGGCGTTTGATGTGACGTTTTCTACTGCAGGCGGTGCAGTAATCTGGGGCCCTCACTGGAATGACAGCACGTTTGCGCCGGTATGCAGATTGTTACTTGATGAAAACTACGTTAGGCTAGCTTCCCTGATTAGGCAAAGAAACTCCGCCTCTGAGAGCGCCGCGCTATTTACTACTTTCGATCTCTCACATCCGTGCCCTAAGGTGGCATCAGATCATCAAAACACCAGTGGCGAGTGCCTTGCCTATTCCCCGGCTATCTCTATAGTCTTAACTACGAAGTACATAGTTTGAATCGTTTGTATTATTATGCAAGTAACCATGTACATAAGAATATATTCAAACCTTCTACTACTGGTAGACTGCTACCAGGCCAGACCTAAAAAGAATGACATATTCAATACCCTCACATGCTCATTTAAGAATGTTTCCATGGACTTAAACACCACTGTTACTGTACTATTATGAAGTAAGTCTATACTAGCCGTAAAACGTCAAGAACAAACTGCTTGATAGCATACATAAGGAAATACTTTGAAATACAGATACTTTGTGTTATCAAAAGGTTGCCTCAATATTTGTATGCATGGCCCTATAACTGTATTATTTGACGTCTATTTGATGCTGCTGCAAGATGTTCTCCTGGTAGTGTGCGCCCTCTGCTGCATTGACGTTGCTAGGTAACTGCTTTACTGATGTAAGTGCACTTGTGGCAATGACTATGCTTTAATGCAGTGTACAATTTAGAATCTACATAGTCACTGATGGTGTAAATATCGTGTGCTGCTTTGATACCCCGGCAGTACGTTGTCCCTCTGGCGCGTCCATGTTCACATGTGCTCACACCCCAAAAGCTGCCCCCAACACTCATGCCTTCAAAGTGCGAGGCTCACTGGCTTAGCCCCTGTTGGAGATTTTCGATCATTCCCACCACCCTATCTATCGCCGAAGCCCACTTCTACAATAATGTTCTGTTTTTTACAACTCTTAGGAGAAACCTACATTACAGTAATTATGGTTTCTGGTATGTTCATGAAGATGAGAACAATCTGAAGGTTGAAGTGGTTTAACTTATTGTTTTTAAGGCAAAACTGGAGATGAAACGACCCATTGACACTTCCAGTCATTTGTGAATGGATATTGAAGATGTTATCTGAAGGACAGTATGTTGAGGACTCGTCAGGGGGCAAATGGAAGATTGGCCGGTTGTGTGGTCAGGGCACCTGCTGCGAAGTATACAGTGCCGTATCAACACAAGGCAATGAGGTAAAATCATTTTATTATTCCAGATGTCTTCTGGTTCTGCCACAGGATACATTCCCAGGTTGGTTCACAGAGATTCTTATTATAAAGTGGACCCAGGGAAATCTTGAGAACTCCTAAATTAATACAGGGGGACAATGATGTGGTCACTGCCTTTCCCAAAATCATCCCTAGTGCCACTTAAGTTTTGTTTATGAGCTTGTCAAGCCCCATATCCATGGATCATAAGTCAGTCAACCCAACCAAACTACCAATGGTAACATTTGTCACACTAAAGGTTACTTTATCAAGTTCAAATGCATTTCTGGCCTTCTCTCAGATCTCCTGTACCCGGAAGTTGAGCAAGCAGATGTGCATTGCTCAAATGCAGACCCCTATGGTCATGTTGATGCAATGAATGTGCTTGTGAAGAGTCAATCTGGTCAATACTGCTGTTGGTTTTGTGTAGCATGTTCAGAGATAAAATCTGATGCTATGTAAATCAGAAAGCTAACTGTATGACATTGACAGGAGTCCATTAATGGATATTTCTATTTGAAACATTACTCAATTATTATTCAGTATGAAGATATTCCTGTGGATATATATAATCAATTTTTAGGTCTATGATATTATGCTCATCGCTGTTTGGGAGCTGTCATGATGTGCTTCATATCAGTGTTAATCGTTTGATATTGGGCTGCAAAGTGATGTCTCATTATCTCATACGTTACAAAAATAGCCCGACTGGCTCAAACATTGCTATACAAGATAACAACGTTAGACGGCTTGTATTTTGTATTTTAAAAAACATTCCAATTGATGAATCATCCATATGTTAGCCAGTCATTTTCTAAATAACCATGTAAATTTTATATATATCGTATTCATGGTCCCTGATAGATTACCTCTCAATCATGACTAGATTGCTACTGAGAAAAGGTGCTAAGGAGCCAATGAAGACTGTAATCAGCGATGGGACGTCCTACTTTGTAGCCATAACGAAAAAAGTGATGGAACTATTAACGTTATGATTTCACTCATCGGGAATTATGTCATAATGTTCATTGCGCTTATGTTTGTCACAATGCGCAATAACAGGCCAAAAAAATCATGACCGAGACCAAAATTTATGTTGGTTATTTGCATTATTTTCAAACCTATGGAATCATGTATGCAAAATGTAATTGGATTGCAAATGACTAACATGACATCGTCTTATGTACATTACCAACATCAGGACCAATAACAGGTCATACCCTCTTGTACATGACCAACGTGGGGTAATTCCCTTCTGTAAATGACAAATAATTGGTGACCCCCTAGTGTACTATACCGCATGATCAGCATTCACGAGAGAACATAACTCAAATTAGGTCATTCCCTCATAAATATGTCTGCGGTAGTTTTTAACTCACTATGAGTGATGGACTTGGTCCGAGTTGGCGTTAACGCATAAGTACAGTGCCTAATTACCTCCATTCATCATGACCGCCATATGATCCTGTGTGTATGTAACAAGTCATGTTAAACATGGATGCTTCATTTCGTTTGTTATCCCTTGACTTTAAGCAGTTCCATCATGGGTATTTGCTTATGTGATATACTTTACAGTTGGTCTGTTTGTCTTAATGAATGTTGTCGTATATCTTCCTGACCTTTACCCTCTTCCTGACCTTTCCCACTTTCTATCAAACCTTCTGTTGTGATCACAGCCTGCTAGACCAGGGAAATGCAGCGCAGCATAAATGCGTAGTTAAATGGCTCTTATCTTTTCATAAGTCATAGGGTCACTCTTATGGCATAAACAAGGTCTATGATAAGGCAGACACGCACGTACATTAATAACGAGTTCGCCTTAGTTGGGGCTACTACTCGAGCCGTGACCGCGTGATTTGATGATTTGAGGTCAGGCGGTGGGATTCATTACTGGTTTCTTATCACGGTAATATCGCCCACCCCGTCTCGGCTTCATTAGTGATGTGGCCAACGGGTACTTGTGCGGTAGATATGATCTTCCGTTTCCTCTCAATCTGAAAACAACCCCGCTTTCCTTTTCCCAAATGCCAACATGTCTCCGCGGCTGTAAACTACGATGCGGCCTCCTTGAGGTCAATTACACGTGACATGTCCGGCGCTATCTCTTATTCTCGCTTTCATTTTCAATTATGTGTCGAAAATGGTTGCATATGAATAACGAATGACCATTTTTTGTGCATTGCCGATGTGGTCTTCATTCAAATGTAGATGATCTTGCATTCAACCTACCGTGTATTTATACATTTAGGTTCTTTTTTTACCATTTAAGCACTTATGAATGCTATATACTGCAGTGCACGATATTACATACCCAAGTGTGGTTGTGAGGGAAATTGGAATGAGTTGGAAAAGAGGGAATATTTAAGGGCCGGTATAGTGTGGACCCTCTTTACCTTCCACTCTTTCTCATCTAACTTCTCTTCCTTTATATCTCATTCTTTCGCTCTACCTTTAACTTCCTCTTCTTACATCCCCACCCTCCCATATCTCAACCGCCCCTACCTCCCCCTCCCGGCGCTTGTCTCAGTGACCAGCTGATCTCACGTGGTATGTTGTTGATCCATTCGTCCGTCTGGACATACCGGCCTGGAAATGTGGGGCTTTGATAAAAGCTTCAAGATGAATTGAATGTCACACTCGGTAATGCGTATGTTCATTTCAAAGGCCAATACTTTTGATTCACAGCACTTGTCCGCTGCAGACTCTTGTTCCCCCACAACAAAACTACTCCCTTTCCACGCAACCCCAGCTTTACATTTGTGACATTTCGCTGATGCAGGGACCATAATGAAATGCATTTTGAATGCAAGAATATTTGACACTGGGTCTATGTAAAACAACACGTGTCCGTATCCCATTCCCGAAGGCGTTTGTCTATGAATATTGGATGTTATTTCGGTAAAACCCGGGTCAGAACTGCTTAACTCAGCACTTCTTACATCACCCAGGTGCATGTCCACATGGCCTGTGATGAATGCTCCAATTACCTACTGCTCCCTGTACTTCTCAAGCTGGTCCGCTAAGCCATTTGGCGCGAAGAGATGCATCCTAATTAGGAGATTGATCATAGCTGTTTTTATCTTGTGTTTTACTTTGGCCTATGTGAGCTTAGTCATGCGACCAAAAAGCACGTAGTGTTCGTGCATGCCAACATGCATCGGTCGCTGCTTTAATTCCTGGATGTAGTTTGTATTATTGCTGCAATCTGATCAATAGGATTGTTCCTTCATCAGTCACATATTACCGGACCCTGTACCTATGTATGCATGCATATTGCACATAGAGGGCGCCCTATGGCGATTATGGCTTGCCGTGGTGCAGGAAGTCGTCTGCGAATAAGTATCATACTCCATTACCCTATCTCATGCACAGCAGCGGTCTATACATTGATACTATGTACATAAAATCAATTCCTTATATTCCATTAGCTGTGTCTTTATCTTGCCTCGTCTTCTACACAATAACGAGGTACATCATTCCTTATGAACACAGCCCCACTGTACACTGTAGTTCTCAGCGCTTTGTCATCCCACCCCGCTTTCAATCCCACGACTCGTACATTTCCCTCTTGTAATATGCAACAAGCAAACACCCATAGCTGAATACAAAGCTCAGTCCACAACTCCAATCACCAGTCCAAACACCAAGCCATCTATTTATAAACCGTTACAATTCTAACGTACCGTCAGCAACTCTATTATGGTTGTTCGAACATTTACCTATATAAGCTGGCAATTACACAGATACAAGCTGTATGTTAGCCGTCATTATTTTGTGGGCGTCAACTGCCATGCAATGACGAGTCAAGACCTCGGACATATTAGGCGATAATACTGAGAGCAGCTAAATACGCTGAACAAATATCTGAATTCACGACACGAACTGGACCTCATGTGTGAACACACAAAAAACAAGCATCTACGCATATGTTATGACAATGAGATTCACATTGGCTGAACACATTAACAGTGTGGGGTCTGGTTTCGCGTCGTAGCGACAATACATGCTTCACTGGATCCGTGCCATGTTACTCTACATCACCTCATGACGGCTTCTACGCCGTAACAAAGCGGACGCACGAAATTCGAAGCTAATATCTCGAAACACGATGCCATTCCCTGGAACTTTAATTGACGATTTGACTAGCTGATGCAACGCCTCGTAACTCGAAAACATCAAAGTGTGGAATGAAATTCGGGATTCGCGCGCCCGAGTGAAATCGACCATCTTCGAGTTGCAAACAATTTGTGCCTAACACTTCATCGTGAGCGAACGCCTTGGGGCTTGGCGGAAGCAGATGCCTCAGGCAATGGATGGTCCTAGGTTTTGCGTCCACAGGTTTCGTTTCTCGGCTGCGTGTGCTGATATATGGCCTGGCTTTTTCGCTTGTCCCAGGAAGCTGATTCCTGCGCTTATGACTTTTGCATTCATCTGATGGCATTTTATTTGGTGTACGACCACGCGTCCGTCTATGGGCAGGCCTCAGCTCCTTGGCATCGGGAGGATAAATTCATGTCGTCACTATAACACTAAAAGCAAGGTTGAAAACACTCCCTCTGCTCTTGTGCACGTTCAGCTACTGCGTATCACGTGCTAATGCTACACGACCATATATGGCTGTCTGTTGCTTGTGGTATGCAAACATTTCTCGTGTTTCAAGTCTTTTTGCGGTGCCTTCATTTTTATCCCGGCATTTTCTATTTGTTGTTTTGGAATGAAGTGAGCGTAATTGTCATCTTCATCCTCATCAGTGTCAAGGTCATATTGGTCGCGTTCTTGACTCATAAGCAGACGATCTTGGGCATCTGGGAAATGGAATGTTTGGTGGATGAGGTGGTCAATTTCCGCCTTTGGATGACTTCCGCTTCGGTTTTCCACCAAGTTCTTCTTCTCGTCCCATGCTGCATCTTCCTTCACCATCGATGGGTTGCAGTATGAGTCCGGACTCGCTTCCGCTGTTTGACACAGCCTAGCGGAGTCCGAGTCGTCCATCGAGCACTGTGACATGACGTCGGGGTCGCTGGTCGGAGCGGCCGTCTCGTTCGGCGTTACTGCAGCTGCGTTTATCGTCATTGAAGTGACATTTGGGCTCTCCGACCCTCCACATCCGTCCATATCCGTCCAGGATTCTCTCGGTTCACTGCTGGCGTGTTTCTCACATTCTGAGGGGCAGATCGAATGCTTTTGTTGCATTTTCTTCTTAATAAGGTTCGCTTTGAAGACTTTCTCTCGGATGTTGAATTTAAACCAACATACAAGAAAACCCAGAAAAAACCCCACTGTTATCACCATGGGTACCATCACTCCAAAGACAAACATGTGACGTATCATGGTGATGCCGCGCTGGGTTGACTTGGCGAGTGGAAATGGTGTCTCTCGAGAGAGGCGGAATGAGAGGTTGTTAAGGATAGCGGGAGGATGATAAAGCTGTGTGTTCTATCATCGCCTGGTGTTGTCGCACCTGTAATCAAGCCCAGGTGAGATACGGTAAGTGAAGGTTTATCATCTCTTGAACCCAGATAAGCGAGCAATGATGCATACTTACCAGTCAGGCGATTGCTGGGGCAAGTGGCAACGTCGAGTGAAGATGCTCTTTCCTGAAAGAAGCCCCCTTCAACTGGGCTACAGACTGTGCTGTGTTCGCCCAAGGTCATTCAGTAGACCGCGGGGTATATATAATGGTTAACGTATATCAAATCCTGATACGAAGGTATCTGCATTAGGGTTTGCCAATATAAAGAGATCGACTGTTCTTACGCTGGTAGGGTTTATCATAATGCAAAGGCCCACCTTAATCATTGAGGATTGCATCTCAGATCTAACCTTAATTGCTGGTAGTATCATGACCTATGGAATCTAGATTAGCGTGCTATAAATCCTGGGTAGGCTACTCACATTTAATCGAGCCGGACTATGATTAATGCGTTTAGGATGGCGCTATATCTCAACTGATTGCCAGCAATTGGGGATATTATTATACGAGCAATTTGGCATCTTATTTTAGAATGTTAAAATTAGCTTACACCTATTTGGGCCTCGCGACACTAGCCAGGAAGGAAATGGACAACCAGAGCATCTCGCACGTTGTGTCCGCCGCATGGCGCTCAAGGCGACTCGCCGATAACGTCTCCATCGTACATCTGTGCCAGTTGACTAATCGCACGTCGGCCCAGAGGTCTGCGGAAGACGGGAATGATATGACTCGCGGGGGAGCTTCATCTGCGGCCCGTGTGAAGCCGGCTTACGGAAGCGTCACACGCTATGCTCTAGGCATAGGTCGCACCGGGACTACCAATGCAACCCTACCCGCACAACTACCCAACTGCATATTACATAAACCCGCAATGTAGGCTTGCAGGTTTGTTTGTTTTTTTTAATCAAAAGACCAAAGAGAGTTAGGAGGTGCAGCTGATCCCATTGAGTCATCATGCTTACATTTCCCCATGCTGTAATTGTGTCGAGTTTATGTCCGGTGTGACTTGCAATCTGACATAGCTCTCCATGGTTACAGACCTCCCATAGTGATGAATGTGGTAGCCTGTACATGCCTTCTTCTTACGAATATCGCAGTTTACACTTACTTCTCAACCAACAGCCCGTATCGGCACGCGCGATGTGGGATACAGCATTTTACAACGATCGCACATATTTTGTCCTATGCTTAGCTCTTCAGTTCGTGGTGACGCATTAATAATGTGGATTTTAGTGGGTGGGTCGCCTGTGCTTCTCTTTGATATGTAAAGTGGGTAATTTCAAAGTGCCTAGATAGAGGAAATCTACCTGTGCTGACGTAATGAGGTTACAACCACTTGGTATCGGAATTTATCTGGGATTGTGTGATGATAAACACATACATAACACACTTCAAGGCTCAAATTGAAGTTTCTCTCTCTCTTTCTCCCACCTCACCCCCCCCCCCTCACAGCGGTTTATACTAATGCTTTCATTTATTCCTTTGGACAGCTCTGTGTTGAGTTAGTCTACCTGAGGATTGGCTCGCCAGGTGTCCCAGTCTGTCCTTCTTCAACAATACAGTTATACAGAGAGGACAGGGCTGGGGCATATAAATAAGTCGGAATATTGATGCCGATACCTATTACACCCCCTCCCCCACTCCACACCTTTACCCTCCTTCTGAGCGGTGGGGTTGGGGGTAGGGTGAGGACGGAGCCGAGTACGGAGGTTTGGGGGCTTTGCTAGGCGGGTGTGTCCTAACGTGCTGAGCATATTGGCATTTTTTGAATGAGAATATGAAAAATGATCATTCTGACTGGGATGATTTGCTAGCGCAAATTTTTCGTCTGAACTCAGTCATGAGGCTCTGTAATAGTGGATAGCATCGTGTGAATTATTTATAGTCTCTTGTCATGCCAGGTAAAACAAAGTACAGAGGCACCTATATTTGGTGGCATGAATGGGTATTGAGCCGTGGTGACGCGGAGATCAATAGTAGCGCTCACCCTCGGCACGTGTCACTACGACTACTCCCAGTTAGCGTTGCGGATGCAGGAGAACCCGCTTATTAAATCGGCTGAAATTTCACTGATCTCAAAGGTCACGATTTCACTTATCGACATCTAGTGGAGAAGATGTCAGCGAATTTTACCCCCAAAATCGAGCGATGTGTTTTCCCCAATATGAATAATGTTTGTTGGCATTATTAGACTTTGAGAAATCGAAGGAGGTCAAGCCGTTCATCGTGTCTCGATCATATTGCATAAACCCACAGAAAAAAACCCACAGGCACCTGCGCGAATCCGCATCTTTGGATCCTTGCTTTCGTTAAAATCGACATGAGCGCTTGTATAGAAAGTGATCGGTTTGCTTACCTGTTTGGCTGAGATCGGTTGGCTTTGATTGGTATGTGGGATTTGTACGTGCAGGTATCACTGTCAATCACTCGTTACAAACTCAAGTGCCAGGTGTAGCAGCACACATCCACCGCCATGCTTGTCCCTCTTGCTCTCATTGCCATATATGTATGTATACCGCAAGCTTTAAGTTAATTGCAGCGGGAGTTTTCTGGTAATGTTTATCTGTTCGGTCGAGTCGTGGCAGCGTTGAAGAGGAGAAACTGCCGAGCGGGTTGTGTGTGCGTAATAGGACACAGAGCAACTAGCTATGTCTCTCTCTCTCCGTTAACTGGCCCACGGTGAGATAGTCAGCTGGCGTGGAGGCTCCGTCTAAAGCTGGCCATGTATAAATATGATAAGAGACGCGCTCGAGTGGTCTGCGTGCTTGTCGTCTGCTTATGGAGCCAGTTCTGGCTTCGTTTTACTGGCGTTCCATATAAAGTAGTGAAGCACTTCGTCAGTTTGGCCGGAAATAGGCGACTTTCTCAGTCCTGAATAATACTCAAATTAAATGAAATGTACTTAGTTCAGTAGTTAACTGCACGACTATGTGGTTAAAACTATGAGGGTACGCTTGAGTAACGTGTGTCTTTGTACTATCCGTCGTCTCAGCTGTATGTCTGTTGAATCTACCTTTCGTTGTCACGTGGCGTGATCTGTCTCGTGGGATCCAAGTAGCGTGATCTGTCACATGGGATCCAGATATGTTTTTGTAAGCTCCTATTCATCGCCACTCACAAGGAGTGAATACGGTTCATCCGCGTGAGACGTCCGCCCTGCGTCGTCGCAATAACAACCGACAAAACCTGCAGCAGCGGCAGCACCAGCGACATCCGATCTTTCAACCATGTCCCGCCACGGTGTGAGGGATGTGGGTGGGTGCGGGGTTGGGCAGGTTTGCGGGCTCGGTTGTTATGGTTAAGGTGGAATGGGGGTTGAAGGGTAATAGCATTTAGACACGGAATAACTCACTCATCATAATCTCTTCTACAAACAAGTTATACTATGTCATACTTCCATCAATAATCGTTTAGCAAGCCAGACAGCCGCAATCAGCCTAATGCAGCCTCATGCTAACTGACGCCTTTTGTACCAATGAGCTTTATGAGTTATTCATAGGCACACAACGAGGCATCTATCCACTGAGTCTTCTACTGGCTAGTTGACTAGAAATATATATATATATATATATATATATATATATATATATATATATATATATATATATATATATATATATATATATATATATATATATATATATATATATATTCGCATATATATGCATATATATAGATATATATGAAATTATGTAAATGTTTCGATGTTGTTTATATATATAAGTATATAAGTAAGTGTATGTGTAGTCGCCTTTAGTATAAAAGTAATTACATTATCTATTCCTCAAACAAGTCATTAAATTCCCAACGGGGGTCATTGGATATTAACTTATGTAGACATTATTCATTGACCGCTTCCTTGTTATCTTGACGTCTGCTACGAACCCATCCTGTCTTTTGGTTCTCACGCAAGATTTCCCGCCACTTCATTTTGGATGCCCTGTTCATTGTAGTACAGGTGTGACTGAGATACGCATTGGTGGTTTAGCTTAATTGAAGGCAAATTGAAAAGAAATTGAACCAGCTTTTATGTGGTGTCCCGCCTGGTAAATGTTATTCATCAGGTTTGAATGGCGGTTGCGTGGCCACGTGACTTGCGGTGCTCGTTGATTGACGTCGATGAGGCTTTTCAACGGGACATACTGCCTCCTAAGCCCCAGCGTTATTTCACAGTTGACGCTCTGGAGGCAGACTTGTGGACATCCATTAAACCTTACACGGCCGAGGTGGGGTATCATGGTAGGGGGGGTGATCGCCAATCTGATCGGGTTACCCCTGGTTATCGATGACCTTATCAGCATGGTAGTCCATCCCACCCAGGCAATTCATTATCAGCATGGTAGTCCATCCCACCCAGGCAATTCATTATCAGCATGGTAGTCCATCCCACCCAGGCAATTCATTATCAGCATGGTAGTCCATCCCACCCAGGCAATTCATTATCAGCATGGTAGTCCATCCCACCCAGGCAATTCATTATCAGCATGGTAGTCCATCCCACCCAGGCAATTCATTATCAGCATGGTAGTCCATCCCACCCAGGCAATTCATTATCAGCATGGTAGTCCATCCCACCCAGGCAATTCATTCATTATAATAGATTGGTATGTCCGAAGAATATCGCGATTTAATTGACTGATTGTCAGTGGTTTATCAGTGTATCAGTGGCATATCAGTGTATGTTCATTGATCATTTGTCATCTTCAGAACTTCATCTACGACCCTGTGTTATATATTGGGTGACATACATTTACGACCCTGTGTTATATATTGGGTGACATACATCTATGACCCTGTGTTATATATTGGGTGACATACATCTACGACCCTGTGTTATATATTGGGTGACATAAATTTACGACCCTGTGTTATATATTGGGTGACATACATTTACGACCCTGTGTTATATATTGGGTGTAACATACATCTACGACCCTGTGTTATATATTGGGTGACATACATCTACGACCCTGTGTTATATATTGGGTGACATACATCTACGACCCTGTGTTATATATATAGTGGGTGACATACATCTACGACCCTGTGTTATATATTGGGTGACTTACTTCACTGAACATTGACACCATTCATTATCCTCTATGATATCAGTTATTTGATTTAATGGAATTTTCGAATAGTATGTTAAATGTAAGCGTCAGGTGTCTGGTAACTTTTTTGTTTAATGAAATGTCAGGCTGCCTTTAAAATCTACAAGAATGGAGTCAACTTCGAGCTGGCCCATGACTGCGAGGCTATGCTTCTTAAACTGGTGTCTCACAGCTATGGACCGTGTCCTCAAATAGGTAAGAAGACACCTGAACTAATCATCGGCTTGGCAACCTGCCAATAATTACATGTCCCATTTGGCAAATCGTTGTTGTTCAAATACCTTTTGACTATTTCCAGTTGGTATTGGTCTGCCATTTTATTTACTGTGTTATATATAATTGACGTTTTCTGTTATGATTCATTATGAATATTGTGTGGTTACTGGGTGAGTGTTGGTCTGTTTGTTTGTAGTGGAGAACTTAGACGATTTTGACCACGGGGCCCACGCGTGTTTACTGCAAGAAATTCTGGGTTTCAACCTTCGTGAGATGATTGCCAGCAATTACAACCAGTCGCTGTCCCTTCATGTGGTGTTAAAGCTCACACGGGACATCCTCCAGTGAGCTGCTTCATTTCTCATCTTAATATGAACCACATCCCATGTGGTTCAACCATGCTCCAACCCAACAGTTCATTCACATCAGGCTACCGCCTAATTATATTACTATATTGATGGCAGTACTTTTGCCTTTCTTGAATTCAATTGACTAATTTTTTGCTAACATTAAGTACATGACTTGTCATTCGGAGATACGCTTTCTCCTTATATAATTATCACTGGGGTACTACATTTGGTTGTGGGTTAATGAGAGCAACTCGTTTTCACACACGGCACTCTGTGTCCGCCTTACTGGCGCTTTGTTTAGCGGCCTCAATGCTCTCCACAAGCTGGGATTCATCCACGGCGACCTGAAGCTGACCAATCTGCTCTGGGGTGGTCGCGTAGGCTCGCTCACCATTATAGATTTCAGTCTGAGTTGCCACGTGGGGGACGAGGTAGGTGGTCATAATGTCAGTAAGGACGTTATGATTTAGTATTATCTGCAGACTTAACTTCCCCAAAGAAGTTCATGTATGTTTAAAGGTGAAGCAGATAAATCACAGATTTGGATAACTTGTACAGATGATTCATATGGGGCTACTAGAGATGGTGTACTGATGTTTCAGAATATTGGCAAGCTTCAGAGTCAGGGCTACAGGGCCCCTGAGGTGGACCTCTGGAACAAGTTGGTGGTGGACGTACCTCCTCCAGCTGACTGTGATGACAACACAGCATCTGTCATTCCCGTCTCGTCATACCCTGCCTCACACAGCCTCGGGGACATCCTGTTGAATAGTGCCATGGAGGGGAGCAAGGTGTCGAGACCCCGGCGTAGTGCAGATGTCTGGAGTGTGGGCTGCATTCTCGTGGAGATGCTGACTGGCAAGAAGATGTTCACGTCAGAAAACATCAAGAAATTGGAGAGGAAAAAGGAGAAGGTCAGTTAAGGTCAACATCAATTGAATTGACCTTGTTGAAATGCAGCTGTCTATTGTTGGTGGTGAATATCAGTGCAATATAAGTGTTTTATTTAACCTATATATTGATAAAGTGACAAATAAGTCAGTCATTTGCAGTATATATTCCGTCAGTAAGTGACAAATGAACCATAATATTGTTCAAATGTTACATCAGTTATTAGGAATGGACTTTTGACTTAAAAAATGTCACTTTTCAGAATATATGAGGTAATTACTCTTACCTGTGTGTGTGCTATATTTGGTACAGGATGAGTTATTTGGGGAGGACCTTCTGAAGTGGCAGTTAAACACATCGCTCAACTCGTGGACTACAAGCAACACGTTAGATGTAGTGCTTCCCATGACTGACCTCATACTCAAGTGAGTCGGACGTGCATTACAATGGTGTGGAAGTCTGTGTGTGTGTGTGTTTTATGTGTGTTTTTGTTTTAGTGACTGTGTCTGTGTTTGATTGACTATTTGTGTTTTAGTACCTGTGTTTTTGTGTTTTATGTTTGGTAACTTTGTTTTTGTGGATTTGTGTTGAAATACCTAAATGTTTCAGAGTGTTTGTATTTAATTAAGTGACTCTGTGTTTGTGTCTGTGTGGTTGTGTAAAAATGCCCATGTGTTGTATTCAACTATTTTTGTTTTTGTGTTCAAATGACTGTTTTGCATTTGAGTGTCTGTGTATTTTAGTTTGAGTGACTTTGATTGTGTTTAAGTTACTGTGTTTTAGTGTTTGTGTTTAAAATACCCATGAGTGTGGTTGATCATCGCTGTATTGGTGTTTTAGTGACTGTGTTTGCATTTAAATACCTGTTTTTTTTGTTAGAATATACAAGTGTTTTAATTGGATTATCTGTGCGTTTTAGATTATCTGGGTGTTTTTGATCATCTGTGTGGTATAGATTATTTGTGTGTTTTAGATTATTTGTGTGGTTAAGATTATCTGTGTGGTTTAGATCATCTGTGTGGTTTAGATTATCTGGTGTGTTAGATTATCTGTGTGTGGTTTAGATCATCTGTGTGGTTTAGATTATTTGTGTGGTTTAGATTATTTGTGTGGTAAGATTATGTGTGTTTTAGATATTTGTGTGTTTAGATTATCTGGTGTGTTTTAGATTATGTGTGTGGTTTAGATCATCTGTGTGGTTTAGATTATTTGTGTGTTTTAGATTATTTGTGTGGTTTAGATTATCTGTGTGGTTTAGATCATCTGTGTGGTATAGATTATTTGTGTGTTTTAGATTATTTGTGTGGTTTAGATTATCTGTGTGGTATAGATTATTTGTGATGGTATAGATTATCTGTGTGGTTTTTGATCATCTGTGTGGTTTAGATTATTTGTGTGGTTTAGATTATTTGTGTGGTTTAGATTATCTGTGTGGTTTAGATCATCTGTGTGGTATAGATTATTTGTGTGGTATAGATTATCTGTGTGGTTTAGATCATCTGTGTGGTTTAGATTATTTGTGTGGTTTAGATTATTTGTATGGTATAGATTATCTGTGTGGTTTAGATCATCTGTGTGGTATAGATTATTTGTGTGGTTTAGATTATGTGTGTGGTTTAGATCATCTGTGTGGTTTAGATTATTTGTGTGTTTTAGATTATTTGTGTGGTTTAGATTATCTGTGTGGTTTAGATCATCTGTGTGGTATAGATTATTTGTGTGGTATAGATTAGATTATTTGTGTGGTTTAGATTATCTGTGTGGTTTAGATCATCTGTGTGGTATAGATTATTTGTGTGGTTTAGATTATCTGTGTGGTTTAGATTATCTGTGTGGTTTAGATTATCTGTGTGGTTTAGATTATTTGTGTGGTTTAGATTATTGTGTGTTTAAGATTATGTGTGTGTGAGATTATTTGTGTGTGAGATTATTTGGGTGTTTTAGATTATCTGGGTGTTTTAGATTATCTGGTGTTTTTGATCATCTGTGTGTATAGATTATTTGTGTGTTTTAGATTATCTGTGTTTAAGATTATGTGTTTGAGATTATTTGTGTTTGAGATTATCTGGGTGTTTAAGATTATCTGGGTGTTTTTGATCATCTGTGTGGTATAGATTATTTGTGTGGTTTAGATTATCTGTGGTTTAGATTATGTGTGGTTTAGATCATCTGTGTGGTTTAGATTATTTGTGTGGTTTTAGATTATCTGTGTGTGTTTAGATTATCTGTGTGTGGTTTAGATTATCTGTGTGGTATAGATTATGTGTGGTTTAGATTATCTGTGTGGTTTAGATTATCTGTGTTTGAGATTATTATTTGTGTGGTTTAGATTATCTGTGTGGTTTTTAGATTATAGATCATCTGTGTGGTTTGATTATCTGTGTGGTTTAGATTATTTGTGTGGTTTAGATTATTTGTGTGGTTTAGATTATCTGTGTGGTTTAGATTATCTGTGTGGTTTAGATTATTTGTGTGTTTTAGATTATCTGTGTTTAAGATTATGTGTTTGAGATTATTTATGTGTTTGAGATTATCTGGGTGTTTTAGATTATCTGGGTGTTTTTGATCATCTGTGTGGTATAGATTATTTGTGTGGTTTAGATTATTTGTGTGGTTTAGATTATCTGTGTGGTTTAGATTATCTGTGTGGTTTAGATCATCTGTGTGGTATAGATTATTTGTGTGGTTTAGATTATTTGTGTGGTTTAGATTATTTGTGTGGTATAGATTATCTGTGTGGTTTAGATTATTTGTGTGGTTTAGATTATTTGTGTGGTATAGATTATTTGTGTGGTATAGATCATTTGTGTGGTTTAGATTATTTGTGTGGTATAGATTATCTGTGTGGTTTAGATTATTTATGTGGTATAGATTATTTGTGTGGTATAGATTATCTGTGTGGTTTAGATTATTTGTGTGGTTTAGATTATCTGTATCTTAGATTACATGTGTGTCTATGCATGATTTCCATCTACCTGTCAGTGTGTGTTGTTCATCAGGTGCCTTACATTGGATGCAGATGCACGCATCTCACCAGAAGCAGCCCTCCAGCATCCAGTCTTCTCCATCATCACTGGTAAACCTCACTTAGCACTCTCAGGTGGTTGTATTGCCTCCCATATGCCTACAATGGCCAGTAAAGAACAATTACTGTTTACACATCCTGTCATTGGCATACATATAATGAAGGTGACCTTGCCAGTACTTGGGCCAGACTTCTATCACTCTATTATCATACACACTTAATTCATTTTCATAGAAAGGCACATAATACTAGAGGTGAGAGAACCTCCTATTTTCTAGGTCAACATGAAAAACCTGTGTCTCTTACAGCTATGGGATAGGCAAAATTTAATGCAGCATTATCTAGCATTCCTAAAAGATGAACAATTTTCACCATGGTTTTGTTGCATACCTTGTCAATAAAACCCTGTGGTTGAGACTATCAAGCTAACTAGTAAGACAGGAGGATCTCTCTCTCTCTCTCTCTCTCTCTCTCTCTCTCTCTCTTTTTTTATACAATAATGACAGTGACCCTTTGAGTAATCTCTGTGCCTGTTTGTTCAATAATCAACAGTTGATTGTTTGTATTTGTTACACTGAATTGATTAGCATGCAAGCTATGTATCCACAAAGATATATCACTGTATTTGTGTGAGGTTAATTAACATTATGATGTCCATACAGTACCAAGTCACATGGACATGATGATCCTCACGAGTCCCGTCCTCCGAATCACCAACATGGCCGAGTCATGTGACCTACAAGACGACCATTCCATCCAAGGTGAATTTAGTATTCTTTCCATGTGTATATATATATATATATATATATATATATATATATATATATATATATATAATATATATGTTCTTTGTTAAAGATAATTTGTGTGATACATGGTTGAATGCTCGTGTATTCTGGTATGAAGCTCTGAAGACCAGTTGTTGATGTTTTATGAAGAGTGATACTTCATGTTGACTTACATCAAGTGTTCCTGATTGGTGCGCTCCAATGACTGAGTGTAGCTCTACGAGAAGACATTCTGTCCGGGTGTGAACCGCATGTTACAGTTGTGGACTGTGTAATCCCTGTTAGTGGGCCTGGGCGAGGCAAGGTAAATATGCCATTATGATCACCTCATTGTCTCTCTACCAGATATGGCTTTTTGAATGCCCTGTTATCACTGCTAAATTGTCAAAACAGATTTTTGTCACTCTAAACTAAATCCTGATATACTTTTTGCTGTAGTTAACTGCAGTATCCTCCTACCCCGATGTACCATTCAAGATTTAAGTTGCATCTCATCTCCATTTTATCTCATATACAATTTCCGTGTTCATACTATTAGACGCGCACTATGCAAGAGCAAAGTAAAACGCACATCTATTAAATTTTTCCGGTGTCAGGCGCATCCACAAAAATGAATATAAATCCTCAGGTCATAGAATGTTGCCGCACGGTTTGTTGCTGAGTGGCGCTCTCACCAACCAAGTTAAATAGGCTTTGTTGAATTTGTCATTGGTATGGTGACACATGCGAACCAACCAACACAAACATGGAAGTGAGCTCATTGGAAAATTAATAGCAGACAGAGCAACGCGGGACGTATGACAGGCTGGCCAGCCAGACAGGCAGGCTTAGAAAGCAAGTTTTGTGTCTTTTAGGGACTGCCCATCTAATAGAATGAACACGGTGTACCCTGATGAGACCAGTAATTCCATTGTGAGGTATGTGGTGGATAAGTCCCATATCGGGTGTGATTTACAGGTGTATGTTGAGTTTGAACTATTGGCCCAAGCAGTGGAAACATGGCATTCGTGGTGTCATCGAACATTCAATGGACATTCCATTATCCTCAACTACTTCCCACTCGATGCCTGGAAGAAACAAAATCTATTCTGAGAGTTAAAACACATGACTGCCTTCAGTTAGTGCATATGATATTTATAATTGACATTCCGGAGACATCAGGGTATGGTGCCAAGTAGAAAAATTCCCTTCCAGACTGGAGTGCACGTGACTCGAGGCTCCTGTGAGTGCTGCATCAAGGCTAAATGGGGTCAATATATTTAGCTGTGGTGTCATTGTCTCAGGGCAAGTAGTTGATTTGTGTATTTTGTTGTTGTTTGATTTTGTTCAGTATTACCTATGTTAATGTAGGATTCTATTGCTAGCCCCATGTGTTCACATTATATTATAGCTACAACATGCCAGGTGTCAAATGTATTTGTTGATTGACCAAAAACACTCTACTAAGCATAATTGAGTAACGGCCGTGATTTGTGTTAAAAGTTTGTTTTATGTCATATTTGACATGATGGTTAATGTGAATGCAATAGGATTTAGCTTCATCCGCATTGATGCTTCTACATAATTTATGGTCAAGCATTAAAGAGTGAAATCAATCTCTATCTTCATATTTATTGACTTGTTTAAGTAGGATGCGAGGATGAAATAGGATGTTATAATGTAATCTGGCAACTGATTAATATTTGCCACTGACTGGAAACTGGTCAGAGATCTTGATAATTTGCTACAGAAGGATGATCATTTGAGGTGCACTAATTATTGCTACTTCCGATTCAGTATAACAATGGGTATGTGAGGGCATCGATGGTCAGTAGACAATGCCTACCTATCCCATATGGTTTAAACTAAGTGCTCATGAGTTCATTATTAATGAAACAACTATGGCTTACTTATTTCCAGGTAAGGAACTAGAAACAATTGACCAACACATTTTATTACAAAACATTAACAGGAAATGATAATGTGCAAGAGGAATCTTATGATCCCGGTGATGTTTATGACATATATAAATATCACAGAAGTTCTGTCTTAGACGGACCATCTGAGCAACATGTTGATCCGTATGAATGTGTCATGTGTTGATCTTGTTGATCTTGAATCACTGTTGTCCTGTTTGATCCTTATGAAGGACTACTGGTATCCGGTCATGATCCTTATGAAGGACTACTGGTGTCCAGCCTTGATCCTTATGAAGGACTACTGGTATCTGGTCTTGATCCTTATGTAGGACTACTGGTATCCAGCCTTGATCCTTATGAAGGACTACTGGTATCCGGAGCTTGATCCTTATGAAGGACTACTGGTATCTGATTGATCCTTATGAAGGACTGCTGGTATCCGGTGCTTGATCCTTATGAAGGACTACTGGTATCCGGAGCTTGATCCTTATGAAGGACTACTGGTATCTGGTCTTGATCCTTATGAAGGACTACTGGTATCCGGTCTTGATCCTTATGAAGGACTACTGGTATCTGGTCTTGATCCTTATGTAGGACTACTGGTATCTGGTCTTGATCCTTATGAAGGACTACTGGTATCCGGAGCTTGATCCTTATGAAGGACTGCTGGTATCCGGTCTTGATCCTTATGAAGGACTGCTGGTATCCGGTCTTGATCCTTATGAAGGACTACTGGTATCTGGTCTTGATCTGGAAGGACTACTGGTATCCGGAGCTTGATCCTTATGAAGGACTGCTGGTATCCGGATCTTGATCCTTATGAAGGACTACTGGTATCCGGTCTTGATCCTTATGAAGGACTGCTGGTATCCGGTCTTGATCCTTATGAAGGACTGCTGGTATCCGGTCTTGATCCTTATGAAGGACTGCTGGTATCTGGTCTTGATCCTTATGAAGGACTGCTGGTATCCGGAGCTTGATCCTTATGAAGGACTGCTGGTATCCGGTCTTGATCCTTATGAAGGACTTGGTCCTTGATCCTTATCCGGTGATCCTTAAGGACTAAGGACTATGAAGGACTGCTGGGTATCCGGGACTGCTGGTATCTTGATCCTTATGAAGGACTGCTGGTATCCGGTATCCTTATGAAGGACTGCTGGTATCCGGTCTTGATCCTTATGAAGGACTGCTCCCTTATGAAGGACTGCTGGTATCCGGTCTTGATCCTTATGAAGGACTGCTGGTATCCGGAGCTTGATCTTGATCCTTATGAGGGACTGCTGGTATCAGGTCTTGATCCTTATGAAGGACTGCTGGTATCCAGTCTTGATCCTTATGAAGGACTACTGGTATCCGGTCTTGATCCTTATGAAGGACTACTGGTGTCATGTTTTAATCCTAATGAGGTCCACTGTCCTCATGAGTTTATCTTGAGGAAGGATTGGGTTAACTGCTGATCTTATGAAGGATTATCCTGGTCCTCCAGTCTTCTTTGTTGAACTGGTTCTTATGTTAGTCTGAGTTTTGTCATACAGGAGTATGTTAGTCCTGTATGACAGCTTCATCCCAAGGTCCATAGATATTGCTGAAACATCACAATCACCAGTTCTTAGAACATTACCTAATGGATGATGGTGCTTTCAATAAGCAGACTATATTTCAAAAGCTAAATCCATTGGAAAGTAATATGTTACTGACTTCTTGTAGGGTTGTATTTTAATGAGCCATATAGGGCAGATGAAGGAGATGAAGAGATGGAGGATGGAGAAGAGAGTGGCTGTAGCCGGAGACAGGCTGTATATGGCAAACATTGTGACACATCCCAAGATGACTGTCAGGACGTTATGACTTCTTGGTATCTCTGTCTGCATCCAGAAATGGCCAGGACATTATGATGAAGCTACACACAGCGAACCTAAGTTAAGACTAGGTGGATAGCTAGAATTAATGGAAAATAAAAACTACAAAATAATCACCCTCTATGAGTGTATGTCTTATGACTGTGGTTTATATTTTTGCAAAAGGAAAGAGATTATAGACAGAATTACGAAGTATCGTTTCTCTACCTTTAATAATTTCCTAAAGACAGGGAAAAGTGCAAACACTTCAAATGCAAGAGTCACTGTGGTGAAGGCATGCCAGCTGGTGTGTAATCGGGAGGCCAAGCAAACTGATGCAAATATGGCACCACTCAACGACATGGTCTGTGATACCCTGAAAAAGAGCTGGTTATTTAGTGTTTTAACATTTTGTGTCAATCAATTCAGCAATGGAATTTTAATGATAATCTAGAACCCAAAGTGACTTCTGAAAAAAGTTTTACATGGCAGCACTTGTTCCATAGTCATGGAAGGAGAGATTAGCGAGGAGCATGAAGAAGGTCATGGCATAGATTGTGTCAGTGCTGATGGTTTCTGTTAAGGTCATGAGAACGGGTGAGAGACAGCAACTGAAGGAGAGGAAGAGACCTGTACTTTTTAGGTCATCCCAACCTTAAAACAGATAATCAAGTCAATAGGTTTAAGCAAGAAAGTATCATCGAAGACTGATATAATATTGTGCCTTGTGGGAGAGCTAATAATTGAGCTCATAACAAAACATCATGATAAGTGCTTATAAATGTTTTATTTTCCTTACAAAATCTATATATTGACAAAACTCCAAAGAGTGAACCAAATGCCAATTTTAAATTTAAGAATAAATAAGACTGATTGTACGTTAAATCACCAGGTAATAAGATTTTGCACCTGAACGGCAGTCTGCTCTCTTATTGACTGGGATCAGGTACCAACAGACGATGTAGCCAATCACAGTGAGTATTGATGAGGTACAGAACAAGAACTGTGGAGACATCCAAGAGTTATCCAGGTACACGAAGCAAACCACAAACAAACAAACACTGAAACCAATTGCAAAAGTTGTATTACTTATCAAGCAGCTGTGATTCCTCTTCAAGCCAACAAATTAAACATCTTGCCATTAGAGTGGTTGGGTATGAGAAGGAACTCATCACTTCATCAACTAAGTCAGGCCCATTTTCCAGGCTCATTGAATATAGTTGCCAGCAACAGATGAAGGTGACGAGTGGTATGATAAAAAAAAACCACAATTCCCATGACTGATTAATTTTATGCATCACATAAGGCCAATCTTGTCCAAGTTGCCATATCACATGAGTGAACTTGTTAGAAAATGTCTTCAGTTATTACACACCTACCTGCTTAACTGCTGGGTGACAACACCAGCTTCTTCAACTACAGTCCAAAAGTTGTATGTTCTGGTGTACACTGAAACATCAGATTCCCTAAGTCAAATTATATATAAACTATATAAACACACACACTTTATAACATTAAAAGGTACATAAAACACTCATTTGAGTTCAGTTGAATAGCGGTTTCATTTGATACCGTGAACTGGATCTTGATCACTTTTCTGACAAATAATCAGTTTTATATTAACGTGTTTAAACTGGTTTCTAATCAGAGATACATATTTCAAAGTAAATTTTCTCCAGTTGCCAGCCATGGTGGTTTTCATGATGTCACCTATGTGAAGCAATGAGCAGACGCTTCGTCTCATGTGGGGACTGATGTTTTGTCCCCCAGATTGAAGCAATCCCTCAATTCCACATTTCTTTGAACTGTCGTTCAATATAAATGTTAGCAAGAATATCTCTCAAGAAACTGATCATAGAATGCTGCAGATGTGACGGATGGATGAATAATAAATTAATTAGTAAGTTATGAATTTACGAATTTGCGTTAGATACTGGTGTAGCTGTTATGCAGCAACAAGCCTCGGGTTATCCTATCTTTAGTTATTGATAGCATGTTTTTGTATCAACAATTTAAGGACCGTTCATCTTTATGTGGAAAGAATTATTCAAACATTTCCATTTATATTGAAATTTGAATACCTGTTACAGGGCAGGCAACAGCATAAACTTTATAAAGTCAAATGAATTAACAGTTAGAATGTACAGGCTTTTTTTCGAAAGAGAGCTTTGTATTTTGCGTGGGACACCCTTTCAAGTATATGCCACTGGAATTGAACTGATTGAGTTCATCACAAATAGAGTCATTGCAATAAGATCAAAACGACGAATACATATTTGCATGTTTACCAGTTTACGGAACGAAACGTCTGCCCATTGCCTCTCGCATGGAACGAAACGTCTTGCTTGCGGCTCCCAACATGGTACAAAACGTCTGCCCATTGATTTTACACAGAGGGACCAGCCGTCCCTGAATTGAAACGTCTTGATACCTAAACCCTCAACTAACCGGGTAACCACTCCCACAACCCTCCCCCCTCGGGGGCAATTACACCCCAAATAAGGCATAACTTTGCAAACCTACAATTCTTTTTCATTTCGTCAAGAAATGTTTCATGTACATAGTTATCTGGGAAATTTTGGTCTTCGTAAAGCACTTTCCTCCATGGTGGGCGTTTTTTATTTGTAATGATAGACTGACAACCATGCATTGTCGCCAACAGTGACCAGCTCTTCTGAACCAAGATAGTCCTCGATCCGACTTTTGGTCTGTTGTGCTAAAACTGTGGGGAGTCCTGTAGATTAAATCCCATTTGTGGGGATTCCGTAAGGGAGATTCCCGCAGAATAGCCTTACTAATTTTCACCGTTGGGTCATTTGGTCGAAATAGTGGTTGATGAATGTCATAAAATACATTTGCTGACAGATTTTTATTATGTGATCAATTACATACACTTAATCAAACCTAATATTGTAATTTTTTTTTCTGCGATGTACTACCGGAAGTTCTGCCATTTTGGTTACTGTTTGGGTGACGTCATTGCTCTTGACAACAAGGGGGGATTTTTGCACGAAAGTGAGTGAATTTATCGTCTAATAACAAGGCACATTTACAAAAAGCATCAGCAACAAAACCACTGAATTGTCCTTCGGGTAATGGTGTCTACAAATATATAACCGTTTTAATGTTTGAATGGTTGTGTTTATGATTATATTTGTCAGAAAATATGGTCATTTTCTTTCTAAAATTACACCGACTGAGAGAACCCCTCCGACTCGTCCGAGGGATGTTAGCTAACCGACACCAAATGACTTTTTTTTATGACATTGATGACACGTCTTCAAATATATAACGCATGATAATTTTACATGATAACGGTGAAACCATAACGATGATCGCAACCTACGCGAGTTCTAATCATACACGATACTCACACAAATGCCGTTAAAATCATTCTGCATAAGCCCATTGCAAATGGGCTTATGCAGAATGATTTTAACGTCTATTAATGTTTATGAACAAGTTGAGTTAGTTAACGTGTGAGATTTCGTCATAGGCGATTTAATACGTCGAGACAAATGATGACAAGTCTATGTTTATTTCGAATGACAAGATTGGTTCCTGCCCGCAAGAGCAGAAAAATTCTTCACAAGCGAACTTTTGCTTTCTGAATTTCATCAATTAAGTACATGTGTCATTTTGTCAATGATTATAATTTGACTATACCTACCCTAGAGGGAGAATGTGTATTCAACAATATCACCTTGACAATTGAAAAAAAAATTCTCGATACCCGCAGCCACATGGCGAGTGAAACTGATCTGCGTATGTGACAATTGCTAAATATTCATGAGACAGTGGATAACCAAAATAGTCTTAGACAGGAGATATCCATTCTTGACAAATAAAGATAAGTAAGTACACAACAATGATGAGAAGGTGTGGACGTTTGAAATATAACGCTTACCAAACGACGTTGCAAGTCATGCAGGACCGGGGCTAGGACTATGTATGGCCGAATGTCCTGTCCATGTTTAGTCATATATGGTTATATTGATATGAAATTTTGATCCATACATGATAACATTTATTTGAAAATTTCATTAGTTTCCCGTAACCGAAAGAATATTAAATCTCCCTTGCAACTGTTAGTGCCCTTTTATTGCTACCATGTAGCGGCAGGACCAGCGTAGGATTGGAATCGTGGATTTTCATCTGCGAGCAAACTTACTTGCCCACACTCCTTCTTACTGACTGCCCATGCTGGGGCAGTATCAGGGCTAACTTACCCCACAGCGGAAGTGGGCATTAACATGGGGTAAAGTCGACTGCCTGATCTCAATAATATGAGAGCACACATGTCATGTTAGGTCAGTGTAAGGGCTCTCCAGTCCTGCTATCAGATCAGACTGTCCATCCTCACAGCCCAGACAGAGGTACTATATGACCCTTACCGCATCAGCCAGACCTCACTTACGCCTCAGTGTACCTAGTTGTTTTCACCCATATGTAGCAGTCGGCAAGTTATATTCCCATTGATCACCCTTGTAAGTCTTATCCCCATATACATCAGACCTGATAGATTGAAAGTAGTGATCAGACCGGACGCTGTCAGCGGCAATATATCTTTGTGTGAGACAGTGCTTCCGTGACCTGGTTTTGATCAAATTCAGTAAATACTAGCATTACATATTTAATTCTTTGATTTGTATGAATTGATCTTGGTTCTTGTACAAAATGATTAACATCAATATCAATTTCGTATGGAATTGCAGAGGTTGAGTTGATCAGGTGTCAGATAAGCTGGGGTGGAGTTGACTGGCATTTCTTTTATCGATGGAAATATCCAGCTTTTCCATAAGCAAGTCTTGGAAAATATCATTTATATTGAAAAAATTCACTAAGCATCTGGTTTTATGTAAATAAGGTTATATGGAACATCAGTGAACCAAATAAAGGGATATGGTGTTTCATATGATCACAAAATTCTACATGCATGGCTAACGTTTGTCTCCCTATGATGGTAACTGTTAGATGATAATCGTTTAAAAACATCATACTCATATATATAGGGAGAATTAATAAGTAATGTCCCTGGTATATATGTGCTGCACCAGCCCTAGTAACACCAAGTCTGACTATAGCCTACATCATTTCTTGTATGATCCAGAGTCCCCGGGCGATGCTAGATTCAAACACTGATTCTACAGGTATATCTGTGATGTTTGATGTTAAATCAGGGTAACTCTTTTTTTCTAATGCAACAATGAAATACTTACTTCCCAAATATTTGGTTTCAGTTTAACGTAAGTGCTGCAAACAGCAGTTATCAAAGATGCCTCCCAAAAAGAAGAGTGGGAAGAAGAAGAAGGGCAAAAAAAGTGGCAAGAAATCGGCTCGCCCAACAGCAGCTCAAGACCAGTTAAATGAGCTCTCCAAAGAATTCTACCACATTCAGTTGAAAGATTTGGACAACAGACTTGGCAGGTAAGCTGATACATAGTGTAAAATATAGTGACCAAAACTGATACACAAATGAATTTATTTTGTACAATTCAATCGGCAGAGCATTGAAAAATTACATTATATTTTCTTTCTTTGTTAATTTATTTAATTTGTATTATTGTTGTTGTTCATGGCTGATAACTGTGTTCAAAGGTATCAAGCAAAGTGTGATGATTTAGAAGTCAGCAATGGCCAATTCAAGGATAAATATGTCCAAATGTCAACAGACAAAAAGGAGATTGTCTCCTTTCTCAAGAGATCAC
Organism: Urechis unicinctus; assembly: GCA_034190875.2. Lineage (NCBI taxonomy): Eukaryota > Metazoa > Annelida > Polychaeta > Xenopneusta > Urechidae > Urechis > Urechis unicinctus. Next base: position 61,242,873 of record CM067352.1, read on the forward strand.
TGGAACAACGAGGTTGGGATATGCATAAGTTGTATTATCATTGCATTTATAAAATTATCATTTTAATTGTAAAAATATATTCAATAAAAGTGGTATGTAATTAACAGCAGGTGTGGTTATTCATTGTAATGATGTGTAGGTGATGAAATCGCTGATATCAATGACAGACTCATTGGTCTACAGCAAGCTAAAGACACTGAGAAGGAAACATATGAGCAACAGTTGCAACAATTACGGACAGATTTTCAAGAAACAAAGGATCAACTTACTTCAGAAAATATGATCCTCGGTAAGCATATTAAACAAGGCTTTTAATATTTTGTCAGGTTTGCTGTAGTAAGACCGGAAATTCATGCAGTTTTATTGGATGTCGCTGTAAACAACTTTTGCAGGAGGGAAATTAGCGTCACTGGAAGAGTTTAAGGTGCAGAAAGAAGATTTGATGGAAAAGATGGCACGCCTAGATGAAGAGATTAAAGAACAGGAGAAGCTTCACGATGATGAGATCTACAGACTGGAAAGGAAACAAGTTGTAGATAAAGACAGGTAACAATCTTATAAATTATCAATGACCTTATTCTGTATTGTGTCTGGAAATGTTCTGCTATCAATGCTTTCCATCACAGTTAGTCTGATAAGATCTTTTATGTTTTATCTGTGTATTGTAGGTTAAAGAAGGAAATGGTTATGCGAGTTAATCAGGTGGCTGCTGAATTCCGAAAAGTTTCTAACAAGCAGATGGCAGAAACTACAAAACGGACGATAAGAGAGAATGTGTCTATAAATGCACAGCTATCCAAGATGTCGGACAAAACAATGGAAATGATTCAGGAAAATGATGAAGTGAAAGCCAAAGAAAAGAAGCAAAGGCAACAGATTGATCTCTTGGAAGCCAACGAGAAAGAATTGGCCAAGAAGAACCATTCAAATCAAAAAGTAATATCCCACTTTTTGGTGATGAGTAATTTGTCCAAAGCACTATGCAATATAATAATCATTCAAGTAAAAAGTGCTGTGATGTATGTAATGTATTGTGCGTTTAGATCATAAGGATGCTAACAGAGAAATGTAAGAACCAGGAAGCAGTCCTAGCTGAATATGAGATGCAGGAACAAGAATGGCAAGAAATATCTGAGGAGGCCAACCTGCTGAGACAGCAAACAGAAAGCTCACGGTGGAATACATTACATGGCTAAATACATTGCCATTTCATATTTTGGCAATTCCACGTACAAAAGCAAACTATTTTGATGAAAAACTGTCCATCCATTCAGGAAAAAATGTCGATACTTTAGTTATGTTTGACTTGTTTAGTGGATCCCTCACTAACAACATGTTCCTTGATCATGTGTTTAGTGGATCCCTGTCTAACAACATGTTCTTTGATCTCTTGTAGAGAGGAGATCATGAGCCTTGCTAAAGAGAATGAGATCTTAGAGGAAGAGAATAAGAGACTCGGAAGCGAGCTTCTTGAAGAGAGGAAAAATAAGGCTAAAATTGAGAAAGTTATGTCGGATGCCTGCATTGCACTACGAGCTTCTCTTACAGTAAGACCATGATGTCATACAATACTATGAATCATTTCCCCCCAACCTTTTTGGGCAGCATATAGCCTACTATTATTGGAGTGTCATTAAACCCTATACTTACCTTACCTTTGGCTTCAGCTACTGTTGCATACCTTGTAATTATATATTACCGTTGATGCCATTGCATTGCAGACGACAACAACCGAGGATGTTGAGGAATCCCCCTACGACGTTGTGGAGAAACGTGATAACATGCTCGAGAACCTGCTGATCCTACTTAACAGCGGTGCAGCCGTTGGTGTAGGACCCAGTCCCGGCGAGTTCGCTAACCAACACGACAGTCGGCCAAAGAGCTCCAGCAAAATGCCTGGGAGTGGCAAGGGCATCAGGAAAGGGTGAGATCAAGTGGTTTATTTTAATAACATTGTTATATATTCAAATGAATCATTAATATTATACAAAGCTGCATGATTTTCACAAGCATTTATGATTGTTTTACTGTTGCTATTTATCCTATCAACCTCGACCAGTAATAACACCTAGAAGCTGCGTATCATGTGGATTAATTCATATAAAAAAACACTTGAGCATAAGTATTAACAACGTATTTGAGTGTTTACATGTTTGATATCATATTAAAGATGCTCTTGTCCCTATTCTTCTCAATATGTCTCTCACCTGTTCTTCATTTACAGGAAAATGATTTTTGTTTGTTTCAGTGAGCTTCCTATGTCCCCTGTAGCCAGGAATCCACTGGGCACAGCTGCTCACTATCAGTTGGGAGATCTGGGTCTTATTCCTCGCCCCAAACAACATATACCATCTAACATCGAGAAGATGAAGGAGTTGTCAGCCACAACAAGACTGGGAGGTCTTAAGAAGGTGCTAACAAAGACGGTTAGCACACAGACCATCAGTTCTCCTAAGGTATGGTATTCTCTGCCACATATAACTACTCTTTGTTGATTATGGGGTGGAAAAGTAGGAAACAATAAGATAGGATGTAAAAGGTTGAAGGTTAAAGATAATTATATTCGCCAGAGGTATCAAATAAAGAATAGAATCTGCAACTCTGTGAATAATATTGATAAAAGTTTGGTTTTTAATAGCTTGTCATAAACCTTTGCTCCGAAGTCTGCTGTTTTGTTATAAAGCAAGTAAGCACCCCCGTATTATACTTCAACTTCTCTGATGTCAATATCTCTTTCGCAATATAATTATCAGCTCTGTCAGACCTTTGACCCCTTAGTTATAGCTAAAAAATTAGAAATCTGAAACTGCTGTTTCTAAGCTTACAGAACACCTACTGCAATTTCTTTTGATTGTAGAATCTTGTTGGAAAAGTTATCAATGACCTTGACCTTATATTCAAGGTCACAGCCTCAAATTTGGATTCTTTCAATCCGGATATATTTGATTGGCAAATTTTGTCAATATGGCCTGTAGAATGTTACAAATATACTTGCTACCACCTTTTGACACAAAAAGTCTGACTAGACCTTAATGTTAATGAGTTTATCAATGATTGGGATCTTACTTGAAAGGTCTCATCCCCAAATAAGGATTATGTCAATCTGATACATTTTTGATAGCACATCTTCTTTTAAAGCAAGTAAGCAGCCTCAAATTGCATAGGGTCCCCTCGTAAGTTGATGGCTCCTTGCAAACTAAAATTCAGCTCTGCATAACCTTTGACCCCAGTGTTATTATTGAAAATAAATTGTACTGATGGCTCTTCATTGAGAAAAATACAGCCCTTCATGACTCATGGTTGGTATATTTGTTGATTTAGCTTGTGAAATGTTATAAATGTGCTCCCAATACATTTCAGCCTACACTTCATTTGTGTGGTTCAATGTTTGCTGGCCCTCTTGTTCAGGTCACTAGGTGGATTTGACAGTGATAACTCCCTCCAGTTAAATGGCCCCTCTTGTGTGTTTTTGCAGGCCATGTTCTTTGCTGACCAGCTTCTGAGTAGAATGCCTGCTGAAGCTAACGTTCATCTAGTACAAGGATTACAGAGCAACGAAAAAACCCCTTTACCAAAGCTTCACACACAAGGCAAAGTTTCTGCAAAAGTATTTTGAAGTCTTTTGCATGACTGTCATATAGCATGTCAGGTGGACCTGTTACAGTGAAAAGGAGAAAATCATAAACACCATGTGTGATTAACAATGGTTAACCAGATGAAAAGATATAAGCTGGCACTTGACTTTATATTCACTGCTGTCTGTTCTAAAGCTTTGTCTTCTTTCACTCAATTTCCAAATACATGTCACAGTATTATAGCCTGTTGTTTTGTCATATGCAATCATGTAACTATGGACATGTTTTAGTTTCAATGTGAAAATTTTATGGGAGGTTTTCTTCCAAAATTGATCAAAAGGGTGATTTATTTATGGATTTTAATAAGTATATCGATTTGCACTTGTTGGTAATAAGGTATTCCAATAATACACTGATACGTCTGTGATATGTGGGGAGTGAATGTGAGTAAAAATGTTATTTGCATATAAGTTGAGATTCAAAATAAAATGGTTTCAAGTCTCATCAATTTGTTTAATGGCTTTAGTAATAAATAAACCACATTCTTATAGCCTAAAAATATATGACACATTGCTATCCAGTTTCTGAAGATCTTTTGATCCTTCTATTTGCATGTTTTATGTCTATATTTAACATTGTACCAGTTTGTTTGGTTATAATATTCAATAGAAATGGAGTAGCTTTCTCAATGCCAACATCAACAATGACTTTTTCATCTGGAATGAAATCAGACAGTACATATCTGACAACGTCTGACTTGCTCGCTGGGCGACTGATTCCGAGACGAAGACGAGGCATCACCTTAACGTCACAGAAACCACAACCATGTACAATATCATATCATGCAAGTAGTGAAATTAAAACAGATTATTCTCCTGTGGTTTTTGTCAGCAGAATGAAGTGGCAGAGACACCTAGGATGATAGTTGCTACATTTAAACAAATGTCATTGAAACTGTTTTTCTGATATTGAAAATTCTGGAAACTACATTGCTGGGGAATGAATTGGTACTGTTGTATACAGTAGATCTATCACGTTTTTTGGAGTATACTCACATCAGATCTCAAGCAATCTTGACATGATCTCACACCATTGTGTCCCCTATAAACAAAGATATGTGTTACATTTATCACACCTGATATCTCAGAAAAATAAAAACATTCATCACCAGGTCCCACAATTGTTTTTATCTTCATGAAGCACAATGAAAATTATTAACAGTTCTGTTGTTGCTTGAAGAAGAAACGGAAAAGTAAAGCAAGAATTAACAAATAAGTTTTTTCAAAGAAAAAAGAACTGTCCAAAAGGACCACAGTACCCGGCACTTCCACCCTTCTTCAGGTTATATCGACCAACTTCTCTGTCCAGCTCATCATGAACGAGGTAAATGTGGCTTGGAGGAATCTCATAATGCTTAGCTAGAAACTCAAAACCAATCAGAATATTCATAAATACATTAATGCAAAATCTGTGTTCCAAAACAAATTCCAATCCATGTTTTAAGAACAGCAACATTGACCAACTATTTCTCACCAGCTAATGAGACCGTTTTCCCGCTGCCATTCATTGGAATCATCGACTTAATGAATATCAGTGACAAAGCTGGGCTGTTGACCTCTGTTTGGGAACTAGTAGCTATTCCCTGTTCAACAGATTGATTAACCTCGTTGATATTCATCTGGCCAACCAATCCTTTCAATGTTCGATTTCTACGCCATTGCACATCAAACATATCAGCCATTTTATCAACATACTCCATCCCGATACTGTGTCTTGAGTTAGGGCGGTCCAGATTCCCCAGTCCAACAATCTGAAACATGGACAATACATATTTCCCATATGACCTATGATTGAATACATGCTGTCCAGTCAACACATCAGCAATTCGATAATCAAGGAAGTGATTATTTCATGAAGCAATAATTACTCTATGGTAATAACTGTTTGTTGACCGAGCAAATATATTTCACGATAGGCTGATCTAGTTGTCTGGCCCCTACCATTAAAGAGTGATGGTAAACTGTATTGTTAAAACGTGTAGACAGAGTAGATCAGTTTTACTACATATTGCCAGGCTAATCTGTTAACCAACCCGCTCTTTGGTCGTTTACATGCCTTAAAGAACTGTTGCTACTGTGAGAGGAGAGTTAAATATGATCTAGTACAGTAACTGGTTGTTGATAGAGCTAATAAGCAATCAAACAGGTGACCTGAGGAAACAAGATTGCATGAACAGGTGTATATAGGTTCAATGGAACTCTATGACATGAAAATGCAGTCCAAATCTTGTCTCTAAAAGCACCAGAAATGGCATGACCACGAGTGAAACCGAATCGTCTGGTCCAACGGCTTGCCTCATTTCACAGACTTAAGGGCTAGACCATTGTTTTTACTACCATGCTCCCATACATCAAATTGAAATAAAGGAGGGACACATGCTGCCACACAGGAGGAAATCTGCTGCAAACACTACCTGAGTGCCAAACTCTGGTTTTGTCAACAATATCTGCTGTCAGAAGAATACAACTTAACCACTGTGATAGATTTTTCATTCATTATACAAGCTGAAGAGAACTGTGACCAAGATAAATTGCTACAAAACCTTAACTCACCAATGGTAGTGAACTTAAATCCTCTACATCACGTCTACGTTTAGCCGCGCACGACGGTAATATAAATATATACTTAATAAACGTCGTGAACGGCTAGTCTACGTTATAATGAAATTATAGTCCGCGCTGGGCTACGTAATATGTGTAAGCTAGTCCTCGGGCTGGTAGTAATAATAGTCAGCCGTACATATAGGACGTAGTCCTCGGTGAGGCCCAGTAAACTCAAGTCTAGCCGCGAACGACGGTAAAATGTTAATAAACGTCGTGCACGGCTAACTCAAGTCAGACTTGGGGCTATAAAGTATAAATACTATAATGTAGGTCCAAGCTTCCACGAGAGAATACCAGAATACTACGCTACACTCACCATGACACTTTGACGCGCCATCTCGCTGTACAGACGATGTTGTGATAGACCTTTTACAATGTGACGAAGCCTTGCAGGTGTGAAAGTTAAACGCGCGACGAACATTGCTATTTATCATGATCAGATAATCCACCCCTGAAAACTCATGTATTGCACGACTTACAGCGGACAGAGGGATTTCCCCCGATGGTGAAACATTATGACGTCATTCCATATGAACGACAAGAGCCTCAAGTTGGTTAGTTGTCAGGTTCAAAGGTTAAAAGGATTTCCATGATGGCTGCGGCTGGTGTTGGTGCGCTTGTGGGTAAATTGGCATTAATAACAGGTAATCTTATGGTCCATGTTACATTATGTCAATATCATCATGCTGGTGGTTTTTTAGCTTAGTTTGTGGTTCATTTGATTCTACATTATTGGTTACGATATGCGAACGAACCGAAAACTGACCTTTCTTTAAGTAGCGTTATGATTTCAGTCTTGGCCCAGCCAGATACAGATCATAATGTTACTTCTTCTTTTCTGTGATTTATTTCTGAAAAACATTTTGGACATTATTATAGATTTATATCATTGTTTGAAAATTGGACGAAATCATTGCAGTGTTAATGTTGTACTTTTATGCTACTTCGATATTTTCACAGATGAAGTGTGTGTATTTCTTATCGGCTGGTTTAGGTGCTGGGAGTGGCATCGGCAGATCTGTCTGTCAGGTTCTTGCCAGAGAAGGAGCCAAAATAGCTGCTGTGGATGTCAATAAGGATGGACTTTCAGAGACATTGGATATGCTTGAAGGTATTCTTCTAAATTTGAAAAAGTAGTTATATTGTAAACACAATGAAAGAAAATACATTTTGAAGTATTATTCCAGGTGAGCACCGTAGCTATACAACAGATATATCAATACCTACCTCTGTATCCAGCCTCTTATCAGAGGTGAAAGAGAATTTCTCAGGAGAAGTGCCAACAATAGCTGTGAACTGTGCTGGTATCACAAGAGACACACTCTTCTTAAAGATGAGTGAAGCTGAATATGACCAAGTGATGGATGTCAATTTAAAGGTCTTTTTTCCTTCAAATATATAAATTATGTTAAGATATGAATGGCTTACTGGGGTGCATTAATACCCGACAGTATATAAACAACTCATATGTATTAAATGTGCTTGTAGTTTAAATAATTTTATGGTTTATTCATATTTTGATGTTTTACATCCAGGGTACATTTTTAGTGACACAAGCTGTTAGCAGAGAAATAGTGAAGCAGAAGATATCTGAAGGCTCAATTGTTAACATCTCAAGTATCATTGGAAAAGTCTGCATTGATTTGTTTATTATATGTTGCATATGTGGTAATGAATACATGCATCTGTGAAGTTGGATGTAAAAGAACATAGGTGTTGCTTAATTGCTGCTGTTCATTTGAATGCAGATGTGTATTTACAAAAGGTTAATTGTTATGTTATGTCTTGGAAGTATGAGTGTCATTTGCTATTTAGTTTGTTATCTACTCAAATGAATGTTACTATTATTGTGTGTATTGCTGACTATACAGGTAGGCAATCTAGGCCAAGCAAATTATTCTGCATCTAAAGCTGGTGTCATCGGGTTCACACGGACAACTGCTAAGGAACTTGGCAGGTTTGGTATTAGGTGTAATGCAGTATTACCAGGTTTTATACAGACTCCCATGGTAGAGACTGTACCTGAAAAGGTGATGGAAGCCCTCAAAGGTCAAATACCCCTGGGGAAACTTGGAAACCCTACAGGTAACACATGAATGATATTTTTTATGTTTTGTCATTAATATTTTGTCCTACAATGCAACTAGGATGAATTCGTTATATATAATGGCACATTAAAACCTGAACAATTATTGCACTGTGCTCAATGAACTGATTTTGTTTGTGAATACATGTTACTAAAGTCCTGATTAGAACTCTCTATTCTTCTGCGCCATTGTGACGTAATATTTGATGGATTTCAGATATTGCCGAAACTTGTCTGTTTCTTGCTTCCAATAAGAGCTCTTACATCACAGGGGCCAGCATAGAAGTCACAGGTACTGGGACTTGTCTAGCTGGGGCTTATGAATTTTCTAAAAGAATAGCCAGACTTTTACTGATTAAAAAACTTTTGCCATTACCATTACAGAATAATCAATACATATTATCAGTGCCTTGGGTAACATCTATTTGGTAATATCAAATACTCAGAATTAACGTTTCATCAACAGACAGGAAGAAATGAAGATACGAGATACCACATTTGATGTTAATTGAATGAATTTTTTTTTCAGGTGGTCTCTTCATTGGATGAAACAGGAAATCAATTTCTACATTTTTACCAATAAATTACAAGTTGGTTTGAAAGCTTGGCGAGTTGACTTTATTAACTATATTAAGACAATGAAATGTAAATGACCTGAATTAGGAATACCTATGCAACTGTTGACAATATGACAGCATGACTCAAATCAGAGTCTCTCTTCATTCTAGTCACCAGAAGGAGTTCTACTACCACAAGCAAAAGCTTTCCACTTCCAGGTTATAGATCATAGCCTGCGACGCTCTATATTGCGTCCTAACTCCATCACATCGTCACCTCCTATGTAGACCTACAATGCGCCGCTATGATATGTTACGATGCTGGTTTGTCATAACGTCTATCTAAAAAAACAAATGGAAAATATGGAGACGCAGTCGCCTCTAACAATACATGTAAGCGCAGCTATAAACTCCTTAGCTCCGGTCGAACGGTAGCATGAATTTATACCGTTCTGATGCGATCATTATACACGCGTCGCCGTGTTCGCGTTTGGGTTGAAGGGCTACTCTGCGCAACTAGAAAATAACATATATCAAGAGCCTTTACAAAAAATAGACTTTGCGCACCAAAAAACTTACCCCCACTCGCCGGTATTCTTCAATAAATGCCATCGATAGTTCGTTTCCGAGAAAATCGCGATACGATGTCTGCCATTTTGGAAAATATTAATTCCCGCGATTTCCCGCATTGCCTTAGCATCCCAAGGGGGGGCACTTACCCTAACTCGGATAGGGGTGGGCCGCGGGACCTCGAAAACCCGTACCCGTTGTACAAGGTATTATGCGAATGTATAACCCGTCGTACAAGTCGAGAGGCCGAAAAAACATGCCCCTTCGCGCGGCACATTTATACTATATCTATACATTTAAGTGCCCCCCCCCCCGGGCTTAGCATTATTCGTTGTCTTTCTGAGCATGCGCAATGCACGTGGTCTTGAACTTGAAAACAAACATGTTGCTGTGTTTCTGACTTTTTACCGCTTCCCAAATTGATCGAACTATAAATAATAACCATGGATGAAATCCCCCGCCGAAAAGGGATAAAATTGTCCGTAAAACATAATTGCATTCTATAACTCCATCACTTGTGTATGTTTGGAGTTTGGTAGTTGTCTGAATCGATCTAGACAAATTCGCGTTGCGTCGTTTCCAGAAAGAGTAAGACAGACGTCTTGTAGGGCTATAAACTCCTTGGTTCTACTGTAGCAATATCCCACCCTCGCCCTCTATGAGAATATCTCCTTGATCATTTACAAGTATTATCCCATTATGACCACACATACCAACCAATACATATGTACAATCGCCTCCCAATGCCATTGAGCTCATCTCCTCGCATAGTTTGCAATTCTACCGATTACCTGTATCCATTTTAGCGACTGAGACTCTTGTTGTTTGGTCGTCATAACGTCTGACATACAGAACAGATACACCACGGAAGCTTTGTTGAGGTATTCCCATATCTGGTCTAACACGGTCAAGCGTGCCTGGCCAAGGGGTATGTTTTTTCGGCCTCTCGACTTGTAAAACGGGTTTTGTAAGGCCTCATACCGGGTTCATTAGGGGCTTCATGTTGTACAACGGGCTATGTTTTTCAGCTGCAATCTGTATAACGGGTTTATTGGGGGCTTCATGTTGGGGCTATGTCATGTTGTACAACGGGGTTTATTGGGGGCTTCATGTTTTTATGTTTTTCAGCTGCAATTCTGTATAACGGGTTTATTGGGGGCTTCATGTTGTACAACTGGCTATGTTTTTCAGCAGCATTCTGTATAACGTTTTTTGGGGGTGGGCTTCATGTTGTACAATGGGCTATGTTTTTCAGCTGCACTCTGTATAACGGGTTTATTGGGGCCTTAAGTTGTACAACGGGCTATGTTTTTCAGCTGCAATCAGTATAACGGTTTTTTCGGGGGGCTCCATGTTGTACAACGGGCTATGTTTTTCATCTGCAATCTGTAAAACGGGTTTATTGGGGGCTTCATGTTGTACATCTGGGGGCTATGTTTTTCATCTGCAATCTGTATAACGGGTTTATTGGGGGCCTCATGTTGTACAACGGGCTATGTTTTTCATCTGCAATCTGTATAACGGGTTTATTGGGGGCTTCATGTTGTACATCTGGCTATGTTTTTCATCTGCAATCTGTATAACGGGTTTATTAGGGGCTTCATGTTGTACAACGGGCTATGTTTTTCATCTGCAATCTGTATAACGGGTTTATAACGGGTTATTTGGGGCTTCATGTTGTACATCTGGCTATGTTTTTCATCTGCAATCTGTATAACGGGTTTATTGGGGGCTTCATGTTGTACAACGGGCTATGTTTTTCAGCTGCAATCTGTATAACGGGTTTTATTGGGGGGGCTTCATGTTGTACAACGGGCTATGTTTTTCATCTGCAATCTGTATAACGGGTTTATTGGGGGCTTCATGTTGTACATCTGGCTATGTTTTTCATCTGCAATCTGTATAACGGGTTTATTGGGGGCTTCATGTTGTACATGTTTTTTCATCTGCAATCTGTATAACGGGTTATGTTTTTACATCTGCAATCTGTATAACGGGTTTTTTTGGGGGGGCTTCATGTTGTACAACGGGCTATGTTTTTCATCTGCAATCTGGCTATGTTTTATGTTTTTCATCTGCAATCTGGTTCTGTATAACGGGGTTTATTGGGGCTTCATGTTGTACAACGGGCATATGTTTTTCAGCAGCAGCAATATGTTTTTCAGCAGCATTCTGTATAACGTTTTTTGGGGGTGGGCTTCATGTTGTACAATGGGCTATTTTTTTCAGCTGCACTCTGTATAACGGGTTTATTGGGGCCTTAAGTTGTACAACGGGCTATGTTTTTCAGCTGCAATCAGTATAACGGTTTTTTTCGGGGGGCCATGTTGTACCATGTTGTACAACATCGGCTATGTTTTTTCAGCTGCATTCTGTATAAACGGGTTATTTTTTTCAGGGGTATAACTTCATGTTGTACAACGGGTTTATTGGGGCGGGCTATGTTTTTCAGCTGCAATCTGTATAACGGGTTATTTGGGGCTTCATGTTGTACAACGGGCTATGTTTTTCAGCTGCAATCTGTATAACGTTTTGTTTGGGGTGGGCTTCATATTGTAGACGAGGTATGTTTTTCTCTTCCCATTTGACAAGTCCGGGGATCAAGTTAATTACTCTTACATTTTCTACCACATATACTAAGGTCAACCCAAGTGTTATAAATTGTGTTTAACTGGCTTCATGTATTTTCGTCTACGGCATTCTTGTCACAGGCGCCAACATATCTGATTTCTGATGATTAACCATCCAAGCCGCATACCCTATTTTCACATCGTTCGACTGGTAACAGTTCATTTACATCATACCTTTCACGACGGGGTTTGCATTTTTACCATTTTCACCTTGTACGACGTGTACGGGTTTTGGAGGTCCCCCGGCACACCCCAACCCGGGACAAAGCCAAATGCTCCTATTCCGGTCACCGGGCACCAGTCACCTTGACGTGAATCCGCCAGTGGAATCCGTAACCATTGGAAATTAAATACTAGGATTATGCCGTGGGAATATATAGCTGCGGTGATAGATGGGGATGATTGTGATGCTTTGACAACTTCACTTAACGCCCATTTGGCAAAAACCCGTTGCCCCAACACCCGGCTCCGACTGCGTTGTCAAACCGACGTTGAGGGGCGAGGGTAAAAAAACCAACTGTGCTACAGGTGATTTTCAAAAGTCATTAAATTTCTGAAGTGAAAAAATCTTTCGATTTGCTAACTGAAATTATATTGTTTATGTCTAGACAATAAGCGAGCCAGGCTTTTGTCAATTATAATTCTATTATTGTTGACCGACTTCAAAACAGACCAAATATGCACGCGCTATATATATATATATATATATATATATATATATATATATATATATATATATATATATATATATATATATATATATATATATATATATATATATATATATATATATATATATATCTATATATATATATATATATATATATATATATATTCCCCCTCTCTCTCTCTCTCTCTCTCTCTCTCTCTCTCTCTCTCTCTCTCTCGTATTCTAATCTGTCTTCTCCCTCTGGGCAGACTATTGGTTATAATTCTACAATGATTGAAATGCATTTATTCATTTTCAGATTATGTTCTGAGACTGTCTTCAATGTGCTGCCATCGATAAAATATCGATGATTTGATATTCCTTTACCAAGAAACAAAATGATATTGCACGTAATACGGCAATCTAGGAAAATACATCTTTAAGAAAATAATAAGAGCCTATAGTCCTCGCAGCCCTGTTGCTTTGTCATCATTAACATCAACATGATACCCAGACTTTTTGGTTTGACATTGAGGTAATTCCACGTTTTTGATCCGAATTCTCTGTCATAGTTCGTGTATCTATAGCTTTTCACAAACTATAAGTGACAAAACATGCCTCTTAAATGTATCAGATTCATACACTCTTTATTTGAGCGTATGAACTTGACAATGGGTCCCTGATAGCCTCTCTAATTTAACGTTTGATCCGACATTTTATTTGGACGCCATCGAATAACAAGAGGTGTTCAGATTGCTTAGAAACAATGTTTTATATTCCCTATTCCTTCTATGGTACAAGTGATTTTTCAATAATAACTCTGGGGTCAGAGGTCATGGAAAGCTTACTATTAGATTCGATGAGACATTAACAAAAAGGGGGCCTCTGTGTTATTAAGAGGTAAGAGAAGCTCGGAGCTATAAAAAGCTATGCAACTAATTATTGATAAATTCCTATGTGCAAATGCAAACTGAAAGATAACGATTCAAAATGAATAATGCAAAAATACAAGTGAACTTGTATATTGTCTAACCAGTACATCTACTACGTAGATTTTTCAATAATAACTCAAGGGTCAGAGGTCATGGAAAGCTTACTATTAGATTCGATGAGACATTAACAAAAAGGGGGTCCCTGTGTTATTAAGAGGTAAGAGAAGCTCGGAGCTATAAAAAGCTATGCAACTAATTATTGATAAATTCCTATGTGCAAATGCAAACTGAAAGATAACGATTCAAAATGAATAATGCAAAATGCAAATGAACTTGTGTATTGTCTAACAAGTACATCTACTGCGTTAATATATTCCCAAAGTTAGATTGTTGGGAGTTGGGACGGTCACACAAATTTGATATTTTTGTGTGTTAGGGGGTCACTGCAAGACAAATATACATAATGGGGATTTGTATAAAAATGTAGAAATGGTCATCAAGTCTAGTGAATGGACTGAGGAGAGGTATAGACCACACCGCGAGTCCCGGGATTGGACTGGAACATCGATCCAACCACCACGGTCGATTGGAGAAGTATCATGCTGAGCTTCTACATAATACTACAGTATGCGATCATAGTGGTAGGATCATAGTGGTCTGTCCCAAGTGCACATTTCATCTACCTTTATATTGTCACCATGGAAACCGTGTTTGCTATCGGTTTAAGATACCGGAATTCAAAGTCGCATATTACTAGGATGGTCCAATTGTTTTGTGTCATGGTATATCGATAAATAAGCCATATGCCACTACATGGAGCGCGAAACAGAGCGCGTTCGGGCGGACTGAATGATGATTTAATAATGCTTTCACATTTCATGCATATTTCGTCCAAATGCAATATAGCATTTCAAGTTTATATATTACTTATGTCTTATTCATATTAGGAGTGTTTTTTTATATAAAGATATCTGCAATCGTCGACAACCCTACGACTGGAACTGCAGTGGTATATATTCCAAGGCAGTAAGTATGTACACATCAGCGTCTCGCAAACCAAATTTGAGGTTCATCTTGGCAGTTCACACGAGGAAGCAGCTGATAACAGGATCTGGGTGAGTGGAATAATGAGATGATCAAAAGGGTTCTGTCAGTAATCATGTTCCATTTGCCTGTAGGTTTTGTTCAGATGTGAATGATTGCTAATAGGATGTGACTTACTGCCTTGTGAAGCCGGTAAATGAGAGGGCTTGTGAGTTTACCAGTATAGCAGGAATAGCAGAGATAAACTCACCACCTTGTGGGAAGGAGATAAATGATATCACGAGGGAATCGATCTCTTAATGAGCTGTTGTTGTTTTCGTTGTCATGTACTGAATCTGTGAAGGAGACAATGTGAACTAGGCGTTCAGTTAATGCTGGCTGACATCAAACAGGGGTTTGTTACATCTTAACTACACCCCAGGGTAATGCTACGTCACAAGTAGCCGTTTATTAACGTCGTGCAAAGATCGTAACCGAATGCGGCATGAACGATACATGAGTTCCAATTATACACGATAATTACACAAATGTACATATGGAGAATAGTTTTTCACATAAATGAATGTTTATTAACAAGTTGAATTAGTTTACGTGTGAGATTTCGTCAAAAGGCGATTTAATCCGGCCAGACAAATTTTGAGAAGTTCATGTTTATTTTGAATGACAAGATCGGTTGCTGCGCGCACGCGCAGACACGGTTCTTCGCAAGCGAACTTTTGCTTTCCGAATTTTATTATTTAAGTATATGTGTCATTTTGTCAATGATTATCTTTTGGCAATACCTACATCAGAGGGGGGATATGTATTCAACGATATCACATTGACAATTGAAAAAAGATAACACTTATGGATTCCTGCAGCCTGGAGGGGGCACTTGGCCTTGTCCTTAGTAGGGGTGTGCCCCGGGATCTCAATAACCCGTACCCATAATACAAGGTGAAAATGGCAAAAGCATACCCCGTCCTACAAATATGAGGCCCAACAAAACCCGTCCGGAGGCCGAAAAAACATACCCCGGCACATGTATACTACCTCTATATAATTAAGTGCCCCCCTCCCCCACACCCCCCTCGCGACCTACGGCCACATGGCGAGTGAAACTGAAACTGCGTAATGTGACGTCATATTTCCAAGATATTTCTAAAGTTGTCATACTCAAAGTTCATGTGACAATTGCTAAATAATCACGAGACAGTGGATAACCAAAATAGTGCGGTTAAACGGATATTCATCTCAATTATCGACATATAGAGGTACGTTAGTACACAACATTGATGAGAAGCTATATGCACGCCAAATATAAAAATTGCCACACGACCCACATATATATCATCACGACTATATATATATTTGTATTACCGTCGTTCGCGGCTACGTCACAAGTGGCTCAACATCAGCATCGATCAGCACAAATTAATCATTTCCTTTTCCGTTTCTGAATCTGCTTTGAGACGGTGATGTACTGAAAACGCGTCTGGTTGTGGAATATTCACAGCAACCATGAAGTGACATACTCTTAATACACATATGGCTGTAAGAAATATTAATATTTTCCCATATTATCGACTGTCAGTATACAAAATGTCACTCCAAAGGGGGCTAACTTTAAACGATATTCTATGTAGTCTTACTGAGGACGGGTATTTGAATCTGCTTCCCGATTGATGCATCTAAGCGTGGAATGTATATCGCGAAAAATGCTCGTTCTGACCTCTCTTCGGCTTCGAGTCATCACAACAAGCCGTTTGACTGAGATGAATTCGGATACCCGTTCCACCTACTCGATTTTACACCTTTAAATATATAATAGCTTAAGTCATTGATGGCATCTGCAATGTACCCAAGACCATGTACCTACCACTTATTCTGATCCGCAGAGCCATCTCGCCGCAGGGTGAATACCTCAACCGAGCTGATTTGATGACCTTAAGAAAAGGTCGTGACCTCTTATGATGCGTACAGCCATGCTCTGGTAATTTCTAAGATGATGATTGATATAATGGCAGAATTTCGTGTTGCTTTTGTTCTCCGTGTGCGCTTTAAAATGTACACCTGTTTAATCAGCATGCTTTTGATCACTTGGTACAAAAACATCTTTTCACGATGCTTAAAGCAGCCCGAGTCAAATTTGAATGCCGTCATTTGAGACACTTATTGTTTAGCCTTACTCCCTGGACACTCGGGTTTTTTCGTCCATTCTCCTCAGGCCTTACGCTTTACATCGTGTTCGACAGGGAAAGGTTTCCACGGTAATGTGTCGTGTGTGACCTTCATAACAAGTATCACTGGCCTGCGGGGTTGTCGTTGCCTACATCCTAATTATCGCAAATTGAAGTCACTCCACTCGCCAAAAAACTCGTTACATAATCACCGAGCAAAACCAAGCGGGTCCAAACGAGCAATTCAACTGCACTGTAGTGCTGGTAAAGTTCGTTATAAATTATGCATTAATATCCTATACAATCCCCTGTTAATAGCGCTGTTAATGGAAGTGTGAAATAATCACGAATAGCTCATTATTGATATGACAATGCGTTTTAATAGTATTCTGCCCACGTTTCAGCTGATGCACAATCGCCGTATTGTCTAGTTGACACTCGCGCTGTCCTCTTGCAAATATAACACACAGCTCAAATTTCCAATCGGAGCCGTGATCATTAAAGTCATCATGCAACTACTGAAGCCAACAAGTTGCATTAATGTCAGATGGACATTAAATCCCTTTTTGCAATATCTTTTGCCTTTGTATAACTTGTTATAAGCACACTAACCTAATGTTGCAGGTAACAATGATCATCAACATTCACTACGGACTAAAGGACAGTACGAGAAACTGGCTTTATTCCTTCAAATGTAACACTCGAGTTTGCATTGAGTCCCATTTAGACAATTCATCGTTTTTTGCCGTAACGCATTGTCTTCATGGAGTTGGAAGCGGAGTTGCTGCGGTCCTGGTCAGGCTCCAAACGACTTCCGAAAGAAACAAAACGTGTTCGCACCGGAAGTGGCCCACCCATCGACTGCCAGAATGAATTTCGTTTCTGGTTAAAATGGCCGACATTTTCTTCTTCCGGTTGGTAGCCTTCCGCGTCGAAATTATTTCCGACATTTTTTGAAAGAGCCTCATCTCTAAGTAGTTGGTTTGCTACCATGTCCGAATGCAGAAGATCTCGAATTTCTTGTAGTAACTGGTAGACACTCTCTGAAGAGGATGGTCGGTGGACTGGAGAAGCAGATGAACCCTGAACCAAGGCTACAGCCAGGAGAGCCAGCGAAATAATCATCTTACCCGCCGATTGGCTGAAAACAGAAGTCAATGGCATTATTGTTTGTCATTAGTGTTTCTCAAGTTTTATCACAGCAGGTCCAGTAGCACCCATGGAATAGCCCAATTGATACCATGTAGCCAGAAGCCAGATTACAAAAGAGATCAACATGAATAGTAACTATCGTGTTACTCGTCTGTTCTATCTATTGCACAATATACATATATATATATATATATATATATATATATATATATATATATATATATATATATATATATATATATATATATATATATATATATATATATATATATATATCTATATATATATATATATATATATATATATATATATATATATATATATATATATATATGACCACAGCTGTTCACCCCTACCACAACAATAATACATCCGGTCAAGAAGCCACATATAGATGAAACGGCTTTCTGAGCCACTGAGTAATTGTACCATGAAAGAGAAAAATCGGATCATTGGCATGAATTCTTTGTGATATTTATGTATAAATTCTTAAGACGTGCTATTACAATTCAGTGCATCTTTCATTCACTATAAGGGCGATAACGACATGGTTCTTGCTAATACCCAAGAAATAAATGCAGAATGGATTATCAATAACAGCTCCGCGATGCATGTCACCGCTTATTGCGCATTCCTTGCACTCCGTAGCAGACTGTAAACTGTATTATGGCCTCTTTCAGTCGCCTGAAGCAATATAACATTTCTGATCGAAATCAATCGTATCTCAGTAAATTTAGTGAGCTATCTACATAAACGAATGGCCTGTTTCGGATCGTTTTCGATTCATCTCGTCGTTAATGCGACGCTTAACCCTAATCTTTAAAATTAGATGTTGTCTCTGGTTATTATGTATTTTGCAACAGCACGAGTCACAAAATTGATTTGCCCCAGTTCGGTACTTCAATGGCATTCCTTCAAAGCGAAAGGGATTCGCAACGGGGTATGGGAGCAGTTGCTGTAAGCGTTAAAATCATCCTCATCCATCACCGTCGCATTATCAACTCGTTGTTGAAAGCGATGTTTCACACGTCTTAATCTTTCAAACCAATGTATATACAACAATATATCCTATATACCTACTTTTTTATCAATCAAACCTTGGCTAGTGAGCTAGCGATCCTTGTAGGAAGGGCATTACCGTGTGTTCATCACACAATGTTCATTAAATATAGAACTAGGAAGATGAGACTAATGCCAGCGTTTTGCAACTCATAAAACAACACGAGCATGTACGAACAGCACAGCAAATTTGATATGGACTGTTTCTTTAGAACTGATGGGAACAGTGAGTGGTTTGAGATCACCCCACATAATAAATTCGACGTAATCATTTGCAGTCGGTATTGAACCAAACAATCCGTCGAAATCCATGAATGAAATCAATTCATCTTTAAGTACACATGTTTTAACATTTATTCTAGAAAGTAGCTTTGAAACTAAGAGAACATATCAGTAAGGTGCTTCTGTCGCTCTCGTGGATTGGACAAGTGTTAGTAATCGGTGCGTAGAATGTGTCATGTCTCAGTGGTTTGATGACATGTTCAGTGTTATAATAGCAGAGAGAGATGGTAACATGATGGCAGACAGGATGTGAAGAGATTGCAGGAGATGACACACCAGAGTCAGCACGGAGTTATAACCAGAGAGCTTATAGCCACGCTTATACGGCTCACTGTCTTATACGGCCAACCACCACGCCCACCTTCAAGTGGCGCTATTTTATTGGTCGATGCGACCGCGCCTACAAATTTCCATATGGTTTTAAGAAAGACGTTATAGCAAACAGCGCGCTCCACATAAGTGGCGTGTTCACATATTCTTTTGGGGGAGATCCTCTTAGCGTAGCTATAAGCTCGTTGTTATAGCGGTGACAACGGGATGGATCTCTACACCAGTACGCCAGTATACACAGCGTAACCAGGCAGTATACACAGCGTAACCAGGCAGTATACACAGCGTAACACACGGGCAGTTTCCGGTGAAATTAGCAAGATGCTTCCGGGCATCGTTGGTCGCCATCTTGGATAGTTCACCCTGACGTGTATCCCAGAGATGATAGGGTTCCGTTGTGTATCGTAGCACATTACGTGCGGGGTAAATGTTTATCGCTTCCTTTTATGACCATGTTGGTGTTCGCGTGTTAGGTGCAGCTAATGAATTAAACACGGTGACGGCATGGTACTTGGTCATGTTTTATTGTATCAGTTCATAAACCCGTACCATAGAATCCATCGGAGACATACCGAGCATGCGCGGTGCAGAACAGAGAAGCGCGGCGCTGATAAGAGGCGCTGACGTGTATGCATCGAAATATTCACCTCGAAAAGCCTTGTCGCTGCTTCTTTAAAATGATAGCATTGTTGATAGCTTTCTGATCGAATTGTTTGTAGGTTTGATATCGCAATACGCTTGTGGAAAAAAAATTGCCAATTGGCGCGGCCAGTGAGGACCCAGGACGTTATAATGAAATGGCACGCAGGGCTACAGTGATGCATTCAAATATAAGAAATATATGCGACCTTCACACATGTTTAGACAACGATTTCCCCAGTGACCGAGTAGAAACCATTCGCTGGCTTTGGCCTTGTGCTCGGGTTCCTGTAGCTCTCAAACTGTGAAGTTCCAGATCACTGATGACCCAAAGAGAATGTTAAATTGCCATTTCACTGGTTAACCTTTATTTCATATGCGTGTATTTCCCGATGTGTGGTTTTTCTTTGAATGATAGTTACAATCTGATAACACGCTAAGATTGTGACGCAGCAGTTGGCCGTGTTCAAGATAGTTGCAATGGTATTCGTCCATTTTTAACTCTTTTCTTCTGGACCTTTCATTCGTCAAATTACGGTAGTGATAACGGACTATCATAGATTGTGACGCACGAATTGAGACATGACATTATGAACAATGAATGTACAGCCCTGCATCAAATTCATTTTCTTGAGTAGCTGATTAAACCACCGATGGTTACTAGAAAAATCATATTCAAAGAGATTATGCAATAGTTGCGTAAACTCAGTAATGAAGCGTGAATTAACTACGAACGACACCTAGATGCGTCCAGATGGTAGCCCAAAAGACCAACGTCAGGTTCTATTTATCACCTTGTCGGTCCAACAGATAGAGCTAAATTTTTTGGTCGATGCATTCGATCAACCCAGAACTCGCCACTTTTTTCACGAAATATGCATGTTCTGACGAGTTTCGGGCGATCAGTGTCGAAAGTTATTATCTAATTCGGTTCGAGATAATGTTTCATATTCCTATCGTCTGCGGAAAACTATATTTTCGATAACTTTCCAAGTTTACCGGTGATATTTTCTTCCGAAATACAAAGCGCGGAGAACGATATCCCAGACAGCCCCAGAAACTTCCGATGTAAATAAGGCGGTGAGAACATAGGCAAAAACTATTGCTGATAATTCCTGTCGCCTTTTCCCCAGGTTTTCGTTGCTTTCTTCGTGATTCGGTGTGATATTTGTGCGACAGTGAATGTTAATGGCCTTTTCTACATGTTAGACAAGGTCATTTTAGCTTTTAGCTTCGTGCCACAAATGGTCCCTGTGAACCCGCGTCTTGTGAGCTGTCTCGCCTATGTTCCAATTGGTGTATCCTCCCGCTTGTTAGTTACCGCCGCCTCGCCGCCATGTTGCCAAGTCGGGCTCAGATATTACCGTTTGGTGTGTTTTAGGCCAAAATACTAATTCACAGGATACTGTTGTTGCTGAAATTCAGCTTCTGTTCCTATAAATGTTTGGTGAGTTGATTTTATTAGCTAAAACTAGGTAAAGCAGCGGAACTCTTGATAATTCCGTTGACTTATGTCGGGAATTATCGTTTGACGCCAGAACTAAGAGGGAGTGCATACTCCCGTACTTAGTTCGAAAGAGCTACCAGATGGCGCCTCAGTTTGGACAACTTCACACACCCAAGTTCATACCACTACAATTTACAAAACGAACTCTCAACTAAAACATCGAAATAATCATTGACACCCATTATGCCAGTGAAATTGTGATTAAAGCAAGTTATTGCATTTATACACATGAAAAATAGCAATAGTTTGACAACTTGCAAAACATGGTCAACTGCAATCCTGAACGCTGGTGAGCTTGTAGTAGAATAAAAAGTGACTGACTTTTTAAGCGCGTTTTCTGGTTTCCGAGTCACCCACCCTATTAATATGTTAACCATAAGATATGTTAATTTACTTCATCCAGATCCTCTTGGTGTACGCACTAATGGCAAGTCAGATGATTTAGAGATGACCGGGATTATAAAGCGACTAATTTTCTCATGGAAAACTGACACCAACTGTTCACAATTGAAAAACTATTGTGCTTTCATAAATCATTGACCTAATTCTCGTCAATCGTGTTCATTTCAAGCTGAATATGGGACAAATATCTGCCACTTCGCACACACAATCGCTTTCGGCTTACCGACCTCGGTTATATTCCCACAATGCATCGCGCGGAAGATCGCGCGCATGCGCAATCGATATTAACGAAGGGGTCTCACTCTCCATGGCAGACATGTTTGTTGAAAAAATCCCAACGAATTCGTGTCAGTAAGGCCACCTGTGAAAGGAAACATTTTATACTTATCAATCGAGGTGGGCCCTTGAAATTTGGCAGCAGCCGTCGCGTTTATTGGCGTGTACCCTCTTAGTTGATTCGCGGAATTAAGATCGACACTTCTATTTGCGGCTTGGCGTCATCTGTAACATAATGGCGTTCCGACCCACACCCTTACGACGTTAACGTCAAAGTCTACGATCTGATGTGGTCACGACATGAACGCTACCCAACTGGTAGTCATTACATGTCAATCAATTATATGACGCGCGTTTTCCACGATGCTCTGCCTCGCGTAATGCGTCGTG
The DNA here is from genome assembly GCA_034190875.2 of Urechis unicinctus. NCBI lineage: Eukaryota > Metazoa > Annelida > Polychaeta > Xenopneusta > Urechidae > Urechis > Urechis unicinctus. The sequence goes on from CM067352.1 coordinate 61,265,775, forward strand.
CACGTCGCCGGTCGGTTATCACTCCAGTAATATGGAACCCTGCTAGGCACACTCACGTGCTGCGTGAAGACGCCAAGTGTCGAAATCATTCTGCGCTTACCGAATTGTTCGGTTGTTTTCAAGGCATGCATACAACTGCAATAAAAAGATAAGCAAAGGAGTACTAATTTCATCGTACTACACGGCCTGACAACCGAGCCACTAATGTTCTCCGATAGGGTCGCGCGTCAGCATTCATTTGAATTTCCTAAACACAACACGAAAATTGACAAATTGACAATGAATGAGTCCTACATTGGCTTGGTTGGATTCTTGACGCAGCTTAGTTGTAGATGTATGATAATCAAAAGTATATTTATTTGGGTAATAACGCAGATCACGATGCATGCTACTAGATTTCATTTTAGGATAAATAAATGCCCCGCACGATTTCACTTGAAACTAACAATAAACTGATAAATGCCGGGCAGAGTAATTTAAACTTAATATGTTTATGTAGGTAATGAAAAATATCAACCGTGAAGAAAGGTTGCTTGTAGGTTTGAATGATATTTAGATGTCCATTAGGAGGACGGTGTGTGTCTTGTAGGGTCGTCTCCCCTTTTAAGATGATCAGAACCCAGGCACGCGCTGTAAATATGAAACGGAAGTTTGTTACCCACTATCGCCAACTCTTCTAATAGTCATCCTGTAATAGAAACCATCAATTTGCATACATTTGCATAATGAACCCTTCCTGATTATAATGTGATTCCATCGTGTTTACTTCTTGTAAGCATGCATTTGCCACAAGGATCGTGTCTACACCAAAGCTATATCAATAAACGCAGTGACACCTTTTCACACATCCGCCGTGCACGAACCACATCATGACGTCATGATCATGATCTCCTATCCGAGGTTAAGCGGTAGTATAGCCAGGTTACATAGAAGTAAATGAGCTTGATACACGATATGCTTAATCGTGACAAGGCTGATAAGATTCGCTGGATATCTGTCGACCCTCCGCTATCAACTGACCATCATGATCACTACCTAGGCGGTGTGAGGTTATCAGTACGTTGAAGAAAACTCAGCTGATAATTACTGGACGCAAATGTCATATTTCATTCGCGAAAATGAGTATTTTTTGTAAGTATGTTTTCATCATGTGATATATGATTGCGTAACCAATGGGGACAATTAATTTATTCATAGAAACAGCAATCCCAACGTCTATGTTGTAAAGGCAATTGAAGAGAGAGGAGTCCTAGCATGATGGCAGGATTTCATCAGCGTAACTATCACATTTGGCAGTGAAGTCATGGACAATGCTGATGGACTGGTGATTATGTAAGCACTGTTCTACCGGATGTTAACCTACTTGCATCCGATGCAAATATTCCTCCTCCTGAACGATTCACTTCACCTAATGCTACATACCTGACTACGCTGCTGACGGTGCTCAATATCGATGGACAATAAGTATAGATATACAGATTTCTTTGTGGTTTCAGATTCGACTCATGCTCTCAGCCCCCTTAATTACCTTAAATGCCAGGCTTTGCAATAATGGTTTTAACGCTTCAAGTGGCGGCGATGTGCGGCGATGCGACACGAATTAGCCAGTGCCTATTCTTCAATCATTTGACATACTGGGTGTTTGGCGCCTTACCAGTGTCATTACCAGTTGGTCATCCGAATACAATAGTGTGGACTGATAACGAGTTAATAACAGCGTTGAGTAGATCAGCATTTACTATCTTTCAACTCGAGGACTACATGGACGCTTTTTATGTTTACTGCGCTAAGCAAGGCGGTAAATGATGTGTTTAATTTGTTTTCATTACAATTGAACAATTTAATCAGTTTATAATTCTCTTCCATATATTATGAAAGTGGCATCACCTGATAAACTTTAACAAACACCTCTCGACTTAATTATGAAAAAGATAAAAAAAGAATGGTAGGAAGGTATGTTTTCTTGTTATGATCTATGGTAATAAAGTAGATATCTGGAGGTCACTCTTGCCATACGTTAAGTGCCTAGGTATTCGACACCAAAACTTACCGGAAACTCAGATTTCTCTTTTCATGGGACAGAAATCGGTAATCGTTTATTCTTTTAAATTCCACGAAATCTTATAATGATAAATGACGCTTTGGTGTTGATAGTGAATTTGGGACACTCAGAAGTCGTTTATGTATAAGTTTTTAAAATGTTGCTTACATTTCATGTGTCTTGTTCTATAAAAAAAAACCATTTGTTTCCTTATACGAGAATTAGTAAGAATAAGTAAAGAGGAAGCATCAACGCTGTACAAATTAAATAGACTTTTTATCAGCTATATCAACAAAGAATCACCCTCGCCTAACCTACGAATAATGACCTCAAATACGACTTATTCTTTTCCGATTCATCTTACAACTAAAGGGAATGCCTCTGGGGTACTTTTCTGAGTCGCTATCTTCGAAACTGACAGCATGATGATCAATGCTTGAGAAAACATGTTAAACTAACCAATTAGTCTAACCATTTTCGCAGACACAGCAATCTCATGGTGTATAATCACTCACCTGGTTGCCACTGTATCTGGTCGGACAGAATAAGCGCGATTCCTCAGGTGCAGACACTGTGAAGAGGCACGATTCGTAATCATTAAACGGGTATTTTTCTCCATGTGCACTCGGTGACATTAAAATATCTTGCCTTCTTAGAATAACAAGTCGCGAAGTTCTAATTGATTGATCTATCCATTCACAGAAGCGCTGTATCCTGCCACGAGAATAAAGGGACCTCACTGCAGTAAAAGACTGTATATGTAGTCGATGCGAACCCACACCCACGCAAATCAGTCGATGACGCGCGCCGCTCATACCCCGTGGCTCTGGGTGGCTAACTGACGCATGCGCAGATGAGTTCGACGCTATCATTGGCGGAATATCCCGGACAGTGCAAATTCACATAGATTTCAAAGGCAGGTTTGTGAGTAATTCGGAACCAGGTCAAAAGGGTCCTCAGAAACGCCCTTTATTGGCTACAATTCATGGACAAGGTATATTGTCATTATTGTTAAAAAACTAATCTTGAAATGTATGTTTGCTTTAGATGTTCTTACATATGCAAGAAGTGCTTGATCAGTTGGATCAATATTTATCAAACAATTTCAGTCGTTGGTGACTAAGAAAGCTAAATTTATCTGTGGGTATCTCAAGGCAAATCAATGGGGGCGCCAGGAGTTGATTTAGTGTTATAGAAAAGTCGAAATCGAATGTTCCTTTTTTGCTCTCCTAGCGCAGTCAAGTGATTGTAATAAATACCCATTTACCTCACTTCCGGGTCTAAATACAGAGCGACGCAGAGACTAGACTATGTAAGGCTATATTAAAGATCTAATGCGAACTATATGTAAAGATGCGATGATATTATCCATATATCAATGGAGCAGAATCTTTCCTATGTTTATGATAGACAAATACGCGACCAGAGGATCGCCATTTGGCTTGAGATAATTTGTGATCTCTGCATAGTCGCCATTCTCTGAGCGTCGTCTGCTTTCGTTACCATTCATCACTGCGCCATCTACCGAATTGTTGTGACGCTAATGGTAACGCTTCATGCGTATATATCGCGGCTTCTTCTCATCTGACGACGATCTTATGTATTATAAAGTCTTATTGTTCATGAAAAATAGCAGTCATCAACATTTTCCAGCTTGTGAAAGTATTCACACACGATACAAATCACCAATTTACATATATCAGTTGCAGCTATTCTAGTGATTACAGGGTCGAGAAGACTTAGGACTTCTCTTTTGAGATATAGATTTTGCTACAGCAGGAACAGTCGTTTTTGCGTTGATAATGTGATGGTCACTTAATACAGCGTGCTGGATGGTGTCCTCCTATAACAGCAGACGATAGCTACGACTGACCGCTTATGCACGAACGAAGACCATCAGCAATGGAGCGGCATTTCTCAGATACACTTGTCATGTCCGTGGTTAAATAGCTGTCATTCATCACGCCCATGACAGAATCGCGGCACTAATACGGTATTGTTTCTGTACATTGAGACATTCACTGCGATAACTTTACACCCTGGGGTATATTTTGGCTTAGGGAGAGGGGGTTAAGGATGAGGGGAGGGGAGGGGGGGGGGGTGGGGGTGCGGCGTTCTTATGACCTGCTACGCCGGCATTATCTAACAGCTAGAGCCAAACCTCCAGAATCCTAAACCCTATCTAAGGGGAAGTGCCATTGGACGATGCATATTTGAGCTCGATCCATACGTGATGATCATGCTCGAGTGAGTAATTACCTCCTAATTATATGTTATCTAACTATCAATAGTGAAACTCCACGCGCTCAGTAGGTGGCGGGACAGTTTGTGAATTCCTGCTTGTTTTGATTATTTGATAATCAGCATCAGTAAATCGGTTCTTGTCGGAAAATAGTCGGTTAGCACGAAACTATGCTAGTTTCAAAACAGGCGCGATTGCTGATATGATAGCGGATGTAATATATACTCCTAAAAGTAAAAACACGTCAGGTCTTCGATATTTTCTGACAGTTATTGACTTCAGTAACGGTCTTGAATGTACAAAGTTTCGATGGTATATAACGCGTTTCGCTTATCATGCGATACTTATACATTTGCTGATATGATTTTGCCAGTAAAATATGATCCCCCCCCCCCACCAACTCACCCACTGTACCCGTTACCTAGGGATGGTCTTGGTTAATATGTTTTCCTACGAACTCTGCCTTGGCTACAACATGTCACAGTCATTTTACTTTTAGCGCGAAGATTCCTTGATCCACTTTAAGTCTTGTCACTTGGGTTTTATCACCTCAGCTTCTGTGATCTTACCATGTATTCCACCAGGTATGCAGAAGTCTCATCCAATTGTAGCATCGAGCTGGCCCGATCTCTCCTAATTACTTCTGTTAAATTATCAGGGTCAGACAGATACTGTGTTGATTGTCAATGTGTTGCTAAGTGGAAGGTGTGTATAAGTGGTCTGCGTCCGGGTCGTCAATACGTGCCGCGAATTGTCTATAGCGACTCAGTCAGAGGGATTTTAATTGATGAACCGGGAAGGCTCCTTGCGAACCTGATGACGTATTCTGGACCAACTTATCAACGTATTAATGAAGGGGTGATTATGTATGGAATGCATTACGAGTTCATCAAATACTAGCTGTATGTATTGAATCCCTTAACAATACTTTCAAATACTGGGTGTTTTCAACCCATAAACAGTACTGTTAAATACCGTATGTATTGAGTACATTAACAACACTGACAAATACTGAGCTGGAATAGTTCCTTGATTGGTTCAAGTCAAAGAAGGCAAAGGTCACTCAAAGGGTCAAATAAAGCGATTGTCGATACTTCTTCATCGCTTTAAGCATAGAAATTATTTTTTTCAGTTGTCAGAGGTCTTTAGTTTGCGGTTACGAGGGATGTTAACTCTATTTTTCCTCCTGTTAAATTGGTACCTCTACTGGAGCACTAGACTACGTGTATTTAAACGTGCCTCTATTATGGAATGCAGATACACAATACCCTACACTTCACTATGCTATACTTAGAAAGTAACATATACTTCTACGTTGAATTATTTTTATTTACCTGTTTTTAAACTTTTTACCACAACCTATTCTTCTTAAGCACCGCGAAAGATATACCTGACGCAACTCGCGCTACGTAAACGAGAAAGTACGAGAATAACGGCCAAATAAACACTCCAAGCTGAAAGTAGATAAAGCAGACCTACTTGCAGTACTGATGAGTCTGTGTCTTCATTGTGGCTCGATGAGGTGGCTGACACTTAGAAACTCCACAGACACTTATATACATCGTGTCAGTAATTAATGCCTTGATGCATACCCTGACGTCACTACACTTGAAAGATATGTCTGAAGACACGCCGCGTCTGGCTCAATTTCTGCCCGCTTTGAGCCTAATAGTTCGTGAATGATCGGTTTTAGTGAGGAAAGCAGCAAACCCAACGCATTGTCGTTAATATGTATAACATGCGGGTAGACATTCACAGCTTGTTTGATAATTATCTTCTTGTTCTCGCAGAGTTACTTGGAGGGAAATACAGTAGCGCCACCAAGCGAATGATTGGATCTGCATCAGATGACGTGATTAACGGTGATGCTCAGTAGGGCGAGTTTATGTCATGACGCTGATGATGAAGAGTGTGGGGATGACACTTGTAATGAGTTTATATGTTTGTGAGTATGCTTGCTACAGTGTGTGAATTATAATGTAAGTGTGAATTATAGTTGAAGGTTGTAAAAGTTATACTTTTTTATTATGTGGGGATTACGTGGTGTAGAAGTTGTATTACATGCTGTGAAAGGTTTTTCAGATGGTATGTTGTGATTTTTCCGTTTCTATTCATGACAGTTGTTTGTTTTGATTCAGTACTTGATCGGAATGAAGAGAATCATTACAGGTGGTACTGTCGCGCTGTCAGTCATTACAGGTGGTACTGCTCGCGCTGTCAGTCATTGCAGGTGCTACTGGGGCGCTGTCAGTCATTACAGGTGGTACTGCTGCACTATCAGTCATTACAGGTGGTACTGTCGCGCTGTCAGTCATTACAGGTGCTACTGGGGCGCTGTCAGTCATTACAGGTGGTACTGTCGCGCTGTCAGTCATTACAGGTGGTACTGTCGCGCTGTCAGTCATTACAGGTGGTACTGTCGCGCTGTCAGTCATTACAGGTGGTACTGTCGCGCAGTCAGTCATTACAGGTGGTACTATCGCGCTGTCAGTCATTACAGGTGGTACTGCTGCACTGTCAGTCATTACAGGTGGTACTGTCGCGCTGTCAGTTATTACAGGTGGTACTGTCGCGCTGTCAGTCATTACAGGTGGTACTGCTGCACTGTCAGTCATTACAGGTGGTACTGTCGCGCTGTCAGTCATTACAGGTGCTACTGTCGCGCTGTCAGCCGCAAATATAGAATACTTTTGAATTATGTGTCTTGATTGGCTGCTGTTTTCACATACATATCGTTCACCAGCACAGAAATAATTCATAAACTACGACTAAAAGAATAATTTTGTAAATTGAATTACTCATTCCTCGATATGTGTGAAATATTCTCAGAAAATAGAAAACACAGCAGGGAGTTAAGTAAGGAATCCCGCATTCTGCAGGAATATCCATTGCGATGTATATATATAGATAAAAGGTAATTTCTTGAATGTGGCCCTAATATAGAGTGTTGGCAGCGACTGTATGTCCTCAATTCCTGGTTAATGAAGCCATAATTCCGGAAGCATTCATGACGGTTTATATTGGTGCATGGATAGCGTAATCAAATACGAGAGATTTGCGCAGTCCGTCTCGGGGATATTATCCGACAGAGTACACTGTGGTTTTGCAGATATGCATAAGATATTAAACAAATGGGCGTGAGCCGATGTTATGTTTCTCTTGTAGTTAATATAATCGCTCAGTACCATCGACGTGACTTGGAAAATATACTGAGTAGTTGCTCGACTTGGTCGCTTCTCATTTGCATAAGTTTGTTGGTACATTTCAGAGGTTGATTATAATACACCGATAATAATTATCGATCATTTTAGCAACGGACAAAACAGAAACAAAATATATATTGCGCGGAATCACTGAATAATGCGTTATCAAGCTTAGATTGAATTAAATGGAGAACTGCGCTTGTCAAGAAACGCAATATCGGAAGAGATGAGATACTGCCTCAAGGACGTATCATACAGCGCGAATGGTGCTGCCTCAAGGACGTATCATACAGCGCCGGATGGTGCTGCCTCAAGGACGTATCATACCGCCCCGCATGGTACCGCTGTCAGGGAATCAACCCACCCACACATCACCCCCACCCCGACCCCGACCGAGGGGTCCACGCATCATTACGGCGTCTGATGATACCGAGGGGTCCACGCATCACTACGGCGTCTGATGATACCGAGAGGTCCACGCATCACTACGGCGTGTGATGAGACCGAGGGGTCCACGCATCACTACGGCGTCTGATGAGACCGAGGGGTCCACGCATCACTACGGCGTCTGATGAGACAGAGGGGTCCACGCATCACTACGACGTCTGATAAGACCGAGGGGTCCACGCATCACTACGGCGTCTGAACTTGAACAATATCAATCAGTAAAAATCATTGTTTCGCGGAACGTTCTCTTCCTCCCGCTCACCTGTGGTCACCTGTACTCGCTAATCTAGGGAACGCCATTAATCACAGTGTCATTGCCAGGCTGCTAATGGCGAGTAATGTGTAGAAATGAATGAAGATTATAAACAAAGTTAGGAGACGCCGGGTTTATAATTCAAGTTACAATAAGCAAGCGATATTTTATTTAGCCCAGAGTGAAGGTTTAGCAGAAAAGAATATGCTGAGTGGTCTCACACACAAGAAATGACATTGATACACTGTTATGTAACATAATCATATACTTAGAAATCAACGTCAACGTATGAATTAGCTGAATTCAATATATATAACAGAATTCTCTTTACTATACGCCGGTAAATCTGCGTTGTGTTGGCCAATAGACAAGGAACACCAGTAGAAGACAATATAGCAAATATGGTGATACAGGAGACCAAAATACTCCAGGTTTTACTGAAATACTTCACTCATTGAAGTTGTGGGCATTAATGCGCACAGATTACACAGACAAGCAGGAAGGGTAATTTCGGACAACATGAATGGCGACAGCCGAAGTAAGGATCTAATTTCTGAGACCGCAGCGCTAAGTAGCTTTCTAGGCAACCTCGTTACAAATATGGGGCTGATCGGTCTCTTTAAGAACTAGCCCCATTTCGAGCTTTAAGGCTCTGGATTTGTCCCGATGCCCGTTGCTATGTCAACGGTTGAAACTGATACGAAACTGGAGGGCAGATGACATAAGTCTTGTCTGCGGACGACAGCAACAATTACACGCTGGGTTGAAATCATAAGAACTTCATTTCTTGAGTTCCCCGAACCAGAGGCTTCAGCTTGATAATGACCCTGACCACGTGACCGTCTTGTCGCCACCATTCCGACACTATCGGTTGTAGCAGTCACGGGGTTTCGGCCACGGTCAACACGCTTTCGATCACGACCAGATCCCCCTCTTCCCCGCATACCGTGTCCTGCCTCCAATCCAGCTGTGGCCGGGATGAAGCGTTGGATGTTATTTGCAGAGATACCGGGAGATACCCGAGACAGTGCACCAACGGCTCCCCTCTCAGCAGCCTCGTCCGGATGACGCGGACCTCGGACCTCGTGAGAGGACAGTGCGTCATCACCGCATGGATCCTCGCGCAGTCCGCTCAAATCCGGCTGGACGTCCGGCACGGGGATATCCGGATTCTGCTGTAGGCCTTGAGCGGTACCAGCCTCGGGATCATCTAGGAATGCCTTGTACTCTGTGTTCAGGAAGTTAACTTCAGGAGAGGATTCGCCGTCTGTGTCAAGCGCTTTCACAGTTGTCTGGTTGTCATCTTGATCAAAGAACTCGGGAGCTGCATTTGGAAGGAATTGGTTGGGTAAAACTGGGACTTGCGAAAATTCTTTCACGGTCGTGGCGTCTAGAGTTGGCCCGTCGCGGTGGTCACTTGCGGTTTTCCAGAAATATTTCAACTCCGTTTTTGAAAGAACACTTGCATTGTCTGAGGTGTCGTCATCGGTGAAGTCTGGTGTAGAATCATCATCTTCACTGGTGAGTGAGTTGAGAAAATGGCCGGGGTTCGACTGTGTTACGTTGTGCACTTCATTGCACGGACCAACCCGGGCTACCGGTTTATTTACTTCCTTGGATGGCTGGCTTAAAAACGCCCAACTAAAATACAATGAAATCTTAAATTTTCACCAACGAACAACCTTAACCATAGTGAGATAATGAACGGAATTCTAATGTAAAAATACACTGTTGTATTACTTACAAGATACTGCAAAGCAGCCATGCTATGGAATTGGGACAACGGATGTCATTATTCCAACCATTCCCCTGGTCACCTGAATCAGCAGAAAATCACGCTATTAACAATTGTATCAGCTCAATTATTAACAAATCTGTTTCATAACAAGACGCTATAACCTTACACACATGTGTCATTGATAGCTAATGAATTTTGTGATTGTTGTGTTAATATTTTCCAGTGTGGCAATATATGTCCACAGGCAAAGAGATGAATAAAGCACACTTTTTTCGCATCGAGGGAAACAAATAGACCATACATTATAATAAAAAAATCAGCAAAAATGCCCAATGAATAATCTGTATTGAAATTTCAATTGTGTCACTTCTTACTTTTCAAACAATTGAAATTTTAATGCGTGTCAAAACTTAAAGAATGCGAATACTTCATGCTCTGTTGTTAAAACGCATACCGGGAATGGGCAATATATGTCATGCGTGTTACAACGCATATTGGGGAATGCAGGGCTAGAAATTAGCAAAATATTTCACCGGCCAGTCGGGCCGGTAACCTTGAAATTCTACCGGCCCTACAAATTTTCTACCGGCCCTACATTTTCAGCATAATATAGTAAAAAACAAAAATGTACGCGTTTTTATTGTTTTATATATTCTATTCTAATATTAAACGCAACATTCAAATCAATATTTACGAACTTGTCAAACCATACAAATAGCAAGCATTTATTCAATGAGGTCAACAGCACAATTTTCCAACACACACATACTTTTCCTCATCTACATCATCACTTCTTATATATAGTCTGCGACCTCTTAGTCCTGAAGGCACGACATCTTCAGAAATGTTGTACCGTTAACAAATCGCATGCAGTTATATAGGTATGCTTACTGACGGCTTGGAAGTCAACTCGCAAGAAACGCCACGCGCGTTACGTAAGTCATACAACTGTAGGCGGGCCTATCTTTAAATTCAATTAGAACGTACTGCATTCGCAAAGCAGACGCGGAAGAAAAGTCACTAGGAGAGCGCGAAGAAAACATCGCGCGCGTATGGGTGATGTTACGTCTTTCCGTCGCGTCACTTACAACTGTTACTGGCGCGAGAAGAGTTGACTTGTCTTATGAATACCATTCACAGATGATACATGGTAAATCAAATTAATGAATTAAAATAAAAATGCTTGGGAGGGAGGGAGTGGGGTGGGCTTTTTTCCATGTTCTTGTCTTCACACCAGATACCGTGATGGGTCAAAATTATACACCGACTGCAGCCAGCTGATCCCTGATCTATGGATTATAATGTCTTCCCAAACAATCAAGGCACGTTAGTTGTATAACTTTTTCTGTGAGCCTATCTATGCCATCGGTTTCAGTTTATACACTGTAGGTCAATAAATTATGCAAGACATGATAGTATACAGCCGGGAAGCTTTCTTATCTCGTGTGTTTGTCGGGTTTATGGTTCAAGAGGCGCTTAATCACGCGAGCCCAACTGCTGTTGTATTGAACTGGGCGCGAGGTGTTAGCGCGAAAAAATCTACCCGCCAGTCGGGCGGGTGGTTGTGATTATTTACCCGCCCGACTCAAATTTCACCCGCCATTGGCAGGCGGGCGGGTGGTAATTTCGAGCCCTGGGAATGTATGGTAGGTGTCATGCGTGTCACAACGCATACCAGGGAATGTATTGTAGGCAGCCTACGTGTTATAACGCACACCAGGGAATGTATTGTAGGCAGCCTACGTGTTACAACGCACACCAGGGAATGTATTGTAGGCACCCTGCGTGTTACAACGCATACCAGGGAATGTATTGTAGGCAGCCTACGTGTTACAACGCATACCGGGGAATGTATTGTAGGCAGCCTGCGTGTTACAACGCATACCAGGGAATGTATTGTAGGCAGCCTGCGTGTTACAGCGCATACCAGGGAATGTATTGTAGCCAGCCTGCGTGTTACAAAGCATGCCGGGGAATGTATGGTAGGTTGCCGAGCATGCCGGGGAATTCCTTCTTGTTGTAAGAGACACTATGACAAAGCACCACACAGCTCACAGGTAGCATGATTAAATTGATCCCGGACGGAGGCGCCAGTGAACCCTATTAGCGTAGCTATAAGCTCTTTGATCTCTCTGAGAGAGACCGATTCATGTTAATCACCTGGGGAAAATAATTAAATGAAGTTATATCTATTTGTCTTCCATATAGCATCATTACGAATCAAATAGATTGCACGGAAGCTATCAATGAGTGGGGCTACACGAAACAACCAGAATCGATCCGTTGTACTTGTGACGAAAGTTATAACTATAGCATACACTAATCAAAGAATCCAAATTGTGTTCAAGTTTAGCGTTCAGCTGTGTTATGTGCCGATGGCTAGTCTCGTCGGACACATGACAAGCACCCGCAAGCGAGCTTATCGACTATCAACTGGTAGTTTGCTGGTAGCAGGATATCTCTCGAAATGTCCAGAATCTACTGACGCCATGAACTGGCCCGTTCCACTATCTGCTTACCTCTGGGACTCGAGTCTTAAATCCCTCCATTAATCCAAGTCTCTTGTGTATAAAGACTTTTAGAAATTAAAGGCCAGGGAGGGGTATTTAAAGACTAGAGTACCTGTGGGTTAGGGCATTTGTGTCGGTGCCTATTAGGCTATGCAGCTTAATGGGCACTGTAGAAACACGACAATCACCCTCTTCCGTCATCTTCGCAATTTCATTTTGTTATTAAAGCATTTGAAAGCTCTAATGAGAAATTATCACTTCTCATATTGTCTTGAAATGTTCTAAGTCACATCAATATCCGCCTCATATTCTTATCATTATCTCATATTCACATCGGATATCTCAACCGGATATCATAGTCCCATCAATGTTTTATATTCTCATTAATATATCTCAGCATTATACATATCTTGGAGAGTCTGTACAGGTAATGATCTATTCTACACCTCATATTATCATCTTATATACTTGTCAGCGTCTAATATCGGCATAAAGTTTCATTTTCCTATAAAATATTCTAATCCATACCTCATATGGCTATCAATATCTCATATTTGCGTCAAAATATAATGGTCATACAATATTCTCTGGGAAATATCAACTTGTATCATTATTTCTACTTAAAGTGCAAGTAATGGGTTAAATATGAATTTTCGGGATCAAATAGAACGCGATTTTCTGATAAATAATTTTCAGTTTTTTTTTCGATCCGACGCGTAGTAAACAAGAAATAAGCAAAAACAAACAACACATTCCGGAACTTCCCGACCACACACCGAAGATGAACGAAGGCGCTGTAACGTCATATGTCACCAGAAGATGTTGCCACGGACGCCGTTTCTATTCCCGAACAAGCTGTCGTACAAATTTATCGCTATTTACAGGCACTCATCAGCGTTTTTGTATCCATGGTTTGAAAACAGAATTTGCGCTTGCCCGTTGACAAAATTGACATGGCCGGTAGTGATCAGTGTGGGGCGGCTCAAGTTTTATAAGGCTGTTCTACAGATAACATATAGATTTGTCTCGTCAGGCTGCTATATGTAGATGTATGCTTGCCAGATAATAGCTTGCACTTGTCTTAGACAACTCTCGGTCGATACCCAGTGCTCAACGGGTCAGTCTTTGCCTACTGTCAAATTTGCTTCATATAACTTTACCCTTATGTCTTCCAGTCTGTATCATCATGGTGCGAATATGTGAGGCCCAGTACTGTAATAATTCGCATCTAACAGGACATAGAAAGCATGTTTTCCCCAAGGAAAATGCTCGAAAACAATTGAGGGTGCGCTTTGTTCGTACCAAGAGGGCAAACTTTGATGTGCCAAGTGCGACCTCTAGGAGATTTCTGTGCAGTGCACATTTCACTCCAGAGTCATTCCAGGACCGGCTTAAGTTTGAAATGGGCATGTCACGATCCAGGAGAATTCTTGAGCCGACAGCTGTCCCAACCATCCATGCAACATCCCCACTGAAGCGGCCCTTGTCGGATGTCCAAGATGAAAACAAAGGCCGCAAGAGTAGAGCATTGGCAAAACGGGAAATTTCTAGGGTAAGAAGATCAAGCAAACGTTCAATTACATGAAAATAAATTCTATACAAAAATGTTATTCTCTCTTGGGCAATGGGGTGCTGTATATAGAACCATTATTGTGAGTGGATAACCCCTTCTGCATGAACCCCTTATCTTTATCACTGTTTATCATTCCATAGGTATTGGCAGCTAGCAGCATAAATGAATCTGTTCATGTTAATAAAGAATCAAGTGAGAAAGTGGTATGTATTTAGCCAGTCATGTCTTACAGATTCCTAAACAGTTCCAATGAGACAAAAGATTATTTTTATATGGTTTAATGAATCGGCATTAATTGGTTAATATTTAAGAGGCAGTGTTGGAAAATATTATTATTTATTGTATACAATGAATGGCCAGCCGTGTGAAAGGTATGCATTTATGAAATTTGTTTTGTTCAGGTATCCACTGACAGTAAGCCACCCATTACAGGTGAATTATTCCACAAGTCGGCCTGCGTACAGACCCAGCTGCAAAACTTCAGGAGTAAAAGAAATAAAATACTGGTTATCAGCAGTATATGATATATTCTCACACATTTGAACATATAAGCAAATTTTACACTTAATTTCGCATCAGGTGTTGGCACCAAGCACGTTGAGATGGTAGATGCATCAACTCAATATGAACCACCTATCTCCACTCCATCAAAGGGTGCACTCCTCTACCATTCTTAGAGGAAAGCCCAATAAAATAGGACAAAGACTCTGATTACAAACCATCAGACCAGTCCCCGATGGAGATAGATATTGACACATATTAACTCACTGACATGTAAGAGGTGCTTTCAGCTGGTAATCCATATTGGTTGACATGCATCCATGCTGACAAGAGTGCTAATTTTACCATACAATCAGTCACATTCTCATATGTTTCAGATCATTGAAAGTGACAGGACCAGCTGACATGCAGTATGAAAGGAAGTTTTTAGTTTTTGAAAGCCAACTGCTGGAATTATTCACATCATGTCCAATCTGTACTGGACCATGTGTGGCAAATGTGACTAAATTAATTGGTACTCTGGTACAAGTGCAACAGGTATGCCAGAATTGCCACTTTATGCGTACCTTGACCAGTCAACCTTTCATAGGTAAAATGCCTGCTGGAAATTTACTGCTGTCAGCTGCCATCTTGTTCTCCGGGTCACTCCCTACACAAATGCTATTGCTAAGGGTCTTCAATTTTCTCAAGGTCCCTGTTATGAGCCGAAACACATATTTCCGCCACCAGAGAGATTATCTCATCCCCATAGCCATCAACAGTTGGAGAAAAGAACAGCCGATGTCACTGCTACTCTAAAATCGATGCCAGGTGGTCTACATCTTGCTGGCGACGGTCGCTGTGATTGCCCGGGGCATTCAGCGAAATATGGAGGCTATAATGACATCGAGCAGCGCATCAACAAAATAGCTGACATCAAGTTGATTCAGGTGAGTTGTTGCTCAAACAAGTTCCATATCTGGCATAAATCATTATGTTATATATCTTAAAAAATTGAATATTAACCCTGTATGTAGAGCAGTGAAGTGGCAAACAGCAATGCTTGTGAGCTGGAGGGCCTCAAACGAAGCATGTCATTTCTTTTGGATGACCAAGAACTCCAGTTGGACAGCATCATCACCGACAGGCACAAGAGTATCAATAAGTACATCCGTGATGACCTCACCAACAACCACCCAAATGCCGCTGGTGTCCAACACTACTTTGACATTTGGCACGTAGCCAAAGGTGAGAATGTCCATCAAAATTAGGAAGAGTTAATTTAACTTAAACTGAGAGGCTAGGAGCAAAATGGAAATGAGGGGTAGCTTCTACATGCAGTTAATGTTACTAAATTATTTGATTCTATATAATTTATGCAGGTCTTGGAAAAAAGATTG
This sequence comes from Urechis unicinctus, assembly GCA_034190875.2. Lineage (NCBI taxonomy): Eukaryota > Metazoa > Annelida > Polychaeta > Xenopneusta > Urechidae > Urechis > Urechis unicinctus. The sequence continues at coordinate 61,281,662 of CM067352.1, forward strand.
ATGCACTGGGGAAAAAAAAGGATTGTGAAGACATTGTATTATGGAAGAAATCCATCATAAATCATGTGTACTATGTGGCTGGTCATTCAGTACCTGATGGAGTACCTAGAGCTGATATGATTGAGGCCATGTGGACATCACTGCTAAACCACATTCGTAACCTCCATGTTCATGTGAAGTCCAAAATACCCTCAGTGTGAACATCCACCACTTGTTGGAGTTGAGAGGCAAAAACAATGGTTGGAACTAGGTAAATGTTAGCATTTTAGAAAAACAAAAAAATAAGTCAAGCAAATTTAAGAATGAAGTCTGAAAATGGTATTCATGAATGGTTTTTTGTCAGTCGGTATATATAGAACTTGTTTGGTACAGACAGCAAAGCCAGTGATTTACTAGAAGATGTCATCCTTTCCAAGACCTTAATCAAAGACCTCGCCAAGATGTCACCATTATATCAAACATCTACCCTGGAGGCTTTCCATAGCTTGATAATCAAATTTGCGCCAAAACATACTGGTTTCATGTGGCTCTGTCAGTATGCAAGGTGTGTTGGTTTAATATGTAATTATGTTCACAAAATTGTTTGTGTACCCTGGCCTGACTAAATATATTTTACATTGCACATTTTCACTTGGTTCTTTGTTTGTGGTATTTGAGCATTGATGTATTTTAAGATGGACACATGAAACATTTCAACCACAAAATTTATCCATCAAATTGTGAATTGTTCTACCGGCTATGTTTTCAAGGTTTTGTCTTGCTGTGCTACACTTCAACCACAACAGTGGTAGACTACAGGCTGTGACCAGAAATGAAAGACCCCGGTTTTCTCTCAGATTTCCCAAATTCAAGAAGGGGGAGTACACAGTACGCAAAGACAAAACTCCGTCTACATATGTTTTGCTAATTTAAAACTCCATCATTATATGAAAAATAGGTCTTCTCCCACTGTAAATTCCTGTAATACAGGACACACCCATAGATTTCACTTTCTCGCGAATTTGCGGAATTTCCTGGCAGCATTTACTCTCTGCTACTGTAAGCATTGGCCTACATGAGCCACACGAGCACCTAGTACAGGGCATAATTACAATGAATAACTAGTATTTCAGCACCAGTCGGCTCAAGTCCTCTTCTATTTGAGGAGCATTTACAGGCCTTGTCTTGGCTGGAGGCTCAAATCTGTATTGCTGTATGCCCCCACAGACTCCTAGTTCCTCTTCTTGTTGAGAAGAACACTCACTGCTGTAATCCAGCTCATCGCTTCCGGAGTTGTCTGTATATGAGGAAGACGAGGACATTGCGCTCCTTGATAACTATTAAACGGGTCTGAAATCGAGGTGCACACATGTGTTCCAGCATTGCCTGTATTATCGCTCGGTCCCCGTTGATTGACGTTTTCACACTACATAATAGAAGTTTATCACAATTTAATATATTCTAGGCGAACAAGTACTCAAAGCTACATGAAATGATATGATTCGTTGCGGTACATGATGGCTGTATAAAATACGATCATGCTCACACCTAACACAGTTCTCATGTAAACAAACGAGGAAATGACTGCGCTATCCGGCTGGACGGTGACATATGACGTCACAAACTCAGGAGCCAATGGCTGTCGTTTTTTGCGCATATGCCAAAACGGTCCGAAAAATCGAGGGAAATATTGAAAAAAAACCCCACAAAATGACGTCTATGGACGAAAATATTGTCGGAAACGTCTTTCACAGGCAGAAATACACCTATTAAAACTTTGATTAGGGATTCGAAAATAGACGTTACTTGCACTTTAATAATCATCAATATCGCATTTTCATTACTATCACATAAGTATCCTTAACTGCATTTGGTAATATTTTCCCCAACAGCCCATCTTTTCATCAAATATACTCAACTTGGTATTCTCACTAATATCTCATATTGCAATAAAATATGCTCATTCATATCGCACAGATTCACAAATATCTCAAGAAGTTAAATTCGACTCAATATGCCATATTCTCGTCTAATATTCTTAACCATGCCTCTTGTTGTCATTCATATATCATATTTTATTTGAAAACATGTCCATCAATAATTAATATTTTCATCATATCAATTATGTCTCATATTTTCTCTCTCTCTCTCTCTCTCTCTCTCTCTCTCTCTCTATATATATATATATATATATATATATATATATATATATATATATATATATATATATATATATTTTATACGAATTCAACCTTTTTGAGATAATCCACCAACTTTTTGGAACATAGCCACATCTTTGCACACGACCGAGTTCCATAAAAGTCAAGACCTGTTTTAGTGCTTCATTCTGCAAGTGTTAATTTAAAAGTGATGTTACACTGTAAATGATCTCCATTCACTTTTATCCATTGCAAGGTTTTGACCCATGTATTACACAGAATTAGTTAGGGGAGTTCGAACAAAATGTATATATTGGACTGACGACCTTTTTGGTACTCGGCATTAAACCGCTTGTTTCTCGATATATCATTATCACAATTTCTGATATATTGTTTAGAATTACTTCCTTCGCGAATATATCATATCCACGTGACATTCGATAGTGGATAAAAATATATACATTTGGTTTCGACGTTTTCCAATGAACTGGAGACAGATATATATATATTTGCCTGGACAAACCGAAATGCTTAGGCAAGTCGAATAATTCGTAAAGCTCTGTGGTGGCGGGCGGCTTAACAGCCTTTAACCGTCGCGCAACGAAACGGACCTCATCAAGGGAATACACAGCAAAGCACCACCTCGAACAGTAGGTGAGCCCACTAATGATATGCATGTAATATCTAGACAAAAAAACCCACTTCATTGGTGTCAGAAGTAATTGTAACCAATTCCTTGAGTTTTATTTTCTCCATTTTTTGACATTTCCTGACAAATTGTCCAAATTGAACAGCTATTTGATTTTTCAAAATTAACAGTTTCGGTTTTGAATTGAGTTAGATTATATTGGCGGTGCTACCTGTTTCTTAACTATAGTTCAGCCTCCTTCAAATTTTGAAGAGACACTGTGGCTGTGATATCGTGGATATTGGTTGCTTGTCATTGGTTCGTTGCTGCATACCCCTTTACATAATTGAGATGTGCTTGTTCTTGGTTTTCCGTTGGGATATATCCACGCTTATCATTTGCCAATATGTTGTATCTGAATTTGTGCCGCCCCATAAGGGTGAATTTTGCGGATATGGGGGAGCTTACAATGATACCAGGGGTGGGTATGAGGGTTGCCATGACGATTGCACGAGGCGTTGCCTTTGTCCCCCAGATTGAGATATGCGGCCTATTACGAAGGCCAAGGAGTGAGGTAGTAGGGATGCCTGGTCATGTAAGCCAGAGAAGCGTGTTTTCTGCTGGGGTGGAGGGTAGGCAAGGTGGTAGGGATTCCAACATGGTATTAACTTGTCAAAAACAGGAACAGGCTGAGTGAATGGCTGGACGATGTCAGCTCTGTTCCCGTCCCGGTACGAAGGTATAGTTTAGACGGAGGGAGGGGGGAGGGGGGGGGGGGGGGGGCAGAGGGGATCAACTAGGGTCAAAACGGAGGACAGAGCGGTAAGGGAAGGTGCACCTGAATCTGTTGACATCAGGAACGTGCGGGTGGTGCCGGAACCCCCCCCCCACCCCCCAACCACTCCGACACAGGCTTACATTACGGTCGGGGAGCTGCTGTCGGGAGATCTGGAGCACACTTTTACCTGTTGATGACAACCTTAATTAACATAACTCTTATGTTGGTTCAGTGTCCAATCAAGGCAGTGTTATTGGGGGGTGGGGGGGGTAGGAACAAAGTAGGGTTGGATTCAACTCGGGCTCTACCTAAGGGGCTTAAGTTTGAAGGGGAGGGGGATAGGAGAGTCTTCCGGCAGCGTTTCGAGCGGTACGCAAGGACGGGGAGTGGTCGGAGGAGGAACAAAAGGAGGGATGTCTGTGTTGGGCGATGTTTAGACAAGGCCGCAGAGGTATACCCAGCCACAACAGAGGGCTACGACAGCGTCCCTTACAGCTGGGCATTGTAGGCCCTCGAAAAACGGTTAGGATGCGCGGACATCTACGAAGTTGCCCGTGCAAGCCATCAAGCCAGCCAAGCCACAAGGGAAGATTATATGGACTGGGGTGACCGGGCCAGGAAGCTGGCGAGCCACGCTCTTCAGGGACGACCAGAGGACCAGCAAACAAGGCAGATGGCGACCCGATTCAGGGACACATTGACAAAAAGGCATGCATTGGACATGGTGAAAGAGTACCAGTTCTCCCGCCAAGCCTCATTCGGGAAGGGTGTCTGGAATTCCAGGAAAGCCAGGATGGCTAGTGCAGAGAACCAAGCCCGAGTCTCAGCCGTGCGTGATCAGGACCTCTCGAAGGAAATCGCTGATCTGGCTGATGTCTTAAAGAGTTTCAAGCTAGATCTCCAAAATGCAACAGCGGCTATCGATGATGCAAGGTCCATGCCCCTTTCAACATCTCAGAGGGATGGCTATCCGATGGTGCAGTCTGGAGATGTCGGTGCGGGTAACTGATCGCCAGGTCTCTGCATCAAAGGGTGGCAGAGTGGTGACGAGGGGACCTCAGCTCCACCAATGTGTTAAGGGGGAGGACAGGAGTAGCAGGTCAGAGCAGTGCTGCAAGACAAATCTGCTGCTCACGCTTATGGCTGTCATTTGCCTGATGTGTTTGGGGAGTATTGGGACCCTAGCTTTATTACACCACAGTGGGTGTACCTGTTGAAGGGGTTGTGTGCGGTAGTCCTGGGGTCCGAGGACTTACAGGCACTCGCCGTACACGCCGAGTCAACGGGTGCATGTGGGGTCGGGAGCAAGCCAGACAAGTCAATGAGGTCTCTCTACATTGCCCTAGGCATTCAGGCCCCCAGAGGGTTTTCTTTCAGCCCCCCCCCCCGAACTCCCCCATCATCCATTCTGTTGCACTGGAGGATGCTGATGAGGCTGCTCAGTCGGATGAGGCCCCATGAGCTCAGTCGGCTGAGGCCCAATGACCTCAGTGCAATTACGATTTTGGGGAGGTGGGGAAGGTGGAGAAAGCCGGAAGGGGGAAATCGGGATCCCAGGCAATGAGAGGGGTGGACTCCCATTTCCATTTGGACAGGTGCCTGGCGACTGCGGGTGGCGGGAACTTCCATAGCTTCCGGATCTACACCCCTGTGCGATGGAAGTCGGGTGTGGAGGGAGAGGTTGTTGAACTTGTGGGTGCTGCGGCCAATGTTTGCGACCCAGATACTTACCCCAGTTGTGACGAGGTGGTTACACTGGGGCGGAAAGGTGTACGGGTAGGGGTTGACTTGCACCAAAAGAAAGTCAACGACTTCTCACCTGGGCAGTGGGGTCGATGTGCGAACTCCTGAGCCATCCGAATGTGGTTGGCTTGGGAGAAGTCGGCATCGACCGCTCCACGTCTTCGGACTGTTGAACGACACAGCAGCGTGTGCTTGACGACATTTTTGACCATTTGCTGCCTCGCCATGTACTGGTGTTACATTGTTGGGGCATGCAGGGACGGGACGGCGTGAAGGCATACTCATGAGTCTTCAAACAGTTACGACCCAAGGTGCCCAAGGAACAGCGGATTCCCCTCCACTGTTTCAGCGGGTCTATAGCCGTCATGCGACAATGGACCTACTACTTCCCCAATCTATACTTCGGTGTTTGGACTACTGATCTTCCTCCTGGAGCACTTTTAACTCATCGCCCCTGCGGAATATGGGTTAGCTTGTGACAATCTCCCTATTTAAGCAAACTTGAAACTGGTGGTGGGGGGGGGGGGGAGTATAGGTGAGTATAGGTGAGTATAGGTAAGAGTCCAGTGTATCGTTTAGATGTTGAGTGAAGCATCTTTGGGTTGGGGGAGTGCACTTCAGTGTATCGTTTAGATGATGAGTGAAGCATCTTTGGGTTGGGGGAGTGCACTTCAGTGTATCGTTTAGATGTTGAGTGAAGCATCTTTGGGTTGGGGGAGTGCACTTCAGTGTATCGTTTAGATGATGAGTGAAGCATCTTTGGGTTGGGGGAGTGCACTTCAGTGTATCGTTTAGATGTTGAGTGAAGCATCTTTAGGTTGGGGGAGTGCACTTCAGTGTATCGTTTAGATGTTGAGTGAAGCATCTTTGGGTTGGGGGAGTGCACTTCAGTGTATGGCGTGATATATATGCGCAGCGCCATGAGGGTAGTTCTTTCGGTCTGTCAGTTCATACTGACGGGGTAAATTTTCGTACGAATTTTGTAGTTGTATCATGGGGAATGTTTTCCATTTAAAATCTGTACAACAGGCTTATATTTTATCAGACATGAAAAGTAGTGACATGCACCCCATGCATGCGGGTGCGCACGATGCTGCTGGACCAGTAATCAGGTTATCAGAAGCTCGCTCTGATATATCCCCATATATATGTCTTTTTCCATCATATGCTGTTTACGACCGGGAGTACTGGGCCTCAGACGTGATGCTAGTTTTACCCCTGTCATGGAAAGAGCGCCCGCACCGGGCTCACGGCCGTAGTGCCCTGAAACTTTATACCCTCCATACTCTGCTATTTGGATTTTTCCAAGAACCACTAGATCCATTGTACATCTAATTTCGATTAGACTGGAGGTATGATGTATCTAAAACACATATGCACATTTTGTTTATGACTTTAAAATTAAAGAAATACTGTTAGAGCATTTTAGGCCCAAGGTTTGAGGGAGGACTAACCATTGGTAAACAGCATCAACCACCATACATCAGGTCCTGCAAATGTCAACATGGTTGTCACTGGTGGCGAAAACTGATAGATTAGACAGAAAGCCCTGACATATGTGCTTTTGAGATTGGTTGATATGGGGTCCTTTGTGACAAATACACAATGTTATGTGATCCTTATTCAATGTACTTACCATAATGTGTTTATATTCAGGAGCTCCATCAATGCCTTCATCATTCTTGGACACTGATGTTTGTTCAGCTAGTGAGCGAGATGGTGAGTTGTTCAACATATTGCATTGCGGATACCCATGTCTGTTAAACTCAGAACTACATATCTATCAATGTAGATAACTGAGTGGGGAGAGTTATAATGTTGGCATCCCATGACATCTTGATTAACACGTGACATATTATGCTTTGAATTGTTCGAAGAACCTTGTCTGCGCATGCTTGCAGCAACCGATCTTGTCATTAAAAATAAACATGAAATTTTCAAAATTTGTCTGGCCAGATTAAATCGCCTTTGACGAAATCTCACACATAAACTAACTCAACTTGTTCATAAGCATTCATATATGTGAAAAATTATTCTTCATACGTACATTTGTGTTAGTCTGCGTCCCAGACTCCAGGGGTTCCGCTACGCTTCTCGCCCTAGAGTCTACGAAAAGATAAGGTCTTAAATTGGCGCGTCCGAATATTCATTAGACACGTTCGTAAATCTTCGTGACCAATCAACGCAAAGGTTGTGACCCGGATTGACCTTAATTGCGCGTGTCTGGCTTGTGATACGCACCCTCGGTTCTATGTGACGTCATGGACATTGTAGTGGTCTGCGTCCACACTCTCCATGGCAGACATGTTTGACGCAATGCTAACATAACATCTCTGCAATAGTTCACGGAGCGCATGCGATTTGACCCGGTTGTAACCTCTGACCGGGCGATAACAAGCAGCGCGCGTCAAACATAAACAAACAAGAATGGTCAACATGAATGGAGCTTATCGGGGAAGCTCGGAAGTAAGCTGTGTTTACTGTCCACAAAGGCCGCATTTTGATGTCTTTGATTATGAACTTTCTTTACTTTATACGCTGCAGTTATTTCGGTTATATAACCAAGGCCCTGCAGTCACAAGTATTAAATTTGGGCAAATCTTATTCTAACATTAGCAGTCCAAGTTTTTTTGTTTGTTGTTTGTTTTTTTTTTTTTCCATAAAACATGTGAACTCCCATCGGAGGGCTGGGGGGAGCAGCAAATCTGGAGCAAATGGTATATCAGGCTTTTCCCATACCCCGTTGGTAGATAAGTTTCCAAAGAACAACTTCTCCAAACACTCTCGCTGCTTGTCTGTCATTTCCAATCCCGGCGTGTAACTTTCTATTGCTTTTTTCAGTCGATTTTCGTTAACAAATTCGTCTTCACATCTGACTGCCGCCATTTTTAGAAACGCTTGACGGCCATGAAACGTCCGCGGAACTACTTTTTTTCGATAAATGCCTCATAATGGGCCTATAAAAGGTTTTCCATAACAAAATGATTATTATTATTCTAATCACACACAACAGAAAATGTTTTTGTAATATTTAACAGATGACATTCCGTAATAATATTTCGTCGCGTAATGGCCCGAATTTGGCCCAAATCCCAGCCTGCGCAGAAGCCGATGCGCAGGAGATCGCTGCGTCCAATGAGAACACATGAATGTCTTCTGGAATTATGAGGCGTCTCAAAAGTTCAAATTGGCACCACAACAAATGCTTTAATGAGCCTGATAGTTTACTGCTTCTCTCGCCGACCTGTGTGATTAACTCAGCGTGAAACAACAAATCGGAGTGCTATAGGATGTGTGCCCGGCTCATAAAAATCACTCCACTGTTGGACTGTTTCTTCGGAAGTTGTAGTAGAACTGACCAATGAGAGACACCGACTTAAAAGTATCAGAGAGTGACCGAGAGACACGGGCTGACCTGGCGAGACTATGATTTGTATGGTAGGTTTTTGTAAATTTATCAACACATTAGTTGCTGCTTATCCACTGTGAAGTGCGCGGCTACCTTCAGCCTTCGATATGTGTTTTATGATCAGACATAACCAGTTAACTATTTGCCAATTATGACTTGGTTGGTAATATTATAGACCTCAAAGATGGTTTGAAGGGTCCTCAGATTGCAATTTTATAAATTTAGTGCTTGGGCTTATAGTCCTGTTTTCAGATGTTGCCAATTATATTTATAGACCTCAATTGTAAAGAGGTTGTCTGATGTCATGACCAGATATCAAGTCACAAAATCACATGCACATTGGGCTGTTGCCTACCCAGGCAATGGCCAATGTCATGGTCGTATATCAAAAGAGGGAATAAGCTGACTTGATGGTGCAATCACATACTTAAAAGTTTCAAATATCTGTCTCACCACAGGGTCACCTAATACAAATAACACCAGACATTAAATAAGCAGCCTCTGAACTTCATAACTATTTGGTTATATCATGAATGAGCATCTGTGCTAAAAAAACCATGACTAAGATTATAATGTAATTTGACAGTAGCTAATATTGAATGTTCTCCACTGTACAACTAGTGTGGCCTCACAAAAGTTGTCTGGCATAGAATTATGTGATCTGACATTTGCGGGTATCCTAAATGTAAGTGTGGATACATTTTATGAGGCGTTATTTTGTGAAAATAAATATCCAGCATCTGTATACTGGGTCTCTCTATCTTCTAACTGCATTGCTCTTCACGCTTCCATTCAAAATTAGTTATCTATTAAAGATGCAGATTGAAATGCGTTATCATGAATATATAGCTCTGTTATAGTTTGGGTCCATGTACTGTGAATATGGAAGAAATTCTATTCTGAACCAACCAGATATGTATGTGTCCACAAATCTACCCATGCATCGTTAATTAATATAGATACCTATGTCAGTTGTCAATTTGGGAACTTATCACAGACCACTGCCTGAATTGGCCATAACGAAAGTGGGCGTGTACTCTGCACAAATGGATTGCCTTGACACAGACAGTTGAATTAATTGCATAGTCTACTAGGTGTTAATTATATTAATTGTACAATGAATGTTGTAAAATGTGTGTGCTTTTGTTTATTAGATACTGAACAACCTGCCCAAGCAAGTACCAGCTATTCCACAAGTCAGCCTGGAACAACGAGCCCTGTAGACCCCAGCCTTAAAGATGCCAACAAAAACCTCTTGATTTCTAGTGACTCAGAGTCAGATCAGGATGTCTCAAGCAGAACATGCATCAAAGATACCAGTGAGTATTTTTCATTCCTCTGTGATCTGTTAATTTGTGACAAGGTATAACCCAAAGAAAGGCTTCCTTGCATTATAAATGAATTCCAGTTAAGTGACCTTCATATAAATAGGACTACCTACTGCATAGTCTATAAAGGCCTGTGCTATAATATGAAAGTCATTACAAGTCTGCTACAGCTAGAAACTAATAGCGAAATATGATAAAAAAAATATATGAATGCACATGTAGACCGCTTCTAATGGGATACAAGACAGACCCAAGCTCTACAACTTGCCTTCAGAAGTTATATTCAAGTACATAGAAACAACTCCCAGGTATGATATATATACTTCAGAATATATTGTATTAATCAGGATAAATGTGACAGAAAGATCATTACCAGTATCTCTTATATGGTAGTTGCCATATATTAAATACAATTGTTGCACAATTGTTGTATAGGCTGAATTGTTATTAAAGCCTGTAGATTAACCATGCACTAACACGTGAATGAAAAAGCACGTTTACTTTGCTTCGCAACTGCCAAAAAAAACCCATAAAACTTTGCTGATACCGTGGTCAGTCCCAGCGATGCTCTGGTTCGGAACGGCAAGGCAGTTAATTAAATAGCGGCCACTAAATAAACTCGGGCCCGCAGGCTACCAACGAGCGCCCCAGGACGTCCGTCTCATGAGGTAGACGATATTGCAGGAAAAATTGGAAGGAGAATGTACGGACCTGACCTTTCTGTTTGCTTATCATGCCATAAGACTTGTCTTTGAAACAACGCAACCACGCTGACTGATAGGGCTGGCCACCATTGACCTATGGGACTTGAGCAAGAACCCAATTTTGAGCATCATATTGGATACCCATCACAAAAAAACCGAACATGGACCATAAACACTACCTCCACATCAAAACTCACCCTGTCACTATGAACAATATGCACCATCTCCACATCTGAACTCGCCCTGTCATCATGAACCATAAACACTACCTCCACATCAACACTCGCCCTGTCACCATGAACCATATACATTACCTCCACATCAAAACTCACCATAAACCACAAGCACTGTCATCTCAAAACTCGCTCTGTCACGATGAACCATACGCATTACCTCCACATCAAAACTCACCATAAACCATAAAAACTACCTCAATCTCAAAACTCGCTCTGTCACCATGAACCATATGCATAACCTCCACATCAAAACTCACCATTAACTACAAACACTGCCATCTCAAAACTCGCTGTGTCACCATGAAGCATATACATTACCTCCACATCAGCACTCACCATGTCACCATGAACCATATACATAACCTCCACATCAGAACTCACCCTGTCACCTTGAACCATATAAATAACCTCCACATCAAAACTCACCCTGTCACCATGAACTATATACATAACCTCCACATCAAAATTTACCATAAACCATACACACAACCTTAATCTCAAAACTCTGTCACCATAAACCATAAACACTACCTCCACATCAAAACTCGCCCTGTCACCATGAACCATATACATTACCTCAACATCAAAACTCACCATAAATCACAAACACTACTTCCATCTCAATACTCAAACTGTCACCATGAACCATATATATTACCTCCACATCAAAAGTCACCATGTCACTATAAGCCATAAACACTGCCTCCACATTAAAACTCGCTCTGTCCCCATGAACTATATACATTACCTCAACATCAAAAGTCACCCTGTCACCAAAAACCATAAACACTACATCCATCTCAAAACTCACTCTGTCACCATGAACCATATACATTACCTCCACATCGAAAGTCACCCTGTCACCATGAACCATATACACTACATCTCAAAACTCACTCTGTCACCATGAACCATATACACTACCTTCCCTTGAGGGTGAAGCTGAAACATTATTGGACATTATCTGATAAGCTCGGGTTAAAAGTGATCTATATTAGAGAATATTTCGAACGGCACCATGTCAGCATTCAGCATGGGAAAAAAATATCAAAAGATACAATGTCAAAGAGCCGAGATCTGCACTACCAGACGAAACCAGTCTACAGGCCGGTGACCCAAATGACGAGGTGACCAAGTCAATTGATGAAACGATGCCGATTACCATGGAAACTAGATTGGCACAAGCGCCAACGGCATGTCTTCCAACGGCAAGTTGGACGACCAGCAATACGGTATCAACAATATTACACGAACAAATGTTATCTCTAAACAAAATGAATACTTGACCTATTAGTTCAGCAATCGGGACTGTGATTGCTCCTTGTTTACATAACGTTAGGTTGGTGTTAAGGCACCCTATGCGCCGCACACGTTTAAGATAGATGTCAGCGAGGGGAGCTGGTAACGCGCACTATTTTAGGATAGATGTCACAAGCTGCTGCCGCTTAAATGTTTTGACATGACCCCTTAGCCAAGTCAATGCAAAGCCGAGGGAAGCGATGAATGCCTCTGGTCTATTACGTAAGGTTTGGCCTACTAAGACATGTCGAGCCTGCAGAAAGCCTACTCCCTAAGCTGACTCAGTGTCATTTTTACTGGGTTTTTTGTACTGTGAATGATTAAAATACTGTTACAATCATTATCACGAGGCCAAGTTCTAAATACTGACAAAATTTCATGTGTGTAAATACAGCCGTTTCAGTGAGGAGAGAACTCAAAAAATTGCGATAGGTACTCTAGAACACATGTCCTTATACACAGTACAAAAAAGTGAAAACAAGTACTTTTTCCGCCTTTTCCATGCTACGATAATTGCTTGTTACAGCCATGTAATTCATATGTTCGTAACTGCAGTAGTTATGGAGGAGATAGTTACAAAAAATTGGGGAAAAAATCGACGAAAAATCGATCCCATAAGCCTCCAATACTGCGCATGCGCGTCAAACAGGATCGGTAGTTGTGTCCCAACTTGATCTATCATTCCACATATGTTGATATGTCCAATCGTTCCGGAGAAATGTTGGAAGACATAATAAGTTTGGTGTTGGTGCTGCTTTGTTTGTCAACAATTCGATAATGTAGCAATCGGCTATTCAATAGATAACTGTTTTAAAGTATTTTAATTCAGCTAGATATCCTTGGAAATGAGAAAGTTAGAGCTCCACATTCTAGTGTGAAATCTTTCATTAATACCTGTGAACTTACTCTGTAACATTGTTTATTTCTGTGGAGATTTTAATATCGATTTGTTGAATGCCGATGATGATGCTGAGAGCAGATTTTCTAGTGATCAAATGTTCAGTGCGGGTCTATGTCTTTTGAAAACAAGACCTACAAGAATAACCAAAGAGAGTGCTGAACTAATTGACAACATATGTAGTTAAGAAATTACACTATATCCACTGAAAGTTCCATAACAAATAATGTGGTAGAATGTGACAGCAAATGCGTGTATTTAAGGACACTGAACGATGAAGCGGTATCTGCATTAGAGCACAGCCTGGCAAACTTAAAATGGTAGTAAAGCTTACTAAAAAAAATTGACCAAATTTGCAAATACTTACAATCCATCGTGTGCTACTAAAATGTACCCTACTCCAAAACAAACAAAAAATGCGAAAAACCCTGGATAACTAAATGGTAAGAAATGCGAGTTCGAAGAAAAACACATGATATAGGAACGTACTGCTATTTCAAGACGAGCGTGAAAAAATCATATTTTAGCAATAAATTCATGGATCATAGATCATGTTTAATGGACTTGGGACATGTTAAACCACCTTATACGAGTTATAACCAATACCCCGGTCATTTCATAGCTGGGGTGGGAACCAGGGTCACAGACGACATGAATATAGCCAACAACCTCAATACTTTCTTTGTCAACATTGGTCCCAAACTTGCCAATAGTATTCAAAACGAGGAGCCAAAAAACCCACTAGATTATTTGTCACCACATAACAACAGATCATTTTATTTCTTACCTATTACAGAACAGAAAATTCAGTATCAAACTTTAAAAGCATAACTTCAAGTGGATACTACGAAGTTAGCATGATAACGTTTAAAAAACAGATTATCTGTAAAATCACCCAGCCACTAACACATATTTGTATTCTACCATTCGAAAAAGGTAAATTCCCTGAGGGAATGAAAAGCCAGTAATCAGCAATATCATACTTACTATGGACCAGTATCTCTGTTATCCAGGTTTTCAAAGATAATTGAAAAAAACTATTTAGCAAATGACTTTTTCCTTTATTAATGCTATATAATACAATGGGCAGTATGGTTTTAGAAGAGAACATTCAACGACTTATGTACTTGTAGAATGTGCTGATACCATATCAAAAGCCATAGACAACAACGAGACGACAATCTGTGTTTTCATAGATCTCAAAAAGGCGTTTGACACTATTGACTATAATATAATATGCAGGAAATTATGTCATTATGGTATCCGGGGTTGTGGATTGGTTACCAAGTTCTTAAGTCAAAGAAAACAGCAAGTAAAATATAGTCTGTACGCCCAATGTACTAGAATTAGCTTGTTGAGTACTATATATCGTATGCTGCATCATTACAAAGTCTGTAGGTTTATGTTAACTATTTGTTCATATACCATGTACTCAGTATTCGTAGATTTAAGAATTAATGTGGAATAATGTCACTGTTGAACTTGCTTAACTTGCTGTATAGGTTATAGGTTTATTCATAATAACATATCGTTGTAGAGTGGTGGTTGTACACAATGAACGGGACATGGCCTTGTAAAAGTCCACACATGCCTTATTCCTTCAACAATCGCTGAATAAAAAGTTTCTTATCTCAACTTTTCCTATATACACTGTCGGCCATGTGCATCACACTGTATGCAAATCACGCACGACGGTCACCCTGGCATATTCTTCTCCAGTGAACCACCCACATACTTCCCCAGTGAACCACCCATATTCTTCCAATACACCGCCTATATTGATTACCTATGTGCCACCTATACTAATTACCTGTGTATTACCTGCACTGCACAATCAAATCATTCATGGTTGATATATATATATATATATATATATATATATATATATATATATATATATATAGAGATATATATATATATATATATATATATAGATATAGAGAGATATAGATATATATATATATATATATATATATATATATATATATATATATATATATATATATATATATATATATATATATATATATATATATATATATATATATATATATATATATACTAACCTATTATTCATTGAGACCTCGGCTGGCTGTCGAATGCTCAAACACTCATGAACCATGACGAAATACAAAGCATTTACGTTCACTGTCAATCGAAGGAAAGGAAATTGCACGAAATTGCTATCAAATCGTCATGCAGATACACGACACATAAATAAACTGAAGAACATTGATATACAAACGTAAAGCTACTTACCTGTTAACGGCTCTTTTCACTTAAAACACATTCTCTGATTTTAGATTTCTAATACATTTAAGAACTCGTTATCATATAAAAACAATAAATTGTGGCGAATCCTGTCAGAATTCAGATTATTAAAGTAATTCTTATGACGCTTACCATTCAACAATATTCGAAGGTCAGGTAGTACATCAGCTTTGTTGAGTGGGGGGTTCATGTGCTTGGCTCCAGATTCTTCACACAACATTAATAAAAGTTTCACCAAAAGTCGGCGGTCTATGACTATGAATAAAATCGGTGTTGACTTCTATTTTGAAACGCCTTACCTTCCAGAAGTCTGTCGATCGTGTCCTGAAAATCGGCTATCAAATCGTCATTTGATTGTGAAGTCCACTGAAAATATGTAACAGAGAAGATGAAGCAATGTGAAATGATGTACCTGTGGAAAAGAAAGATGCACCAAGAATCAGTATATTTACACCGGTATATCATATATGGTGTTACTTGTACTGTTAGATGAGTAACGAATTTACAACCAACCATGGTTATGGTCGGTGAATCGACAATTGGGTTTGTTTCTGAAATCCAAACAATTTATTGAATGAAAACAACACTGGTTGATTACAATCGATATACTGACAGTCACAAACCCAATGAAGAGCTATATAGCTAAAAAGTTTTGCTTAATGAAGTTTGCACAACTAATTTAGCTCTTGCATTGATTGGCTTGTATCGATTGACGTGGGCGATAATTGAATGAGTTGTGTTCTTTATTATTCAAACGGAACGGTATATATTGTTTATCAAATTATCCGTTAAGGATTATTCAATCATAGCCAACCAGAATTGAAACGGTGATTATAAACGGCGATGTATCACCTGCGAGTAATTGATTTTGACGTTTAATGCTTCGGGGGAAAAGCTGACGTTAGCCGAATGGAATACGAAAATGAAAGTACAGGTCGATGATAATTCACATTAAATACATAAATGAGTATAAAGAGCCTCTAATGAGAGCATCAACGATATCATCGTTATCATTATACGCTATTTGATGTATTTGATATTGGCGCGGATGACATAGGAGCTTATCGGTCATTCGGGTTTTTCGGGACTCCCGAAATGCATTGCGGGCGTAAAGGCAGTAGCAACGGTGAATACATCCGTTCAGTAATATGGCGACTCCCAAAGTTTTCAATCAAACTGAGTGAATAATGTCTTTCGTTGGAGCCACAAAGAATGTTGTGCAATATTAATAATATTGTTATTATTGGTTAAACATAGACGATCGACCGGTTGTTTTTTCTTCATCCTCGCGTCGTCGGGATGACGAAAATAGCCATGGCCTAACGATCGAATGTCACTTAACTGGAGTTGTCTACTGCCGGAATATTTCGAAATGTCAACTTGTCCAATGTCTAGAGCACTCAATCAAATGGATTTGAATATAATTAGATAACCATTAAAATACCCATATCTGTCACCTCGCTGGATATTGGGATGAGTCAACCATTTGAATACCTACAGCTGTCACCCACCTGAGTATTGAGAGGAGTCAACTATATGAATACCCATATCTGTCACCCAATTGAATATTGAGATGAGTCAACTTTATGAATATCCATAGCTGTCACCCAATTGAATATTGAGTTTATTCAACTATATGAATACCCATAGCTGTCACCCAATTGAATATTGAGATGAGTCAACTTTATTAATACCCATAGCTGTCACCCAATTGAATATTGAGATGAGTCAACTTTATGAATACCCATAGCTGTCACCCCACTAATTGTCATGATAGGTCAACCCATTTAGTACCTACACGTAATATAAACTGAGAAATAGGTAATCTATCATAAGGTCTGAAGTTGTCAACCAACTGAACTTCTGAAAATCAAAGTCAAGTCATTAAATATCAGTTGTCAACCAACTGCTTAACCAACATTTTTTTTCAACCACCACAACCGAGTTCTACCTCAAGATGCATGCCTAGATTGATCAACCTTGAGACCTCTACATGTTGTACACCTGAGTGTCATAAATATTCAACTAACCAACTATATGCAGTACACCAACATAATTTTATGCATTATTAACCCATGTTTACCAATAGTCAATCTACGCAATACGTTTTGCTGTCAACCCACTGAAACCATGATTGGTCAACCCTATAAAACTTTGAATTGCATACTATCATAGTTTCACCCACATAGTACTTTGCAATAAATTCCACAATTAATCTACCTAATAAGGCGAGTCGTCAACTAACTGCATGAATAACAATAGTTCTTGACAAATCCACTGGATACTTCTAGTTTCAGTGAACAACTACAATATGTCATTGATAATTACATTATAATTTTGTGACAGTTTTTAGTCATATAGAAAAGGCTAGCTGTACAATACTATAACCAGTTTGTCTAATCTTGCCACAGCTTCTAGTTTAGAAGAAGTATATGATCTTGCCGTGGGGATATAAGGAATATACATTAAGGTGGTATATTTAAAAAAGTCAATTTCCATGGGACTGAACATCTAAGGTGCTGTACCTGGGACCAGTGTTTTATTTTCTGGTTTTACTAATGTGGAACGTGGTGTATCAATAAAAGTAAAATGAACCCCATGATTATGGTGATGCTGATAATTCAATTGTAATTAACTGACAAACCCAGCACAGCTTTTTTTTAAATCCTGAAAAAGGTCATGGAGCATGCCAATCAGCTGTAGCTGAAGTAGGGAGGTTGACACTCACTCATCAATCGTTTTTGAATCACAAATAGAAGGAAGAGAGGAGATATACAGATCATACATTAAGTTGCAGTTAAACACTTACATCAATAAAACAGCATCTGATTGGTGTCAGATGGTGTGAATCTTGTTGGTTGCCATTCTTTTCCATACAAACCATCATCTGAACGCAGTTCAAGACAAAGTTAGGGACAAATAGTATGAAAAATGGGACGAATCACTGTCAGTAGCGATAACCCGCCGGCCAGCCGCATCACTGCCAATAGCGTACACTTTATATCTGATGACTGCAATGTTATATGTGCGTGGATCTCACAGAATTAGTCAACCATACATGACGGGAATAGTACACGCTTTCATGTAGGGAACCATATCAATGATGTGCGATGTTCCTTTGTGGTAACCTCATCCACTAGCACCTTCGTCATCAGGTGGACGCTATTGACCGCGATGTGGCTGGCCGGCGGGTTATCGCGTGACGTCACGAACGAGCAGGAGTGACATCATGAGCAGCAGGCGTGTCCACGATTAATGTGATTAAATTCATCACGAATGCTTACGTCCTATAGGCATAAATGCCCTTCACCTGGCAAGACAGGAGACAATTCTCATTGTAAAAGCAAACAAACATAAAGAAAATAGAAAAAAGCCAGGAAAACAACAACATGGTAATACAACCACCATTAAAAACAACATGGTAATACAGCCACCATTAACAACAACATGGTAATACAGCCACAATTAACAACAACATGGTAATACAGCCACCATTAACAACAATACAAATAGGTTATGTATGGTAGCTTAATATTGTTATCTAGTCATAGGTGTCTGATTTACAGATCAATTATACTGATTGATGAAAAGTCTTTAATTTTGTGTGTAAAACAACTTAAGATTTCGAATAGTTTTGAATGTCTTTCAATAGACCTACCCCTTTGTATAAATATGT